>CM040421.1:0-425332 GCA_022702705.1 Papilionanthe hookeriana x Papilionanthe teres
TGATCAGCAGTTTGATTATCAGTTCATTTTCTATTAATTACCACAAAATCGAATTCTTGTATCAAAAGTATCCATCTAATTAATCTTGGTTTAGTATCATTCTTTTGCATTAGATATTCAATAACAGAATGATCAGTATGCACAATACATTTAGCCCCAATTATATAAGATCTGAATTTATCAAAAGCATACACAATAGCTAGTAACTCTTTTTCAGTAATTGTATAGTTAATTTGAACATCATTAAGAGTTCTACTAGCATAATATATAACTTTAAAAATCTTATCATATCTTTGACCAAGAACAACTCCAATAGCATAATCACTAGCATCGCACATTAATTCAAATGGTTTCTCCCAGTCAGGTGAAACTATTACAGGTGTTCTGATTAGTTTTTCCTTTAATAACTCAAAGGCATTTAAGCAGTCTTCAGTAAATTCAAATTTCTTGTCCTTTTCTAAAAGTTGGCATAGAGGTTTGCTAATTTTTGAAAAATCTTTAATATAACGTCTGTAGAAACCAGTATGTCCAAGAAAACTTCTTATCCCTCTCACTGTAGTAGGAGGTAGTAGTTAAGTATCTAAAAGCAAAAGTTCCATAAGGGCTAGTAAATATAGTTTTTTCTTAATCCTCAGGAGCAATAGGTATTTGATGATAACCTGTATATCCATCTAGAAAGCAATACTACTTGTGTCCAGCAAGTCTGTCTAGCATTTGGTCTAAAAATGATAAAGGAAAGTGATTTTTTCTGGTGGTGGCGTTTAATTTTCTATAATCAATTCATATTCATCAACCAGTGACTTATCTTGTTGGAATAATTTCATTTCAATCATTTACTTCAATAATCACTCCTCCTTTCTTAGGAACATAATGAATTGGGCTCACCTAAACACTATCAGAAATAAGATATATAATTCCATCATCTAACTACTTTAAAATTTCTTTTTTAACTACTTCTTTAATTATTGAATCCAGTCTCCTTTGTGGATCAACTCTTGATTTATGTTGTTCATCTAATAAAATTCTATGCATACAGATCGAAGGACTGATTCCTTTAATATCAGCTATGGACCAACCAAAAGCCTTTTTTGTATCTTTTAAAGTTTCCAAAAATTTTTGTTCTTGATATTCATTTAAATCCGAAGATACAATGACTGGTAAAGTAGATGATTCTCCTAAAAACATATACTTTAAATAATTAGGAAGAATTTTCAGCTCAAGTTCATGGGGTTTAATGATAGATGGAATCAAACTTTTAATTCCACTTTCCATAGTATCTAATCTTTCAAATTTTTCCTAAACAAAGTCTAATTTTTCATTCTTCATATCATCCAAATCGTCTCCATTTTCACTTTCATTTTCATCCTCACATTCCATATTTTCTTCAAATACTTCTCTAAAATGATCTCTCAAATAATCGCAAACTTCCATTCGATAGCACTCATCATCTTTTTCACTTGAAGGTTACTTCATAGATTTCAAAATGTTGAAAGTTACCTTTTGTTCATTGACTATCGTAGTTAATTCTCCTTTTTGGACATCAATCATAGCTCTCCCAGTAGCAAGGAATGGTCTTCCCAAAATAATTAGAATTTCTTTATCTTCCTCCATATCTAATACAATAAAGTCCACCTGAAAGATAAATTTATCCACCTTCACTAGTACATCTTCCACAACTTCTTTAGGATATGTGATAGAACGATTAGCCAGTTGAAGTGTCACAGATGTAGGTGAAATTTCTCCTATTCCCAATCTTTTGAAAGTTGATAAAGACATAAGATTAATACTAGCTCCAAGATCACATAAAGCTCTTTCGAAAAAATTTTCACCTATAGCGCACGGGATAGTGAAACTACCGGGGTCTTTTAGTATTTCAGGAAGTTTTGCTGAATAATTGCACTACACTCACCGCTAAGTGCAACAGTCTCGTGGTCTTTAAACTTTCTTTTCTTTTTAAGTATATCCTTCATAAACTTTGCATAATCAGGCATCTGTTCTAATGCTTAAACAAAGGGAATATTAATTGTTAATTTCTTAAGAATTTTAAAAAATTTTGCAAATCTGTTATCCCTGTTTTGTTTCTTCAGTCTTTGAGGAAAAGAAGGAGGTGGTTTTTCAACAGTTATCTTCATTGGTTCTAATGGATATTCATCAGAATATATTTTATCAGAACCTTTCTCATCATTCACTTCCTCTCTTTCAACTTCGACTTCTTTTTGAAATCTTGGTTCCACTTCTTTACCACTCCTTAATTGAATAGCCTTAATTTGCTCTTTGTTTTTATCTTTCAGATTGATCTCAACATTTCTAGGAAGAATTCCAGAAGGTCTATTATTAAACACAATAAAAATATGTCTCAATTGATTTTCAATGTTCTTCATTGCAGTGTTTTGAGCTTGAATTTGATTACCCATATTCAGAATCATTTCTTCAGTAGACAACTTCTTTTCCTTAAAATGTTGATTACTATTAAAACCAGAAGGATAAGAAGATTTAAAATTGGTATTTCCTTTGTTGTTCAGATTTCCAACTGGATTCATAGGATTGTTTTCCCATTGCAGATTAACAATAGCGTTGGTGTTATTCCAGTTGAAATTCGGATGATTTCTCCAACTAGGATTATAATAATTCTAATAGTGATTATTGGTTTTGTTATAAATAACATTTAAAGTTTCATAAGACATTTAAGAGTCTATCATCTGTCCCGATGAATTTTCTTCTAACACTGGGGGTGTTAGAGGATAATTCATTTCATATTGATCTATTTTATTAAAAAGTGCAGGAATTTGAGAGACTATCATAGTTATCACATCAAAATCATGAATACTAGCTACTATCTCAGGATTTACCCTCTCAGAGGGCCATTAAAAATTATTAGTCTTCAATTAGTGAATATGCTTCATCAAAAAGTTTTGACATTAAGGATCCACCAGTAGCAGCATCGATAATCGATCTCAAAGATCCTACTAATCCATTATAAAAGGTTTGAATTATTAACTAGTCTGGTAAAGCATGGTGTGGACATTTCCTCATAAGATCTTTAAATCTCTCCCAAGCTTCATATATGGATTCTCTATCAAACTGACTAAATGATGTGATGTCATTTCTCAACTTAGAAGTTTTAGGAGGAAAATATTTCAACATAAACTTTTGTGAAAGCTTTCCCCAAGTTCTAATAGATTCAGGTGCTAACAAATTTAACCACGCCTTAGCCTTATTCCTTAGTGAAAAAGGAAAAAAATCTAAGCCTAACAGCATCGTTCGACACTCCATCATATTTAAAAGTAGCACATAGTTCTAGAAAACTAGAGAGATTTAAATTAGGATCTTCATTAGGTGTTCCTCCAAATTGATTATTTTTTATCATTTGGATAATAACAGGTTTAAGCTCAAATGAATTAGCAGCAACATCAGGATTTTGGATAGTTAAGTGAATTTCATCTGCTATTTGATTAACATAATCTCTTAAAGGTCTTGGTATATTTTCATTTTGATTGTTTAAATTGTTCGCCATTTTGTGAAGATTTGCAGATTGTTTTTGTTGTTTTTGAATTTTTCTAATAGTACGCTCTAATTCAGAATCATAAGGCACTAAACCTATAGATCTGATACTATGCATGCAAACACAATAAACACACACTAACAATAAACAGACACACATAACTATGACCTGCAATTCAAATATATAATTTCAAATACTACAACAATAAAGTTTAATAGTTACTTTTCTTTTACCTTGTCTCCCCGGCAACGAAGCCAAAAACTTGGTGTGAATTTTTTAATTTGTAAAAATTAATGAACTAAGATTTAGATTTATATATTGATTTAAATGATAATGAGTCACACAATTAACGCAAGTAAACGTATCGCTCAAGTAATACAGGGCTCTAGTGGAGTCCTGGTTATCGATCCCATAGGGAGGCTTACTTTTAGGGCATACCACAGAAATCTCTTATAGAATCACAACACAATTGCAAGTAGTTTAATCTAATGTAAAGACAAACAGGTTCAGTTACTATTTCTACCAAAGCATGTTCTAAATTCTAGCAAGTTAAACTAACACAAGACTAAATTTATAACAAAGTTCAGTTATAAAAAAGAGTCTTCCTCCTTTCCATTCATAATGTGATGATTATTGTAACATAGATCAGTGATACAAATTTATTGTGCCAAATAAGAGCATTCTTATTTTTTGCCCATATTTCAACGTATAAAGAACATTGGTTAATCCTAAGTTTAGTTCCCAAATCCATGGTTAGGCTGGGAGGATGATAGTTCTCACTCCAGAGCTCCCACTTCCCTTCACCTGAAGGCTAACTCTCGCTTTAGTTTCTAAACATTAGGACAAAATTGAGGATTTTCGCCTGTCACTTTGAAATCTC
This sequence comes from Papilionanthe hookeriana x Papilionanthe teres, assembly GCA_022702705.1. Classification (NCBI taxonomy): domain Eukaryota; kingdom Viridiplantae; phylum Streptophyta; class Magnoliopsida; order Asparagales; family Orchidaceae; genus Papilionanthe; species Papilionanthe hookeriana x Papilionanthe teres. Next base: position 4,383 of record CM040421.1, read on the forward strand.
CAATTTTACACCCATCAAAGTTTATTTCCCTATTTATTTGCACTCAATCCCCATGAACTTCATCTCTCATTCATGAACATTGAATGTGACCTTCACTTTTCTTGTGGAACTCATAATCCTTTCGGAACATATGTTTACTAACAAGTTTTAACAATTCAATCCAGATTAAAAAGTAAATGAAGTTCTAAGTGAAAAGGTCATCACAAATTTTCCATAATTAATTGGCACATTATTTCCATTTCACAACATCAACACATCACATGAAAAGGAGAAAGACAAAGAAATCTACTCAAGGCTCATGAGGAAAAAATGACAAAACATGGATTTCATATATAAAAACATCGTCATACAAAAAGAGTAAAGTAAAGACAACTTATCCCAAACTCTTCCCCAAGCGAATCTCAAGGAATTCCTTTGACTCCTCTTCTTTCTTCACAACAACACACAATTCTCTCTTTAGAATAGTAAGGAAGAAGAAATCTCTCACTTTCCCTCTCCTCTCAGACTCCTAAGAAGAGAAAATACAAAACCTAACTTCCTACACAAAATGGAAAGAAACTCTCCCTAAACTCTAAACTCTTCTTCGCTTCTCTTCTCCTTTCTTCCCCCCTTTGAAATTTGTCTCCAAAAGTGTTTAAATTCGGCCAAAACTGAGTTCCCAAGAGTTTCCTCAAGCAACCTTTCAAAATTCTGCCAAATACATTAAATCTAGTTCAAAATCGGGATATGGCGTTGTCCGGTGCTGGTAGGAGCGCCGTTCGGTGCATTATTCCTCCAAAATGTCGTAACTCTCTGGAAACTGGCGCTATCACGAGTTGTTCATAGCGTCGTTCAGCGTCAGTTCAATTAAATGTACTTTTATTCTTTTTTGCTCCAAATTTGCTCATTTTCTCTTCATTTTGCTTCAAAGGCCTAAAATCATTGTGCCTGCATGAAATCATCAAAAATATCTTCCTTTAAAGTGAAATATCATCAAAAATAGGTATGAAATGAATAGTAAAAAGCTATCAAATTTTCAGTAGATCGAACATCAAGACACCTTTTGAGAAAGTATAAAAGAATGTACTTGAAGAAGAGTAGGAGAGAGAGTAGTAGGTTGTAGAGAGAGTTTTAGAGTTAGTTTTTATAGAGTTTTATAGTAAGAAGTTGTAGGATTCTTACTTAGGGTTTCTTCACACTTTTCTCATTCCTAGTGAAAGGGAAGGTGAGTAGAGATTTCTAAGTAAAATTCCATTATTTTAGTGAGATTTAAACCGTCTTAGGTTGGGTGACTAATCCAAGGGAGTCTTATAAGAGAAATGAAGAGATTCAAGGGAACTTCATGAATTTGGTGGAGAGGAATTTGAGATAATTTTTTATCTTTGTACATCATTTGGTTTTACTTAAGACTTCTTGTGTTTTCTACATGATTTCTACTTTTAAAACTACTTGTTGTTGTATTTTCTCTATGGATTCTGAGTAGTATTCTTTATCTTTTTCCTTAAAATGAAAAGTAATTAAGTGTTGGATGTAAGTTGAGGAAGTATTGATCTTTAAAGTTGGAAGAAGTTGTGTTGATTTAATCCTTGCAGTTCATTTACTTATTGATTTAGCCAATTAAAATGTTAACATTTGTTGTGAGAACATGTAAGATTCTAGTAGGTATTTTCTCAATTAAAAATAGGTAGAAATCACATGAGATTATATGGATAAGAAAATAATTCATATAATTTTGTGCAAAGAAATAAGGAAATATACTTTGATGGGTGTAGAATTAGAGGAGTTTATGGTGACAGACTAAAGCCCCAAATTTGGTTTATTGTTAGGTTTTGATGCAAGGTGTTAGACCCCAGATGGAGGGAAAAAAGGGAACTCTAGAGTGAGATCTAGTAATTTCCTTACCTAACCCATCTTCAAAACTATTCAAACTTTAATCTAGCCAATGTTCTTTATAATATCTCTAGTAAGGGTAAAGAATATTATTGCTCCTATTTGGCACAACACATTTTGAATACTTCCACAACAGAACTCTTGTACTTATTGCTTATTCATGATAAGGAAAAAGATATTTTCATATATACTTCTTTAATCTTACAAAAATCTCGTTATAGTTAGTTAATTGTTTACTTTATTTCAAAATTTATGAAAATATAAAAAAGATTTGCATTTTCAAGTTTTTTATTATCTAAAAATGTTTAAGTAAGTGTCATTTTTTAAATATATTTTGTGATCTAAAAATCTTTTTATCTTTTAAATATCCAAGACTTGTCCCCGTGGAATCGATATTTCGGGGTTTAATCATAAAGTTTTATAGTACTTGATAACGATACATATACATGCGTAGAATCTCTAAATTTAAATATAATTGTTGAAATCTTATTTACATCGGAATTAAGTTTTTTGTGTTGTTGTAAAGAAGGAAATTTTATATCATAAATATTATCATAATCTTATTACTACAAGTAAAAATATACATGTATGTGTGTGTAGTCAGGATCAGTATGCTTTAAGGTCCCGGGTAGGTTAGTGGGTTGGGTAAGGAATGGAAGGGAATGAGAGGATATGTGGGTGTTAGGCTTGGTTTGGGTAAGGAAGGAAAAGAAATGAGAGAATGTATGAGTGTAAGGCTCAGTTTGGGTAAGAAAGGGAAGGGAATGGGAGAATGTATAGGTGTTTGACTCTGTTTGGATAAGGAAGGGAAGGGAATAGGAGAATGTGTTTATGTTAGTGTTAAACTCAATTTGGGTAAGGAATGAATGAGAATGAGAGAATGTGTTGGTGTTAGGCTTAATTTGAGTAAGGAAGGGAAGAGAATGGGATAATTTGTGGGTGTTAGGCTCATTTTTGGTAAGGAATGGGGAGGAAATGAGACTACAGATCAATTATGAGAGGAAAATGGGGAAAAGAATAAAGGTTCATGGTGAGAAATGGGGAAGAGAGTAATGATAGGTCTCGATTTTGGGGATAAATGAGGAGTGGGATGAGTGTAGGTCTCAGTTAGAGGGAGAAATGTGTGGAGGATAAAGGCAAGGGCCAACCATGTTGAAAAATGGGGAAGAAACAAGGATAAACATCACATTCCATTGACCACGTCATGTAAAAACGATTAAAGAAAAAAAAAATTGATGAGAAAAAGAATTTATACCTTATATGTGGATGTCTTGGTTGTTTTGTCTTTAGTGTTGCTCTTGGTTTGGATGGGGAGAAGAGAGGAGAAGGAGAGGTTGGTCTTGGTTTATAGATTAGGGAGGAAATGGGAAGGAGAGGAGGTGGGAAGAGAGGTTTTGGTTTTTGGAGAGCAAAGGAGAGGAGAGGGATTTGGGGACTTGGAGTTTCAGCCAAGAGGGGGAAAATGAAGTAATGAGAGGAATGCCAGGAATTTTTCAGCCAACAGGTAGAGTTAGGGGGTGGATTTGGAGTGAGTGTTTAAGAGGAGAATTTGGAAGGAATTTAAAAAGAGGGGAGAAAATTCAAATTCAGATGAGGTATTTAGGGTGAAAAACACAAATATATCTTATTTTGAAAAGAAAAAACAAAGAATCTAATGGTATGATCCTTTTTAAAAATGTCTCTAGCCTAAGATACGTCAAGTTGAAGTAGCTAAGTGGTTAAAAGGTGGTTATGGTGGTTATGACAAAAAAATTTTACTTCGACTCTTTGGCATAGAAAAATACAGTTAAAAATACATGAAATTCAGAGTTGCAATTTGTTTTGTTCAAAGTTGACCATATCATAAGATATTCTTTGTCAAATGCGAGCCTCACGTGAGAGAGAAAATTTGGTGGAGTTTGAGTTAGAGGGTTTTGTTGGTTTTAATGGATTAAATTTAGTATTTTGATGCCATATTTAGCTTGGTAGAAATTTGGTTTCAATTGGAATTTATTTTGGGTTGATTATTTGTAATTATTCATTTATTATTAAAATTATGGTCCAAATTATTGCTGACTTAACATACCCCCAAATAGAGTTAGATTTGGGCATGAAGTGATTCATTTGAAGATTTCGACGATCCAGAAGTACTGTAATTTGTTTTGAAAAAGAAATTCGTTGAAAAATTTTTATGTAGGACTATTTTTCATGCTTGAAAACTTTAAGTGCAAATTTTACATAAAAATTGTGTTTGATGACCTCGAAACTAGTTTGTATTCTTCTCATATGTGAATATGAATATTATGCAACTTACATAATGTAATTTTGATCATCGCATTAACCCCTAGGAAAAAAGATAATTTTAAGGTGTACGAGCGTAATTCAGATATGAAATTTTGAACTGAAAAATTGTATGTACAAATTGTATCATACGATGTCAAACTTTTTTGCGTGGTGTTTATATACGATAATAAATATCATGCAACATTTAGAAAATCATAGGAGAAAATAATAATCTCATGTATTTATTGGTTTAGGTTGCTTTTAGGTCAATTTTAGGCTTTTGTTAAAATTCATTATATTTGGTTTTGTTTTAATTTGTTTGGTTTCAATTTTGTTTAGTTAGATCTTAAATTAGGGTTTATCAGAACTTAAGTTTTAGTTCAAGTGAAATTCAATTGAAAATAATCAATTAACGGGTTGAACAAAAAAATGAGGTTAACGTATACTTATAATCTAACTACAAATTTAATATCGAAACACCTATAGTGCTTATGTTAGCTTGTTATAAATACTATTTTCTTATAATTAGTTGTGCAAACATGCTACTTATTTGGTAAGATTAGTATGATAATTTCCATATATCGAACATTGTATTCAAGGTCACTTGAAAGCAAAAAATTTGGGTATGTAAAGCGTACGCAGCGCTGCGTACATTCAGCGTAGTTATATCGAGGTTACATGGGGGTATTTCTGTGTTTTATCCCTTGTAACCTCCTGTAACCTGCCTGTAACCTCCATGTAACCTCCATATTTTTGCAGGTTACAGGTAAATTACATGGAGGTTATACGTATGTGGCAGCCTCTTATTGGATGACCTACACAGCACTGCTTATGCTTTACCTACGCAAATTTTTTCTCACTTGAAAAGGAGCAAACCATAATTTATTTATTGCTTTTGCAAAATTTCGCACAACTAATTTTATTTCTACCTCATCTCTTTTGAATAAATTTATCATCATAATTTATAAATGTATTAGTCATTTAATATATATGATTTATAAGGAGATTTGTGCATTTACATTGATAAACTGATAAGTAAAATAAAGCTTTAGAAGAAGCGAAATGGTGAATTAGGAATATAGGATGCTATTTCTTCTTCCACTTAAAAAGATAAAACAAATAACAATATGATTTTTTTTTTACCACTATAATCCCTAAACTTTAAATAAAATGACAAAGAAGACTAATTAGGGAAAAAAAAATCATATTGTTAGGTATGGATCATATACCAGTTTAAGGGACAAATGTTAGAGCGGAACGGAGTGAGCCAGTAGAGCAGAGCGAGTGAGCAAAGCCGAGCTTGCGAGCGGAATAAAGCGGAAGCATTTTTCCAATTGAGGGGAGTTACGTTATGTGGGTTGGGGGTGCGGGGGCTACACCCCCACAGTACGATACATGGGTAATTTTGTAATTACATATTGTAAATCGGTGCTATATATATATATATATATATATATATATATATATATATATGTTGTATTGTAACCCTAAGGATATCTTTTACTCTTTTAGTAAAATCAAAGAAAACTGCCGCTCTACTCCCGAGGACGTAGTCAAATTGCCAAACCTCGTTAAATCTCTGTGTTTTTTTTATGGATTTGTGTTGATTCTTGAAATTCTCTTTGCCCTAATTCCTCAACAAACATGAAAACCCTTGAAGATAAGGAATAGAATCTACAAAATCCAAATGAATAAATAATTACATGAATGAGAAAACAACCATTTCATTGAAACTACATAACCTAAAATGGAATTGAGAGAAAAAATCAGAGAACTGTTGAATCGAAAATCAGATCGATGACGAACATGGCGAATAGCTAACGAATGGATGCCTCGCTCAAATATTGGGAAGTCGAGCTTAGAGAACTCTCTCGATCTATGATTCATTGTTTAGTATTTATGATTCTACGGTTTTACCTTTATATTTTTAAACCTCAACTGTTAAATGGGGACCAAATCATGCCTCACTACAACAATTGACAGTTCTTTAGATTGGAAATGATTGACTTGTTTCTAGTTGAATGGTTAGTTTGAAGAGGCGCCACAAAGTCTTATGCAAAAAATGGTTATTTTGGTGATTCAAATCGGACGTGTTGCCCATTCACAGTCAAATCGGTCCAACCAGTCGATCCAATGCTGTTTTTAGAACGTGTTAAAAGAGTGAAATGTGCTCTTGTGAGCCTTGGCCAAGACAATTGGGTTCGAGGCAGAAATGCAAATGAACTGAACTGAGCTGAGCAGGTTTTGTTTGAGCTCGAATTCATTTATAGAAAGCATGCTTGAGTTTTGCTCAAGCTTGACTCGAGCTTTAAACACGTGTTTTGACTCGAGCTTAATTAGTGTTATCCTATTTATGTTTGACTCGAGCTTGATTTGAGCTGAGTTCATATATAGATTATCAAGTTAATTAGCGAGGAAATTATTTAACAAAACAGATGAGCCATAATAAGGTCTTAATTAAGCCTCAATTGTGCCTTATATGAGTATCTTATTTAAAAAATAAATGAGCCAGTTGAGCCTAAAAAATAAATTTTTAAGAGAAATTACATGCATACAACACAATTCTTATGTGTTTACATATCTAACACCTAAATATTCATATTTATATTTATAACACTTTAGTGTGATAAAAAGATATATGAAATGATGTATTTCAATTTAAAAAAGTAAGCGATGAAAGATATTTTTGATGTGATATTAAAATTTTGAGCTCTATGCAAGTGAATATTAAAATTTGGATGTTGTAATATTTAGGTATATAAAAGTTGGGTCGTATGTATAGGATTGTTAATTCAGGTTAGTGGGTGGTCTTCGTGTCCGATCAAAAAATGACCCGACCCGAATTGGGTCAACCCAAACTCAACCTGAATAATAAACTGGTCAAATTCTATGACCCGAACCTGACTTGAAAAAGTTCGGGTAAACCCTATCTAGATTTTTTGAGTCGACTCCGAGTCACATGTCAGTTCAATTTTTTACACCCTAGGTATGTATGTAATTGCCTCTGCATTTAAATGATATTATTTTTGAAAGAGTTTTAATTGAGCCATAATCAATTTTTAATCAAGCTTTGTAACCAATTTATTCACGAACTTTAGGGTTCATTTCCTCCGCTCCTTTCAAACGCACACAAAGCTGCATCGGGAAAATATATGCTTGTTGATCGTCCTTTTTTGAAAGCCCGAGAATAGAAAAAAATTAACATTTCTGAAAGGAGAACCTTATTGTTGTTCAGGGATGAAATTTTTAAAGGGGCTTTGGCGAATGATACCTCAAAGGAGAAATTATTGCATCAAGAACTCCGATGCAGACTTCAATCAAGATATCTTGCGTGTAAAAACAATCCCCCAAATTTAATACATGAGTGGACCAATCGTACTCGTGGCAGATCATGATTGGAGTCATGATGCAATAATTTTTTCCTTCAAAGGGAGTCTTAAAAGATAATATTCATGTTCATTTAGGAATTGAGGACTTTACTAGTGTTCAAATTAATTAATCAAATCACAATTAATAAGTTATAATGGGGCCAAACAAAAGCATATTTGCAACCCTAACCCAAACTAGGGCATGGGTCACTCTGAAATCGAATCGTGAGTGGAGGGAAGTAAAACTCTGCATTTGGCGCCATTGATGCCCCTCCAAAATGATGGTCTTTCGAAATTACTGAAATAAAAAGAAGAAAAAAAAAACAACTTTGGCGGCAAAGCAAAATGCTCTACAAATTGAACACCGCCTTCTCTTTGCGCTAATCCTCCAGTCAGATCCAACACAGCTCGTCACCCTCATCAATGGCCGTTCCCTCCACTTCGCCAGTCACTCGCCGTCGAAAAATGGAGGAAGGCGAGAGCAAGAAGGATATAGTCCCATTACCAGCCAAGCGTTCTAAGAACCCCGGGGTCCGAGTACAGGGAGGGCGTATCTACGACTCGGAGAACGGGAAGACATGTCACCAGGTAAAACCTAGGAAGAAACCCTAGCTGGCCCATATACAACTCCTTTTTTCTCTTCTCACCGGCTTTCCCCTTTTTATGTAATTCAAACAGTGCCGGCAGAAGACCATGGACTTCTCTGCCTCCTGCAAGGCGACCAAAAGGGAAAAGCCTTGCACCATCCACTTCTGCTACAAGTGCCTCCTTAACAGGTACTTTCTTCTCAAACTTTCGTATCATATCATGTTTAGTGCTCAAGGGACTGGTTGACACAGGTATGGTGAGAAGGCCGAGGAGATCTCTACTTTGGATGATTGGAAGTGCCCTAAATGCAGGGGAGTCTGCAACTGCAGCTTCTGCATGTAGATGATTCTTAACTTTCTCTGGTGGCTTCGTCCTTTTATTTTTGACTTCGATCCATAATGTTGTGGCACGGTTTACAGGAAGCAAAAGGGTCAGCCGCCAACTGGGATTCTCGTCCGCACGGCAAAACTTACTGGTTTCTCGTCAGTTCATGAATTGTTAAGTAACGGAGGAGAAAATGTGATGAGAGATGCTACTGTCTCATCGAGGGAATCCCCTGCGTCCAAAAAGGTAGCTTTTATCTTGCTTGAACGCTGGCTCTGTTATTTAGTTGATTTGATATCTTATTGGGATTGCTCTTTTACTGCTTTATGTATGAATTATCTATATTAGGTGCCAATGCCTTCAAAAAGATGCCGGGACAAGGAAAATTACAATTTTGAGAAGAATGATACTGTGAGAATGCAAGCTGATTGTCCTCAAGAGAAGAGCTTGCTCGTAGAGAAGAATGATGTAAAACCAACAAAAAAGTTGAAGCAGATGAAGCTTAAGATTGAAGGTGGAAGGAGCGACCAGGATCAAAATAATAAGAAGTTGCAGATCAATAATTCAGAAAATGGTATGCCTCTGCAGGAAGATAAAAAAGAAAACTTGCATTGCAGTGCTAAGGATGAAACCATGGAAAAGCCTCCTAAGCCAAGGGGGCGTCCGCAGAAGATCGCTACAATACCTGTTCGACCTCCAGCAAAACCTTTGAGTATGGTTGCAGGTTTTGAGCTGCCAGCTGAAGATGTTGGACCTGTATTGCAATTTTTGGAATTCTGCACCGTGTTTTCCAAGGTATAATACCTGCTACTTGTCCTGACAATGAATCTCTTTGCCTTCAAAATTTAATTAATTTGATGTTTCTAAGAACAGTATAATTATTTTTTAAGGTTTGGCATGTGAATTCAATATGATATAGTGACGAGTAGTTGCCAATAAAACTTCTTGTAGCTCACCAGTCAATCTCAGAAAACAACAACAATCCAATAGAACATAGTGAGTGGATTAATTTGTAGTTAATATTATACGATCAGTGCATCCAAAAATTCATGACACGAACATAGAATTGAAATCTAATTAATGTAAAAATTATTTTTAAAAAAGATATGAACTATTAATAAATTTAGTAAATGATTTAGGGTGTGTTTAGGGCAGTTTATCCACTGCGACAGTTTTGAAAACGCCGTCTCGTTTTAAAACTGCGTTTATGCAGTTTATCCAAATACTTAATTGGTTTTTTACACTAAACATGGAACGCGGGTCGAATTCTGCGGTCCGTTTTTCTAGGTAAGCATCTTATCTGGATAAGCACAAGCTGCTATAAATGCACCTTTAATGACCTTGATCACGTTCTCATGTTATTTGAAGTACGTTGCTAGAAGCTTTTTTTTTCAATAAATTAAAACTGATAACTTAGATAATAAAATTAATGTCCAAGGGTTTCAAATGACAACTTATTAAGTGAAATTTATTGGCAATGGTATAAACGATAAGAGAGGATATAAAATATAGTATATGACAATCCAAAATATTCTTACTTTGCAAGGTAGATATTTTTATGTATAATACAGTTTAATAAAGATTAGCATGTCATAAAGTTTATAGGAAAATTTCTAAAATGCTAATTATTGCATTTAAATGTCCAACCATTAATGTTCATGTAATTTATACTTATACTCCAAAGGAGGCTTATCATCATTATTATTAAACATTGTTAATTATTTATGATTTCGCTAATTAGAGAAAGATAGTAAAGTCTATAATCGTTAATATGCTTGCTAATGTATGAATGTGTCGGCTTGTTCAGCCAATCAAATCAACAGGAAGGTAATATTGATATTCACATCTAATAACCTTCTTAATACACCATACTCATAATGTCATTAGTTAGCTGTTATAATAATTATTATTTGCAATATGTTAGTTTATTAACATTAATAAAGTCTACAACTTGCCTGAGGAGGTTTTATTTCACATTAATTAAAACAATACGCAAAATCATTATATAAATTTATGTAATAAAGAGCAATATATCATGAATGATAAGAGCATGTTTCATACTATTATTTTGGATTCATTATAAAAATAAAAACAAATAAAATTTAAATGATATTTTTATTCACATTAATCTTATATTTCATCTTTTAAATCAAAATAAGAAAAAATGTCCAATACTTTAATTCATTTGACCCATAGGGACCCTATGATAATTAAGTGATTGACAAATTTTCCTTCAAAAAGTCTAATGAGTGATATCTATATCAAACCATCTTATAGTTGATATAAAAAAGTTCTTCTAAATTTAAGGTTATTAATAATTAAGGAGATAGAAGTTAAGTTAGGGTTACCAAACATTACTTTTTATATTTGTTTATTATGATTTTGTAAAAAGATTTGTACAATATATGCTCGATTAATGTTTTAATTAGTAACATACAACAATAACAACAACAAAGTCTTAATCCCACTATGTGAGGTCGGTTATATAATTAATTATTTTTAATTATTAATATATTTCAAGTTATTTTTATTATACCCAAAATAATTTTAGATGCTTATTCTTTACAAAACATGAAATTTTTGTCACACCTTAGCAACATAGGATTTGATGAAATTAACATAGATAGATAGATAGAAGTGTGCATCATAAATCTAAGAGCTCGTTTGTGAATGCTTTACCAGTCTCGGAATTCCGTTGTAACGCAGCTATTGAAAAATAGCGTTTTAAAATTAAGGTGGGTGATATTGACAGAATGTTTGAATGTAAAATGTTTTATGCATACTTTTTAAGTAATATTGAGAGTAAAATTTTTTTAATACTCCCATCTACTTCACTGTTCTCTGTTGGTCTGCTCGAAGCAATGGTTGAAAAAGGCGATTACAGCGACATTGAAGAGGGAAAAGAAGGCGGAGTTGATGTTAAATCGGGAGGGCTAGGGTTGGAGCCCATTTTTTGGCTTCATGTTCTCTGGCAAACGCGCCAAACGGCTGCCGGAGATCACAGCGCCACGCATTAGTGGCGGCATGGCTGGAGGAGCTTCCGCTCCACCTCCTGATCCCGACGGTCTAGATAGCGTACGCATGACCTGGAACTCATAGCCCCGATCCTAGGTGGAGGCGAGCAAATGCATCATCCCCTTTACTGCATCCATCTCTCACATTCGCTCCTTCCCCAACCTTGTCGTGTTCTTTTATTCCCTGCTTCGTTGCAAGCCTTCTTGCTCCGCCGTCCTCAACCCCTTTCCCTGCGGCAGACGAGCGACTGACTGATAAAATGGACATTTCACCTTACCGAACGCGGAACAGAGAGCCGAAAGGCATGTCTTCCTCGTGCTCTGAAATTGGCCGACGATAACGTTGCGGTGGAAGCACAGTCGGGCGAAGGAGCACATCAAAACTAGCGATCTCCGATTTCTGCTTCCAGTTCACTGCAACAGACTTCGAACGCGTCGTCAATCGAGGCCTAAACGAGTATGTTCAATGTATTTAATAAAATTTGCAATCAATAAGAATTATAACTGTTTGACTCAACAATCATTTATTATTTAATTTATATTTATATAGTTAGTTTATCAGACACATTGTAATCATGAAGGTGAACACCAACTTAAGAAAACCTGATAATTTTCATCAAGAGAGTCGTCACTTTATGAAGCCGTCGACCTAACTAGCCAATATTCAAAAGTGTTCCACTGATTCCACTGACTTACATACCTTCATAAACAGAAGCAAACCATGTTTCTAAAAATTTTCACAAATAACTATATAAATGATATGACAAAATATCACTATTTCAAGTCTGTAGGAATATAGGCAAGTGAAGAAAGATGTTTATAATTGTAAGATCCAAATCTGATATGCAAGAAATTATGCAATGATAAGACAAACGATCATTTCATTATGAACTATAAATAAATTCTATAACAAGTGAGAAACAACATAATTGAAATAAAAAAGTTAGGATTGACAATCCTACAAATGACTTTGAATCTAATACAAACTATAAGGATAGCACATCTAACAAAGATGGGTACATTTATTCAATAATAAATCACAATTGCTTACCTCAAGACGAGTGCTAACTACGAATTACTGACTGTTCAACTGACGCTAACTAGAAATCCTACACCAAGTGGAATTCAAAGTATAGATAATTATGCAATTTAATCTATTTATTTATTACATTAGCTGTAACTTAAATTATTATTATTATTGTTTGATATGCGCGCGCGTGTGTGTGTAAATGTTGCATTATAATAGAAAGGAAAAGAAAGAATGGGTAAGAAGGGCTTACAATGCTCGATTAGTGGAAGCAAGGAGAAAGAGATGGTTTCGACTCTTCACAGTAGATTCGACCAATTCTAGAGAGATAGGAAAGGTTACTTTTAGCGCTATGAAGGAGAAAAGTGGCTAGAGGGAGACATTGCAAAGCTATGGCTTGTGATTCTCTTAAATAGAGAAAAAGAGGCGGCATGAGAGTAGATCGTGGGAAGCCTGTTCAAGAAGGTTGCAAAAAACAGAATAAGTCAAGGAATTGCACCAAAATCATGAAGACAACAAGGCGTAACCGAAAAGGGTAGGTTGTGATATTTGTTATGGTGATGCATGAGGAGATTGTGCGGTAACAAAAAATAATGTGGATCTATGCTTGGATCTTCACATATTACCTTCTTTATAAGATTTTGATATCCAAGTTGATACCTTATCTTTGGAATATCTGCATAAATTTCGTGATCTTCTCTTCAATCTCTTAAATTGCTTTTCTTTTTTGCTTCTTCTTCCAAAAAACTTTGAAAAAAAAAATTAGAATGACGACGAAGTTGTCCTATTTCACGCTCTAAAATACAATACAATACTTTTTCATAGTTCAAATTTTCTCGAATCACCAATGAGTCGTACTAGATGATATGAGAGTTATTATTCATGTAGCGTTGAAGTAAAGAGACATGGAAGATGTTATGAACAATTGCAAGTCTTGAAGGAAGAACTAAATGGCATGAAACTATCGACTCTCTCGGTCACCTCAAAAGAACCAATGAAGCGAGACTGAAGCTTTCTCTTTTGGCTAATTTGTTGACTCTGCGCATAGGTGAAATTTAAAAAAAAATGATCTTTAATATTGAACTCTGTGCTTTGGGTTGAAAATTTTGAGCCGCACATGGTCTCTCTTGAATTTGATGAACTTTCTCGTTGTTTGATCCAATAAGATTCAAATATTTATCTTTCACCAACTTTAGACTAATACAAGAGGGGTCTGCACTTCCTTCCGTAAAGTGTCTCCTACGGCGCCATGCCAATGTTAGCCTGAAACTTGTTATTATAAGCAAATTCAACCAATGAAATATAGTCCTCAACTACCCTTGAAGTTGAAAATGCAAGCTCTCGATATGTTTTCTAAGATTTGAATGGTGTGCTCTGGTTGTCCGTTAGTCTGAGGATTAAAAATAGTGCCCAAGGCCAATATCATGCCCGTAACTTATTGTGCTTGCTTTTATAATCTACAAGTAAATCTCTCATCTTGATTAGACACAATGGCAGTTAGAATTTCATATAGTAGAATGATATTATTTATATAGATCTTTGCTAACTTCTTCACTAGGTAATTTTTATTGATTGACAGAAAATGAACTGGCTTAGTCTATTGACTACAACCCAATATTATTGTATCCTTGCTTAGATCTCTAAAACTATCCATGAAATTCATTGAAATATCATCTCATTTTCACTTTGGAATGGGAATAAGCTGCAACATACCACTAGGTTTATGATGTTCAGCCTTGACCATCTGACGGGTAAAATACTTAGCAACAAATTTAGGTATGTTGGTTTTCATACTTGACCACTAAAATAACTTCTCGAAGTCTTGATACATCTTAGCACTTTCTGGATGTGTCAAATATGGGTAAAATGTGCCTTACGAAGTATCTCCTATAAAAAATCTTCTTGATTTGACAGCAGGTCTTAAAATCCCAATGTGTTAGCTCGATCAATACTGAACTCGCTTCAATCCATTTTGAGCAAGCTCTTTGAGCCATAATAACTCTGAATCCCTCATCTGAGCTTCACGAACAAGATCCCAACGTGTGGGTTGAATTGATATCTGATAGATGATCGGATGGGCTCTTGCCAGTACAATGTCAAGTTGATGCACCATGTCTAGCATTAACTGGTGCACCTGAGTGATCATCCAAGTTGCATATATCGAAGCTTTTCTGCTTAAAGCATCTACAACCTCATTTGCCTTAGTAAGATGGTACTGAGTCTCCAAATCATCATCGTCCTTGCCTCAAGTTCATCTCCTAAGAGAAAATGTATAAAAAGGTACTTTTATCTTTTTAAAAGTAAATAAGGGTATTTTTATATGTTAAAAAGATGATGCTATAAATGTAAAATGTAATGTTTAGGTGTTAGATATGTAAATACATAGAAATTAGATAGTATGTATGTAAATGTCCCCCCGTATTTATACAATATGTTTTTTATTTTTTTTTAAGTTTATTCAGTTGTGCAAATAAATAAAAATATATATATCTTATATAAAGATGTATTATATTATTCATCAAACCTCTATTTCTTCTTCAGCCCTACTTGCTCTTGAAAAACTTTTCTTTCGATTTTTTTCGAACATATCCGGGGTTTTCAGCATTTCATTATAGTTTCCTGTCAAAGTATGTCTTTGCAAGTCAGGAAAAGGTAACGTAATATGATAATTGGTTTTAGAGCTAATTCTATTTTTCTCCCTTGTCTTGTTTCTTACTTTCGTTTTGTGCCTGTATTTGCTTATGTATTTGCTTATGCAGTGTTTTGGTTTGTGTGTTAAACAATGACATTGGTTAATTTTAGGTTCTTGATATAAAGAAAGGGGAGCCTCATGCAATTATCAGGGAATTAATTAGAGGCTCTTTATCGCTTCGCCGTTGCCGACCAGGTTCAGCACTCATTCAATTTCAAATCAGACTGCTCTCCTTAATCTTAGAGGACATGGGAGATGAGTATGTATTTTCCAGAGTGTCGTAAAGTTTCATATCGCTGTTGTTTGGTATACTGATGATGCCTTCTTTTAACAAAATTAATGCTAAAGGGACTACTTTATAATCAACGGGGAGAATTCATGGTTAAAAGCTCTTGGTAAATGCCTCAACGAATATAAACATCTCGCAACAGGGCTGCCTTTGAATTTTATGGACAACCTTTCTAAATACAACGAATTGGATTCATCAAGTAAATTAAGGATCTTAGTGTTCCTTTGTGATGAGGTTCTTGGAACCGAGTAAGTATTTCTTTCTTAAATTTGATTATATCCTAAACTTCAGTGTTATTTATGTATATTTTTCATCAGAGCACTGAGGAAATTTCTTGATGAAGAGAATGCAAAGTTTGTAGAGGCAAGGAAGGAAAAGAATGAACAAATTATTGCTGCTAAAACAAAGGTCTTATTAAATGGAAATGCAATTTAGATTATCCTTATCAGATTTATAGAGCTGCTCCTTGAAAATATACCTTTTGCTTTCAATGTTTACAGGAAAAACTTATAAAGCAAACGCTTAAAAATGATCTTGCCAGAGCAATGCTCCCAGCAGAAGGGGATGCTAAACTTTCTATATCTGAGCATGACAAACTTATTTCCAAAATACGGCATGAAACAGAAAAAGCTCATCAAGAAATGTTGGAGTCGATTGAGTTTTTGTCAAAGAGTATGTTACCTCACATAGATTTGCCTTATTACTATTATTATTATTATTATTATTTGTGTTCTTTCTTGCTTTCACTGCTATAATGGTAATGAATTACTTAAGTGTGCTGGAAAATTGATGTTTGATTTGTATTCATTTCCAAAAATCAGTTAATTTATAGCTGTCTTTGGACCACTAGACCATGAACTTAGACTAAAATGCAGGTAGGAAGTGGGGGATCAATATCTACTTGATTTTTGTTAATGGAAACACTTGATAATGCAGATCCTAAGGCACGTAGACTGTAGAAAACTTGATTGCGATCTTAATTTTACTGCCTAAATGTGCTTTTATTAAGCTTTAATGCGTCTTCTCAAATTTCCAATAAAAAAAAGCGGAGATTATTTATGTTAATATTGGTTTTCAGTCAAGTTAGGTATTATGTTGTTCCACCTGTACTTAGGTACAAATAAGCTACGAACGTTGCAAGTTTTAAATTGAAAAGTAAATCTAAAGATCTTTCTGCATGTTTTAAATTGAAAAGTAAATCTAAAGATCTTTTTTAATTTCTATGCTTCTTTTTTATAGTTTTTTAAGAAATAACAGAAGGAAGATTTACATACATACTACTCAATTCTTATGTATTTACATATCTAACACCTAAACTTCAACTTTTACATACATACCACCTTACCTATACATAAAAATATGTATTTCACTTTTAAATGTTAGAATGGTGGTATTTTTCATGTGATATGAAAGATTGGGTATTTTATAGGTGAGAAAATAAAGTTTAGGTGTTAGATATGAACATACATATGAATTGGGTGGTATGTATCTAAATGAGCCACAACAAAAATTGGGACAATGACTTTTCTGTTTGCTTTCCTTGATTTGTGCCATCTCCTTTCCTTGCATAAGTCTTTTTTGTGCCTTGCTTCTGCAGACTTTCTTTCCAACGCACTTTGACTAGCTTGTAGATTTCAACTTCTTGAGAATTAGATCCTTTGGCCAGAATCGTTGTTGATTTCTTGTGCTTTTTGACATGTATTTTCCGTCAAGAACAATCTTAAAGAATTAAAATATCGACTTCAAGTTTTTTAATGCCAGGGTTTTGCATGATATTTTGAGTGAATATATTTTGAAGGGTAGGTGTTAAGGTGGAAAGATTCTGAGAAAGAGAATGGATGAGATCAGTAAGCTTGGGCAAATGCCTGTGGCTTTATTTTTTCACTTGGCAGAATAAGGTTCAAGCTCTCACTGTATTGATTTCTTTTGCTTGTAGTTCTTTTAAAAGTGGGTAAGGTTCATCGGTGGCCAAGTGTGTTTATTACAGTGCTATGTGGGATTTTTTAGGAGGTTTATTGGATTCATCGCACGACAAAGTTCTCCAACACGTGAGCTTTAGATGCTTACTTTTTGTATAGGCCACTAAAAGGTAGCTTGCCGATCAGCTATAGTGGAGTGTATGTTCTTCCCAAGAGGAACCAGTGTAGCAAGATCATGTAATGTTGGTTGACTGATGCTGTAGTTGCAAGAATGTTTTTCAATCCTTTCTCCCCTCAAGTGTTACACACTGAAATCATCACATTCATTTCCCAGCGTATGGTTTGCATGCAGGGGTGGCACCAGCCTCTTGCGGTCCGCCTCTTTCTGCATGGACTATTGGTAGGCTGTTGTTGCTGAAGTTCTTTGTTGCAGTTGGTAACATTGTTGAAGTTTGTTTGATGTGATTTTGCTTGTAGCTGAGTTGAGTATATCTCAAGTTATCCTTAATTTGAGTTTGAATTTGATTAATTACTAGTGTTTGAGCTTTAGCTTAATTCTACAAATAAAGGTGTGCGTGGACCAACTCATTTATTATGAAAAAGATAATAATTTTGTTTCAATTATCTATGGTAATGAAGTGTAAAAAAGAAAAATTAATAAAATGAAAAAAAAGAGAAATTAAGGTTATCCATGATTTAAGTAAAATGAAACGGCTACCAGAAATGCTAATTTAAGGTTATCCACATCAAAGGCTCCCTCAATCATGCATTCATTGGCTGCACACTGCACGCCATTTAACTTGCCAAAATGATCGCAATTTTTTTTTTCTCATATAAATCAGTATGCTTCAATGATAAATCATTTGCATAATTTTCAAATTATTTTATAGTGCTATTTGATTTTCTAAGAAACAACGAGGAGCTCATATATTTCAGCTTCTTTTTCATTTAATATCTCAACAATTATCAAGAGAAACACGCAGCAGAGGCCATTCGGATTAGTCCTCTTTTTCTAGAGAAGGATGGAACTGCGTACTGGAGATTGAATAGCTATGATGGAAGTTCAGGCATTATTGCCCAAGGTTATGCTCTTACTTACCTACCCATTGATGGCTGTTGTTTTCATTTACAGATTTCCTACAATTTTTTTCTTTCAGATGTTGAGAAATGGGGCGTGTTTCCACCACAAGAGAATTGGTTCATATTTGATGATGAACAAAAAATTGTGGAGAATTATATTTCCTATTTGAGGTATAGAAAACTTGAGATCTTTCATTTTGTCTTTACAGAAATTTATTTCCTCCAGGCACCATCCGCCATTAGTCACCGCAGTCCAGCGTCAACCCTGCTTGCGACTGCCTCCATCACCACATAAATTAATTTAGTTAATATTCAATAAAAATAAAAAAGGACATTTACATATATGCCACACAATTCTTATATATTTACATATCTAACATTAAACATCATTCATATTTACGTGCATATCTCTGAAATATTTAACATCACATCAAAAATATCACTATCACTATTTTTTTAAAAGTACGTACTTTTTTATGCATAGTTTTATGACACCAAGATGTTATAAATGTAAATATCGAATTTTGGATGTTAGATATGTAAACATATATGAATTGTGTGGTATGTATGTAAATTTCCCAAATAAAAATGTAATTTTAAATCATTCTGCCCATAAGCAGAAATAGAATGTAGGTGGCAGAGTAAGAGATATCTAATTGACCGCTCTGCTTTGTCTCCTTGAGGTCTGCAGATAGCCTGCTTTTCTCACCTTTAATAATTGAGGATTAGAAATGGCTTACACCTTGAACATGTTTCATCAATCTATTTTTCTGGCTGATGCAATGAAGTCTAATGAGCTACCTTTCTCCTCTTTTCTTTTTCAGGTTTCACAGAGCAATGGAACAAAAGGAACTGAAAAAAGGACTACAGCGTAGGGTAGGAATAGAGGATGAGCTTTCTGATCACTCAGAACCCCAAAGCAAAGGTAATTATTTTTGCTTTCAGTAGGTACCAATAGGGTCTTTCTTGGAATTATCAGCTTATAATTATTTTTATTTTTGCATCTTTTTTACAGTAAACTGAGTGATGTTTAGTTGGTGATGGTGGATATGGAAGAACTGGGAAATGCAATAAACTCTTGATAGTTGAATAGGTTGCTTGTATACCATATTTAGTTCTTGAACAACTTCAAGTTGAGCATTCCGACGCATTTGTAGTTGAATATGAGCCTATGCTCATGGCCTTTTTGTTTTTACCTTTTTGAAATTTTGGCTAAGGCCTTACGCTTTCAGAATGCCTTTTTCTCTTAACTGGATAAGTACTGGTGAATATCGGATGCTTTCTTAAGCTTAGATTTTTTTTTCTATGTTAATGTTTTGTAAAATGTATTTAATGCTTAAGCTAGAACTAAGAATATTTGTTAAAACTGATGACTCATGATGATGATGTTGATATTGATTCATATTTATGCTTTAGAGCGTATAATATTTATTTGGAACTTCAGTTAAATTTTGCCTCAAGTCCTATAAAACAAATGTGGAAAGTTGATAAAAGTTTGATAGTTGATTCAAGTAAAAAAATAATAATATGGTTGAGATAATGTATTTGGTACCAATGTCTTATTAATAATTGTGTAGAATTAGAAACCAATAAAAGGCTAATTTATTTATTGTGATTCAGGAGTGCTCTATTTGGGCTAACAGTCTAAAAATTGTCACTAGTTGCTATGGAAGTTTTACAATGATTAGGCTCTCTGGATTAGGACAAGAAATAACGATACTCTTCAATAAATTGTTATATTAAAAACTAGTTGATTAAAAGGAGGAATAAAGTGCCTAGTTTTGAAAGGCTTTGAACGTTGTCTGCCTTCTTTTTTGTCATTCGCAATGTCAACCAACGCCAAATGTGCGTTAGGAACGCTGGACAGTGCTGAATGCTGATCTATGTTTGGGCCAGCCAACGATCATTGCAAATATAAGAACCTCTTCATTTGAATTCGTTTGATGCTTGTGTTTTGGGAGGCTTTATTTTCCCATACAATACAATGGGGATTAACAATATTATTATCATAATATTTTGAGTTTTGCATGTTGTGTAGTAGTTAAAAATGATAGTTTTTTAATCTATATTTTTGGCAAGGGGCTTCATTTTCTTATAATATGAAGAAATCCTCGTCTAGCATATTTCAAAATCATAGATGAAAATAATACAATAACTTTGAAAGATCCTTTAACACAATTGAGCTCATTTAATAAGTTATGCCTTGGAAAATAATAAGGCCTCTCTCATTATAACTTTACATAAAATATGGATTGAGAAGGTTCACATACTTTTTATTAAAAAAAAAACAGTTGTTTTTCTTTGCGTGATAGAAATATAATAATTTGATTTAGCTCCATGTTGAAATGAAAATTTCTCCTTAATTTTTTTGTTGATGTCACTTTTGGTCCACTTCGCATTCACCCAAAAACATTTAAGACATTTAGATTAACAGATGCAAAATTGATATAATTTACTCTAATCAAATCTTAAAATTGGACTAATTATAAATTCACCTTTGAAATGAATTCAACTCAATTTTAAACTCAAAATATCATCAAATTAAGCTGAAAACATTAAAATTGATCAATTTGAAGTATATCTGAGCAAAGCGTCGTGGCCTTTTACCGTCGACAATCCGTGAAACTCCTGCTCGATTTCAGGAGCCAAGTGTCGGGCCCCTTCGTTGAGATGATCTAGGGGAGCTCGAACTATTCTCGCTTAGCGGACAAAAATCTAAGGATCTATCCATGGGAGCTCAAATGTTTTTGCCCATAGTCCCAAGCTCCCTTGCCTGTAAATAGGCCCCCTGGCTTCCTCTTCCACAGACATATTTTCTCTTCTTTATCCCTCCTCCCTCTTTCATGGGTCTCCCGTTAGCATCCTCTCATTCCTCGAGTGCTTTGTGGTGTTCAGTGGTTTGCTTCGATGATATATATGTATTTCTTTTTTTTTTACTTTCTCATTTATATTATTTCTATTTTTTATGAAAGTTAGTTGAAAAATTAAATAGGTTAAGCTCAGGTTTGGGCTAGACTTAGGTTAGCCCGAGCTCAACCTAGCCCAAATCCAATCTAGCCTAAGTCCAACCTAACCTGAGTCATACCTAATCTAAGTTCAAACCAAGTCTAACCTAAGTCCAACTTAGGTCTTACCCAAGTGCAACCAAAGTCCAACCCAAGTGCAACCCAGGTCCAACCAAGTCTAACCTGAATCCAAACCACGTTTATCCTAAGTCCAACCCGATCCAACCCAAGTCTAACCCAAGTTCCAACCTAGCTCCAATCCAAGTCAACTTTGGTCTAACCCAGGTCCAATCCATGCCCAACCAAGGTCCAACCCATGTGCATCTCAAGCCCACACAGAGTCCAACCCAAGAACAACTCAAGTCTAGTCCAATCCAAACCTAACTCTCATGTTAGTCTTATGTTCATGTAAACACTCATACTAATCTTATGCTCAAGAAAACACTTATATTAGCCTTATGTTCACTTCCATGTTAGTTTCATGTTTATGTTAACTCTATGTTCATGTAAACTTCCCTTTTCATGTAAACATGCATATTAGCCTAAATGTTCTCGCATCTTCTTACATCCAAGTATGTGAAAATGAATAATAAAACAAATAAAAAAAAAGAAGAACAACCTCTAATATGTAGGTTCTCTTTGTAAATATTTTATTAGAATATGTCATTTTCATACTTATGTAGTTTAAAATCATTAACAATCTAAATCAATTTTAAAATAACATAAAACAATGTAAGACTAATTTAAATAATTTGAAAATATTAATAACTTAAAACAATCTTAAACTAATCTAAATAATTCAAATTAACTTTTAAAAGTTAAAAACTAATTCAAATAATTAAAAATAACTTAAAAAAATTAAAACTAATTCAAAAATAGTTTAAAGAATAAAAAAAACTTAAACTATTTAAAACTAAAAATAATTTAAATAGCTTAAAACAAATTAATAATAATTACAACTAATTCAAAAATAATTCAAGTCATTTAAAACCAATCATTTTAAAGTAATTCAAAAAAAATTATAACAACTTAAACAAGTAAAATAAAACATTGCAAAAACAATTTTTAAAACCAACTTAAACTAATTTACAAAGAATTAAAACCTTAAAAAATAATGTAAAATAATTTAAACATTGAAAGCAAGCACTTAAATCTACTTAAATCAAAACATTTTAATAATAAAAAAGAAATAGAATACTTCAACAATAACACTTAAACTAAGTAATATAAGATAATCTTAACACTCAAATTAGATAACTTAAGATAACATTAAAACTAAATAACTTAATGTCACTTCAACACTTAAAGACAAATATCATGTAAAACCCTTAAACCAAAAACAACTTAAAAATTTTAACGATTTAACTTTTAAAAAATCAACTTAAAACCTTTTAACCATTTAATACTTAAATGAAATTTAAATATATAAGATTATAAATGACCTATAAAACTTTACTTTGAGAGCTAAAATTTATCTTATAAAAGCCAAATGTAAAAGCATCAAACTAAGGAGAATCATGATTTTCATATCTACTAACAATCATAGAATCAAAACAAACAACAAATTAAATAACAAACGCCAAAAAAATCTATAAATCTCCAACTCGAAAAACAATAACCAAAGTTAAGTAAATCCACCATGAACCTTTGATTCGTTAACATAGATACAAAAGCAAGGATCACACATAACCTTGATTAATCAAGTCTAGAAGTCTTGATCAGACAACCAATTACCGTAGTTAGTGATAAGGACTGGAAAAGCTATTAAAAAAAACCTTACCCTTTAAAATTATGTAGATGTCCATGAATGAAGTAACCCATGATTACTGACAAGGGAGGGGTAAGGACTCCTTAGTGACTTAAGTTGCCTTTAAGGGTGTCCACCCTCATAATCGTCAAATTTAATATCAGGTGAATAACTAGTTACCAATTCATGGGATAATTAAAACATCAAGATGTTAACTAAAGATAGGCTGGAATATTACAATTAAATTAGTTTTGGATGATTGATTTAACAAGATAATACGATTGAATAAACTTAAAATGATTCGAAAGATTCTAAAAGATGTTCATGGTTATACCCCAATCACTTTTGTAATCTTTCAGACATTTTAGAGGATATTTGGACCTATTATCCTTTTTTTTAATGAAATCATCCTTAAAATGTCTAGGGACCCACCAAGTTATGCCCCTTTGGACCCATTAATTCGCCAAACCAATAGAAATATCCCGAAACTACTTATCTTGCATTATAACCCAGTTCTCAAGGGTTTAAGTCTTCCTTGAGGTAATTAAATCTTTATGAGCAATTAGGGATATTTGGTTTTTGTCACATATGGATCATCGAACTTGTATAAGTCTGAGGTCTACGTAGTTATGACAATAATGATAATGTTAATGTGTGTTAAACAAGGGATATGATACGATGTGAGATTTTTAAAATAGTATCATCTACATCAAGGAACTTTAATAAGGGAGAGGAAAGAACTGGTGATACTATTCGCTGACTATTGGTAGGATTGTTGCCCCCGATACTTTTAGGTTGTCGGTTCCTAGCTTAATTAGAGTGACGAGTCTGTGGACCATAATGTCTTATAATATATTTCCAAAAATAAAACAAAATTTCTTTTACCCCCACTTCCTTTCTTCTCACACACTATCACACCTAACATCCATTATTGCCTTCACGCACAAATCATTATTGTAGGTTGCTTTCATGTTGGACATTATACATAAATCTTGTTGTGCACTACATCATAATCGTTGCTGGCTAAGTTGTCAACTACTTCTTCTCATTTAAATAAAATACATTCTTAGCTCATTGACCATGATTTAATTTACAATGTCCTTAAGTGCTTAGTCTCAGTATAGGATTTCTATTAATTGGGTGAATTTATAAATTTGTTTAAAATTCTAAAACATCACATTAAATCCATTTTAAAAAATAAAATTTATTCTAGTTAAATATAAGTTTAATATAAACTATTTTAATTTTAATTTTAGAATTTACATTTGCATAAAGTACATTATGAAATTTAATAAAGTTTTTAAAAAGTTAAACGTTATATTAATTATTATGATTTTTATATTATAAAACTAATTTGAGTTATTTCTTTGATTATTTGTGTTATTTTGTAATTATATAATTAAAAAATGATTTTTTTAAATTATATCAATAATAAATAAACTTTGTTAATTTACCTTAAATATTTCTCTAGTTGTTTAAAATTTAAAAATAATATATTTTTATCATTGTTCATATAATAAATTCATATTCATAATATTTATTTAATTAATGAATAATAAGTAAAATTTAGAAAAAAATGGAAATAATTAATGATTAAAATTGTATGGGTTTAATTATGATTTAATGACATGTAATTGAATTTATTATAACTAATAGTTTAAATCCTTAACTTTCTTAATTTAAAATATAATTTAAAATTCATAAAATTTAGATAAATTACAAAAAAAAATTAATAAAACTTAGCAAATTATTTTTTTCTTAAAATTTTCATTTTGTAGTATGAACAGTTTTTTTAATATTTTTGTAATTTTTTAAATTTTAGATATTTTTAGTTAATTTTATAAATTTAAGAATGTTAGTTTGATTTGTTTTAGGCTTATGATACAAAGACACAAACATCATATGTATACTTAGGTGACACCTTAGTTAGCTTAAGACTTTCAATTAAACATTTATTTCATACTGCGTCAATATCTAAAGATATAATTTTAATTAGTTAGGTCATATATTTAAGATGATTGCATATGAATATAAAATTTGTTCTATATTTTTTATAAAATAATTGATATACTTGTCTTCCTTACACTTATACTTTGGATTGTGAACACATATGAACATTCATGACACTTAGCATTAACTCATATGTCAACACGTTTAACGATGGACACAATGCATCATTATAGTTTACCACAACATAAAGCAAACATGATGTCGTGTGGCATAAACTAGAAATACAAGTTATTTACTCTCATATGTGTAAATGCAATGTCATGTTCATAACACTTTATCATGTGTTTATACACTTGTGCATTCATAACACTGATTGTAAAACTTTACTATTTATTATTTCAAAATGTTTATTATGTTTCATGCCATAAATACTTAAGAAAACTAAATTTTCTACCTTAAACTTGTCTAATCTTCAAAACCAAGATTACTGGACCTTATTTTTCCTTAAAACATTAAAATAAATATTCCATAAGTTGCATTTCAAATTTATAGTTTTCAATACTCCTTGACATGAGAGTGTATATTATATATCTACAGACTAGATGTATACGCATCATCATTGGTACAAATCATAAAAATGCTCTATATGTCTTTATATAGAAATTTTTGCACACAATGAATGAATCATCCTATCAGCTTATATGTTAGCATATTGGTCATTTTATATAAGATTTTGATAACTCTTTTGATAGTTGGCATCTCCAATAAACATATAAGACTGACAAATAAAGTTTTGGGTTCCTTAGAATTGCATTTCATTCATACTAACATGCATATTTTTTGTGCTTTAGATGGTTATGCTAGGCTAGGATCAAATGTTTATGTTTTCCACTATGTTAATAAGGGGCCCTTAGTTAGTAATAAGAATTCTCAAGCCAAATTTATTTATTAAATTGAATTGATTTTTGATGACTCAAGAAGATAGACACATGGGATTTATATTAGGTTTGTCTTCTCTTTGTTAGGCTATGTCTCTTTCTCAACTCATGGCATACTTTAGAATAGGACTATAGTCTTTTGTTTCTTTGTTTGTTAGGTCTATAAGGTATCTTAAAAAATGCAACCCATATTTGTTATATTAAGATTTTTAAGTAACATTTGATATACTATATTTTCGGCCGTTAAATTTTTAAAAAATAAATGTGGGTGACATTTTGTTTTGAAAAGAGTTTTAGAATATAGTTTTGTGAAAATAGAGATTTGATTTAATTTAATATATATATGGATTTTGAAAATAATAATTCAATGAAGAATATGAAATCAAACTGATCTCGTATAAACGTTTGTTTAGATAATCAAGCCTTCATCACAAGACATGTATCTATCCCGATGAATATATATATGACTTGGGATGAGGCTTGATCAAATAAACTAAAGAATTCATGACATCCGTTTGGTATGCGAATCATTTTTGACCGACAATTTCCCCTATATAATATGGAAGAATTAGATAGAGTTTATATTAATATGGGGTCTTTAATTTTTCTATAAGGGCAAGCTCCTATAGTTAATTACATCTTAGATAACCGAAATCACCTAAGAAAACTCTTGATATAGATCAGGAAACATTTATATTCATGACTTCCAAAGGTAAGGTTTTCAAAGAAAATGTGATGGTCGGAAATTCAACAGGTGAATGACTCAAGTTTTGGAACATTTCATTTTATTAGAATCCAAAGGAGAAAAGACTAGGGGAAGGACATAGATTCAAGAAAAATCTTGATGTCTTCCCAAACTATCCTATAGTTTGGCTTTGATTTAGGACGTTTATTTAGTGTTTCATCCTGTCAATTTTATTATTTAGGACTTACATTCACTTGATACCGATCATGTGAATGGCCTGGAAGATAGGAGGATTTATGTCATACTCAATGACAACCTCGGAATCCTAAAGCGAATTAGGGCTTATATTGCACAGTAGAGTTGTGCAAAGGCCCAAAGAAAAGGTGAGGATTTATGTTGCACTAGGCAAGCTACCTCGAGGACTTAAGGTTTGTTGTTTTAATTTATAAGGAATGGTTTTGCTGGTGTAGACAAGTTTTGCTGTTAAAGATGACCGTGCTGCCCACTATGTATGCTCCAAGTTCCTCATCGTAGTAGGTTTGGTTTAAAAAAATGTCAATTGAGGAGAAAAGAGAAGTGTCATGTTTCAGAAATATTTAAATTGAGGTGTCTTAATATTTTATTAGGGGAACATTAAAGTTGATTATAGCAACACCGGTTAAGATCACAAGGTTCCATCATCCGGGCACTGCTATTTTCATCAGATTCACATAGTCCAAATGAATTTACTAAAATCAAGTTAATGAGTTCCATACTTTCATTTAGACCGTGGGAAACCATGTTAACAACACGTGGGTTACCTCCTCCAATGAATTCTCGATCATCCAACGAGACATTTTAATTTAATTGCAATTGTGGTTTTTGTTTTGTTTGAGATTAAATTTTGAGTTCTTTTATAATTTTGAATGTTGTGGCGGTGAATTTTATCTTATCTTGACTTTTAATTTTAATTTTTGGTCTTAGTTTTGTGGCTATCATAAATGTTTCAGTTTTCATGCATTGTGCCATTATTGTTTATCATGCAAACTTGTAAGAAAAGAAAAGTGCGGTAAAGAAAACGCGGGAAAAGAAAAATGCTGTAAACTTATAAAAATGTACCTACGAGTCTTCTCGTTTCTCCACCTGAAACTTTAGTATTCTTTGCAATAAATATTTATATTTGCAGGGAGGTAAAACGCTATGGATATGTTGGTCGTAGGCCTAGCAAACTCTATGTTATAACCTGGTGAACTCTATTCATTTGTAAGATTTCTTCATTTAGAAAATATAATATGTCCAGTTGTTCTGTGACCCATAATTTTTTTATTATGATATTTTAATTTAATTGCAACGAAGCCAAAAACTTGACCCCTTTATATTATATGTATAGAATTGAAATTGTTTATGTTGTGGATGCTACGCAAGTATATATATTGTATCAAGTAATACAAGGCTCTAGTGGAGTCCTGGTTATCGATCCCACAGGGAAAGAGAAAATAAAATAACAGCTAATTTTAAAATAATAATAATAATTTTAAAATAGTATACGAAAATTTGGAGTTCTAAATTTAAGCGCAATAAAGTAAACTAAGTATTCTAATCAGGTAACTTAACTAAGTAAAAAATTAATACGTATTGAAAATGCAGGAATTTAAACTAATTGTTAAATAAGTCTTAACTATTCAAAAAAAGTATCTTTCCCCTTGTTTAGAAATTTAAGTGATTGATGAAATTAAATAGATAATTTTAAGGTATTGTGACAAATAGGAGCATTCCTATTCTTTACCCTTTGGTCCAGGTGACTAATCCTATGTATGATTACTGAATCTGCGGCTAGGCTGGGAGGATACCGACTGCCACTTCAGAGCTCCCACGTTCCCCTCGCCCGAGGGCTAACATCTACACTTCGCTCTCAAATAATAGGACCGAATTGAATATTTTAGTCTGTTACACTAAAATGCTCAATTCTACGCCCAGTGATATTATTTCCCTATTTATTTGCACCTTCCTTCCAAGGCTTTTGAATTCCTCGAGTATCAGATGTAATTTTTACTATAGTTGATAATCAACACATTTTAACAATTCAAATGGCCAGTTTGAAATTAAATTAAGTTTTAAGTAAAAATCATCACAATTTATTAATATATAAAAGTACTTCTATTTTTAGTTCATCAAGTCACTTAATTTCATAACTGAGAGAAAGACTCATAAACTACTCAGAATGCATGGGAACTAAACTAAGCATGGATTTCATTTAAAGTAATAAACAATAAATACAAATACTTATCTCAATTTATCCCTGACGGACTCCTCGCGATTCTTCTGACTCTTCCTTCCAAGATCTGGCAAGACTCACTAAAACTCACTAACTCACTAAATACTCACTTAAAAACTCTCTAAGACACACACTAAGACACAAAAACTGCACAAAAAACTGGACTCTGAAGACTTAATTTTGGCTTCTATATATAGAGGTGAGCAAAGGACCAAGAGGTGTGTAAGCATCCCTTCAAAAAGTGTCCAGGTTCAATATATCTGAGCCATTTGAACTAGCTCGCCGTCGGCGACGAACTACCTCGCTGTCGGCTAGGCTTCTCGAAGATCTTCAAACCGCGCTAGCTCGCCGTCGACGAGGCTTGGGCTCGCCGTCGCCGAGACAGTTATAATTCCTTCAGAAATGTCTCCTCGTAGCCTCGCCGTCGGCAGGCTCGATCTCGCCGTCGGCGACTCAGCAAAAATTTCATTATTTTCTTCCTTTTTGCTCCAGATTCGCTTCTTTTTATGATTTTTGCTTTTATCACCTAAATTCTCCATTCCTGCAATAAAATAAAGAAAATGCATTTCTTTAAAGTGCAATTTCATCAAAAATAGGTATGAATTTCTTAATAAAATTTTCAGCGATCAAAATCCCCCAAAGTTACTTATTACTTGTCCTCAAGTAATTTTAGTATTACATAAAAATAATGAGTTTTATAATAAGATTTTTCAATTTAAGTAACTTATGAATTAGATTAATTAATATCATAATAAAGTTAAATAAAAATAATTCATGTAATTTAATTAATCTTATAGAAATAAATTATTTAGTTATCGAGTCTAAGATTTCTATCTTACTTATTCATTTCGGAATGACTATATTTAAAAGAATAACTACTTAAGATATTCATATGATAAGAAATTCAAGAAAATACTATTAGGTAAAATTCTATTCCATAAACATAAGTTTTGGAAATATCTAAGTTTTTCCTTTTAGGTTAATTCAAATGAAGCCAATTTTTGATAAGACATCTCCTCAAGCTTCTCCTCATTTTTTTTTAATGAGGATTACTATATCTGGAGAGCATGTTAATAATTTTGAACTTTATTTTCATCTTCCTAAATTTGAAACTTAGAAATATTTTTTAGCTTATATATACTTCATAGTTTTTACTTCATTGATTTTCAATCTTTTCTTTTTCACTTGAATACTTAAGAATTTTAATTTTAGAGTATAGTTTTCCTTACTAAAAATAGTTTACTATATTCTTATTCCCTTTAACCAAATATTTTATTCTATTTAATTAATTAAAGCACTAGAAATATTTCATTTAAACTTTTATAATAATTAAATAAAATAATTCATATTAATTAAATTGAAAAATTTGCTATAAAAATCATTTTATAATAATTTGAAAAATAGAAATTGAGAACAAGTTAATAACTAAATTTGTATTTTACTCCCCCACCAAACTTAAATTTTTATATTTAATCTAAATAATGAAAAAGAAGGAAAGTAAATAAATCATACCTTTGAAGTTTAGGTATTTCTTTTTTTCTTTTGAAATTTTTGCAGACTTTTTCATTTTTATTGAACCTGTACTGTTAGTATTCTCCATATATGTATAACAATTTAAAGAAAATGCAGGAATAAAATCTAAGATAAGTATTAAACACAACAATTAAAATAACTCTACACTACACATATGAATTACTATATACTAAAAACAATTGAACTAACAGATTAACAATTTTTAAAAACTTAAAACTATACAAAATAAAATAAAAACATATTAAAGAAAACTATCATCATATATAATATAAAAACAAATGCAATTAACTACACAAAAAAACTAACTACTATAACAATTCAAGCAAATAATCTAACAAACATCCAATGTCTCAAAATATAAAGTACTGAATATTACAAACATATAAAGTCCTCAAAATAATTACACCAAACAAATAAAATAAATAAAATCCTAATCTTCAGCATCAAAGTCCCAAACTATATCATCCCCTCCTTGATCTGTAGGCTGAGAAGACTGAGCAGGATGATACTGAGTGTACCTGGGGCATTCTGGAAAGACAACATCTAAATCTCTACTCCTATAACGACGTTCAGCTTCATAGTATGCAATTTCGTATTCCGAATGTCGTTGGAGGTATTCACTATCATAATCATGTCTCCTCTCCAGATTATCAATCCTTTGATCAAAATGATCAAATCTTCTCCCCATTGTTTCTCAAAACTGCTCAAAACTCCTCCTATGAAGGGTCAATTCATTCATCAGATCTTGTAGGGTAGGTGTGGTAGGTTCAGGAGGTTCATAGCTAGTAGAGGGTATATCTCTACTGGATCGTGTGAAATAACTTCTCACTCACGATCTCCACCCTTCATGAGATTCATACTTCTTAATGTTGGCGAGTGTGAGTGGTTTCATAGGTTCCACCCATTCTTCATCTTCTCTAGCCTCGACTCCGGAGAGTTGCGCGAGTGCAAAATTAATCCAGGGTGGCCCAATCCAGCTCCACTCTCATTTCGAGGGGTGGCTAGGATGTTTTGATAAATAACTCTCCCGATGTTGATGCTTATGTTATTCTGAATGCAGAAATTCAGAATTGCTCTATCTCGTGTTACCTCACTGTGGTGATATGTGGGTAACAGAGTAAAACAAATAAAGTAATGCCAGGCTTTGAGATCGCATTTAATTTAGAAAGAGGAAAATTCACTCTTTCCTGTCGCTTAATTTTTCAAACTCCGGTCCCATCGGTGAGAAAGTTAATGACTTCCTCCAGGTGGTCCTTCCATCGTTCCAAAAGTTTCATACTCGCTAAAGTGCGAGTCATGAACTTCATAGAACGCGTTAATTCTTGCGGCATTGAAATCTACGAAAAACCTCGTACCTTTACTCGGTGCATCTTCGACGGCGATCAATTGGCATAAAATTCCTTAACCACTTCTACAGCTGCTCTATATTGAACGTAACAGAAATTCTCCCAACCTCGTTCCTTTATAATCCGCTCTACTTCTCCTCCCGGATTTTTGAATACCCGATCTGCAATGCACTTTCTTCCTTGTATGTTTTCAAAATATTTAGACTGTGCTCGTGCATTGATGAATCGGTTTTCGTCGAATTCTACTCGACGTTTCTGTCGTGGAGCCATACGTCGATCTGTGAAAATCGCGAAAATTTTCACTAAACTTAAAAATAATACGAAGAAGGCTTCCTACAACATTTGTAAGCAATTTAAATCAAATTTCATGGATTTCCACCGAATATTTCTTCCACATTTTGATTTTTCCCAAAATTTGCAATGTGGTGAAAATATATGGTGAAAATAAAAAATTTTTGCATAGGAGTGAAGTTCTTACCAAGGGAAGATGAAATCCGATGTCAAAAAGTGTTGAAATCGCTTCAAATCCAAGATCTCTCAAGCCCTAGGTCGGTTTTTGCGAAAATAAGAGGTTGGGGATGATGAATAGTATTTTTGACCGGTCAAAATATATGTTTTTTCCGACCTCGCTGTCAGCGAGATTTTTCTCGCCGTCAGCGAGCTAATATTTTTCAGAAAAAAAAACTCTCGGGAAAAATCCGCTGTCGGCGAGAAATTCTTCACTTGTCGGCGAGATCGATCTCGTTGTCGGCGGGATTTTCTCGCCGTCGGTGAGATTCCAAAAATTTTAAATTTACGAAATTCATCACTCATTTTCGTCCTTGATTTGTCTTATATTATATTTCTGATCACATCATTTATTAATTTAATATGAATATTAGCTACTTATACACAAACAAATTCACACAACACAACAAATTAACTTTAATATAGAAATCCATGGGATGTACAAACTAACATAATTTAAACTCTATAATCAGACTTCAAACTTCAATTCTTACTACTAATCAGCATCGAAAACCAATCCACGACACATTAAATGCTGATACAAAACTATGACACATATCTTAATTAAGTTTGAGATATTCAAATCATCACTCCACACATAATAAAATCTAAATCAAATCAAATAACATAAATTCAAACATACTATAGAAATCTTTACTACTACTCTTCAAGGTCAGAATCTTCATCTTCTCTGATATTTCTGATATGACGATGATTCACAAATAAGTTATAGAAAGGCTCGAAGGGAAATTCGAAGCGATTCTTTAGTGATCCAACCCTTCGTCTCGGTAAATGAAGAAAGCTAGCTTCAAGTGTCCGAATGGTCGAAGTGTTCCTTCATCCTCCGATCAATGTGATCGAATAAATCGGATATATTGTCGATTAAATCTCTCGCATTCTGCGAGTTCTTTCTCCATTCCATTAATTTTCTTCATAAGTAACTCTGTTTTATCCGAAATGGGCCTTGCTTATAGGATGATTACGTGAAGCTCTATCGAGAGATGAATGTAATGTCTTCATTATTGTCCAAAGTAGGGAACATATCCGTAGGATCAAGCGGCTTTGAAGGTAACATAACCTTTTCCCAAGCTTCATAAGAAACACAGTGCTCGATCGCATAATGCAAAAATAGTAGATGGGTGTCCTAGTCCGTGAACCGACCCATGCACAATTAAACCCAACGCGGACTTAACAATTATTGATCCCACATCGATAGGCGATCCAATTTGAATACAATAATTCAATATAGCGCATTCTTTCGAAACCTTGTTTACCCTCATAGTAGGTAACAATTTAGATGAGATGAAAAAGTGCCGAGTGCTTTGAGACGAGGATTCAAAAGTGATGCGGAGAAACTAACATACCCGTCTTCACGCATTTCCCAATCTTTCGGTTCATCGATCGGATATCGAAATATCTCATTCATATTATATCGAGAAGGCACAAAATTTGAATAGTGACATACCGGGGTGTTTTCTATAAAGAATAATTCATTTACTCTTGATGGAGTAAACGTCACCCATCTTCCTCGGACGTAGATATTCCCATTGTTGATCGCATGTAAGTTAGAGTAGAACTCTTTCACGAATTGGAATAACAACAACGGACGTAGTGTAACAGAATACCTCCAGACAGTGCTTGCGCGTTCATTTCTTCTATCTTCGTAGTGGAATTCTCTAATCCTTGATTGACAAATCCCCGTCCCTTGATAACTCTTTTCTTTACCAAAACCTTGTTGAAGATCCGCTGCGCTTCCGCACTCACAAATTTCCTCCGGTTAAACACTCCAGATTTAGAGGAATCTAAGAATTTGGAGGCCATTATGGTGAATGGAAGGAATTATAGTGAAGAAGGCAGATTTAGAATAAATTAAGAATGGTTTTTCACTAAGGATTTGGTGTTGAAACCGTCCAGATCAGCATTCAAAGTTTAAATAACTTATCTTTATAACTTTCTTGCTGTCGGCGAGCTCGTTTCTCGCCGTCGACGACTTAGTTATAAAAACTGCCTTTCAGGTTCTCGCTGTCGGCGAGCTCGTTTCTCGCTGTTAGCGAGATCGATACATATTTGATATTAAATTAGGCGCGAACCTCGCTGTCGGCGAGTATCGACCTCGCCGTCGGCGAGATTCGAAAATAATGTCCAATTATGCTCTAAATCGAATAATTTCTTTTCTCATCATAATGGTTCGAATATGTGATGATTCTTAATAATAATTGAGTGGTAAAGTTTCAATAATATAGACTAACTATTAAGATACAATAAAAATAAATAACTAATATGGGTTGCCTCCCATAAAGCGCTTGGTTTAACGTCGTCGACCGACCTAATTTCAATTATTAATCGGGTTGACTAAGCATTAAAACCTCTTTATAGTTAGGTCTTATACCTTGAAAATATGGTTTTAATCTATGTCCATTAACTTTAAATTTATGTCCGAGTTTTTGGATCTTCGATTTCTATAGTTCCGTATGAAAATATTTGAGTTATGGTAAAAGGTCCTAACCATCGAGACTTCGATTTTCCAGGAAATAATTTCAATCTAGTATTATATAGCAAAACTTCCTTTCCTGGTTCAAAATTTCTCTGATTAATCTTCCGATCATGCCATAATTTCATCTTTTCTTTATAAATCCGATCATTATCATATGATTCATTTCTTAATTCTTCCAATTCATTTAATTGCAGCAATCTCTTCTCACCAGACCTTCCTTCATATTATAATTAAATTCTTTAATCGTCCAATATGCTTTATGTTACTAACTCAGTCGGTAAGTGGCATGTTTTTCCATATATAAGCCCGTAAGGAGTCATTCCAATCGGAGTTTTATAAGCGATCCTATAAGCCCATAATGCGATTGTCTAATCTAATAGATCAATCTAACCTATTTGGGTTTACGGATTTTTCTAAAATACGTTTAATCTCACGATTAGATACTTCAGTTAATCCGCTAGTCCGTGGATGATAAGCGAGTGGATATCTTATGAGTAATATTGTATTTTTCTACTAGTTTGTGAATGTATTTATTTCTAAAATGAGTTCCTCCGTCGGTGATAATCACTCTCGGCATTCCAAATCTACTAAAAATATTTTTCATCGAAATTTTGAAACACTCTTAGCATCACACCTAGGTAAAGCTTGTGCCTCAATCCATTTGGAAACATAATCAGCAATTACTTAATATATATGAGTTTCCAAACGAAGGAATAAAATGTCCCATAAAATCTAATCCCCAAACATAAAAATTTCAACTTCTAATATAAAATTTAGAGGCATTTCGTTTCTTCTAGATATATTTCCTACTCTTTGACATTTATCGCAAGTTTTAATATATCCGTATACATCTCTAAATAGAGTAGGCCAGGTAAAATCCAGATTGTAGAATCTTATAAGCGGTTTATCGGTCCCAAAATGTCCTCCAAAATCGGAATCATGACATTTTTGAATAATTGGTTCGGTTTACGCATAAGGTACACATCTTCTAATAATTAAATCCTTACATTGCTTATATAAATATGGTTCATCCCAAAAATAGGTTTTCGTATCATGGATGAATTTTTTACGTTGTTGCAAAGTTAGCATAGGTGGTAAAATATTACTAACTATATAGTTTACTTATATCGAGCATACCATGGTATTTTCCATTCATTAATATTATATAGTTGTTCATCGGGAAAAGCGTCTATAATTTCATTTTCAATATCGGATAATTCATGATTTTCTAATCTTGATAAATGATCCGCAATTTGATTATCGGTTCCTTTCTTATTAACGATCTCAAAATCGAATTCTTGCATTAATAGCATCCATCTAATTAATCTTGGTTTGGAATCTTTCTTTTGCATTAAATATTTGATAACGAGAATGATCGGTATGCACGATACATTTTGTTCAAATCGGATAAGGTCTAAATTTATTAAAACCATATACTACCGCTAATAATTCTCTTTACGTAACCGTATAATTTATTTCGGACATCATTTAGAGTTTTACTTAGCATAGTATATAACTTTAAAAATCTTTTCATATTTTTGCCAAGAAGCTGCTCCTACAGAGCATAATCACTAGCATCACACATAAGCTCAAATGGTTTCTCCCAGGTTAGGTTTAACTATTATAGGTGTTGTAATTAATTTTTCTTTTAAGAGTTCAAAAGCATTCGAGCATTCGATTGTAAATTCAAATTTCTTGTCCTTTTCGAGAAGTTGGCATAGAGGTTTAGTAATTTTTGAAAAATCTTTAATATAGCGTACGTAGAATCCAGCATGTCCAAGAAAACTTCTTACCCCTTTTACCAGTAGTTGGAGGTGGTAATTTAGCTATAACTTGAATTTTTGCGGGGTCCACTTCTATGCCTTTTCCGAAATTTTATGCCCTAATACAATGCCGCCAGCAACCATAAATTGACTTTTCTCCCGATTTAGAACTAAATTTGTTTTCTCACATACTTCTAATACTTTTTCGAGATGAGTTAAGCATGTGTCAAATGATGTTCCAAATACAGAGAAATCATCCATAAATACTTCTATTCCATTGTCAATTAACTTACTAAATATAGACATCATACATCGCTGGAATGTTGTTGGTGCATTACATAATCCAAAAGTCATTCTTCGAAAAGCGAAAGTTTCATAAGGACTAGTAAATGTAGTTTTCTCTTGATCCTCAGGAGCAATTTGTATTTGATGATAACCGATGTATCCATCTAGAAAACAAAAATACTTATGTCTGGCTAATCTATCTAACATCTGGTTTAGAAATGGTAAAGTGAAGTGATCTTTCCTGGTGGCGGTATTTAATTTCCTATAATCAATACATATACGCCAACCAGTAACTTGTCTTATAGGAATAAGATCGTTATTTTCATTGGCGATGATGATCACTCCTCCCTTCTTAGGAACACGAGTGAATTGGGCTTACCAAGCATCGTCGGATATAGGATATATGATACCATTATCTAACCATTTTAAAATTTCTTTCTTAACTACTTCTTTCATTATCGGGTTTAATCTCCTTTGGGGTCCGCTTTAGGTTTATGTTCATCATCTAAAATAATTCTATGCATACGGATTGAAGGACTAATTCCTTTAATATCTGCTAAAGTCCAACCATAAGTTTTCTTATATTTTTTTAAAGTTTCTAAAAGTTATTGTTCTTGAGATTCGTTTAATGCGAGATGAAATAATAAGCTGGTAAAGTTGAGGAATTACCTAAATAAGCATATTTCAAATGATCGGGTAATATTTTTAGCTCGAAGTTCGGGAGGTTTAATAATTGATGGAACTATATTCTTGTCGGTGTTTTCGGTATTATCCAAAAATTCAAATCTTTCCCGAATATAATTTAGTTCTTCATTATTATCTTCAATTAATTCGAGTATTTTCTTTTTCTAATTTATCTTCGTAATATTCCTTAAAATGTTATTGTTGTAAATGTTCAAGTATTTCCATCCGAAAACATTCATCATCTTTTTCTAGCGCGAGGATATTTCATTGATTTTTCGATATTAAAGGTAACTTTTTGGTCATTTACTCTCATAGTTAATTCTCCTTTCGAACATCAATCATAGCTTTTCCGGTAGCTAAAAATGGTCTTCCTAAAATGATAGGAATTTCTTTATCTTCCTCCATATCTAAAACAATAAAATCTACTTGGGAAGATAAATTTATCCACTTTTACTAACACATCTTCAATAACTCCCTTAGGATAGGTAATCGAATGATCGGCTAATTGAAGGGTTACTCGAAGTAGGTGTAATTTTTCCTAATCCTAATCTCTTAAAAATCGATAGAGGCATTAGATTGATGCTTGCTCCTAAGTCACACAAAAGCTTTTCCATAAAATTTTTCTCCTATAGCGCAGGGTATAGTGAAACTACCGGGATCTTTTAATTTTTCGGGAAGCTTCCTCTGAATAATAAGCACTACACTCTTCACTATGTGTGATTGTTTCATTATCGGTGAATTTTCTTTTCTTATTTAGAATATCTTTCATAAATTTTACATAATTTGGCATCCGATCTAAAGCTTCAACAAAAGGTATATTAATTGTTAATTTCTTTAATATTTCGAGGAATTTAGCAAATTGTTTATCTTTTTTATGTTGAGCTAGTCGTTGAGGAAATGGTGGTGGAGGTTTTTCAACGAAATTTTCATAGGTATTAAAGGATGTTCTAAGTTTGAATCTTGTTGAATTGTTTCTTTTTCAATTTCAACTTCCTCTTTTGGCTTTCAAGTTCTTTTTGAAATTGAGGTTCTAATTCTTTTCCACTCCTTAGTTGTATTGCTTTAATTTGTTCTTTTCCTTGATCTTTAGGATTTATTTCCACATTACTAGGAAAAGTTCCAGGTATTCTATTATTTAGCGCGAGTAGCAATATGTCCAAGTTGAGTTTCGATATTTTTAATAGATGTTCCTTGAATTTGTAATTGATTTCCTTGAATTTGTAGTTGATTTCTTTGATTTTGTAGTTGATGACCCATATTCAAAATTAATTCATCCATAGATAATTTCTTATCTTTGAATTGAGGGTTATTGTTATTAAATCCAGGTGGGTAATTAGGTTTATAGTTTGGATTTGCTTGATTAGGTTGATTCATCCATTGTTGATTAGATGTGTTATTCCAATTAAAATTTGGATGAGTTTTCCAACCAGGATTATAATAGTTTGAATAAGGGTTATTAGTTCTATTATTAATAGCATTTAAAGTTTCATAATTAGATTGAGATTCTATTATTTGTCCAGATGAGTTTTCTTCTAGAGTAGGAGAGTAGTTCATTCCAAAATGATCTAATTTCTTAGATATAACAGCAATTTGAGAGGCTAACATAGATATTGCATCGTTTTCATGAATGCTCGGCTATCTTTTTCGATTTACTCTATCAATGAGCCATTGGAAATTATTTGTTGTCATTTCTTCAATTAGTGCATAAGCTTCATCAAATGGTTTAGACATTAATGAACCTCCAGCAGCATCATCGATGATTGATCTTAAAGATCCTACTAATCCATTATAAAAGGTTTGAATAATCAACCAATCTGGTAAAGCATGATGTGGGCATTTCCTAAGAATTTCCTTAAATCTCTCCCAAGATTCATATATTGATTCTCCATCTAACTGACAAAAAGAAGTTATATCATTTCTAAACTTAGCAGTTTTAGATGGTGTAAAATATTTGGATAGAAATTTTTGTGATAATTCTCCCCAAGTTTTAATAGATCCAAAGTCTTAACGAATTCAACCACATTTTAGCCTTATCCCTTAATGAAAAAGGAAAAAGTCTAAGTCTTATAGCATCGTCGGATACTCCTTGATATTTAAAAGTAGCACAAAGTTCTAGAAAACTAGCAAGATGTAAGTTAGGATCTTCGGTAGGTGAACCACTAAATTGATTGTTTTGCACCATTTGGATAATTGCGGGTTTAAGTTCAAATGAATTCGCGACTTACATCAGGGTTTTGAATAGTTAAATGAATTTCATCTGATGTAGGGTTGGCATAATCTCTTAATGGTCTTTGTTGATTCATATTTTGAATTTCAGGAATATTCGCCATTTGTGTTAAATTTATTATTTGTTTCTTTTGTTTTCTAATTCTTTTAATTGTACGCTCTAATTCAGAATCGTAAGGTATTAAATTTTCATGTCCAAATTTGCGCATACAATTTTTAGAATAGATATTAATTTAATTATTATGATTATTTTAAAAATAGTCCGTTACTCTAGTAAATTTTTCTTACTTTTCCCGACAACGGGGCCAAAAACTTGACCCACAATTTTTTTATTATGATATTTTAATTTAATTGCAACGAAGCCAAAAACTTGACCCCTCTATATTATATGTATAGAATTGAAATTGTTTATGTTGTGGATGCTACGCAAGTATACGTATCGTATCAAGTAATACAGGGCTCTAGTGGAGTCCTGGTTATCGATCACACAGGGAAAGAGAAAATAAAATAACAGCTAATTTTAAAATAATAATAATAATTTTAAAATAGTATACGAAAATTTGGAGTTCTAAATTTAAGCGCAATAAAGTAAACTAAGTATTCTAATCAGGTAACTTAACTAAGTAAAAAATTAATACGTATTGAAAATGCAGGAATTTAAACTAATTGCTAAATAAGTCTTAATTATTCAGAAAAAAATATCTTTCCCCTTGTTTAGAAATTTAAGTGATTGATGAAATTAAATAGATAATTTTAAGGTATTGTGACAAATAGGAGCATTCCTATTCTTTACGCTTTAGTCAGTGTAAAAAATATTGACTAATTATATGTTTGATTACCGAATCTGCGGCTAGGTCGGGAGGATACCGACTGCCACTTCGAGCTCCCACGTTCCCCTCGCCCGAGGGCTAACATCTACACTTCGGCTCTCGAACAATAGGACCGAATTGAATATTTTAGTCCGTCACACTAAAATGCTCAATTCTACGCCCAGTGATATTATTTCCTATTTATTTGCACCTTCCTTCCAAAGCTTTTGAATTCCCAGAGTATCGGATGTAATTTTTACTATAGTTGATAATCAACACATTTTAACAATTCAAATGGCCGGTTTGAAAGTAAATTAAGTTTTAAGTAAAAATCATCACAATTTATTAATATATAAAAGTACTTCTATTTTTAGTTCATCAAGTCACTTAATTTCATAACAGGGAGAAAGACTAATAAACTACTCGGAATGCATGGGAACTAAACTAAACATGGATTTCATTTAAAGTAATAAACAATAAATACAAATACTTATCTCAATTTATCCCCAAGCAGACTCCTCGCAGTTCCTTTGGCTCTTCCTTCTAGTACAGCAAGACTCACTAAAAACTCACTAACTCACTAAATACTCACTTAAAAACTCTCTAAGACACACACTAAGACACAAAAACTGCACAAAAAACTGGACTCTAAAGACTTAATTTCGGCTTCTATATATAGAGGTGAGCAAAGGACCAAGAGGTGTGTAAGCATCCCTTCAAAAAGTGTCCAGGTTCAATGTATCTGAGCCATTTGAACTAGCTCGCCGTCGGCGACTGAACTACCTCGGCTGTCGGCGAGGCTTCTGAAGATCTTCAAGCCGCGCTAGCTCGGCCGTCGGCGGGCTCGGGCTCGCTGTCAGCAAGAAAGTTATAATTCCTTCAGAAATGTCTCCTCGTAGCCTCGCCGTCGGCGGGCTCGATCTCGCCGTCGGTGACTCAGCACAAATTTCATTATTTTCTTCCTTTTTTCTCCAGATTCGCTTCTTTTTATGATTTTTGCTTTTATCACCTAAATTCTCCATTCCTGCAATAAAATAAAGAAAATACCTTTCTTTAAAGTGCAATTTCATCAAAAATAGGTATGAATTTCTTAATAAAATTTTCAGCGATCATTCTGCAAGGTGTCCAGAAGACTTGTGAAACAGATAGGAGAAACCCGAATATTTCACAATACTTTTGAACTTCCTTGAGGTCCTTTTGGACTTATTATAATTATTAAACGATTTATCCCTTTCATACCCTTATGCTCAGTGAACCAATGTGTTAATCATCTCTAAGAGTAGGGCAATTCATCATTTATTATTTAATTTAAGAATTATATGGGTGAAGGCCCTAAAAGAACAAATTAAGGTTATTAGGGTACTTAGTCAAATTTTGATTTGGAGCTTATAATGTCTCAAAATTACTTTAGTTTTGATTATATTAATATTTCTAAACCTCTTTTAATTAAATTTGATTAAGCCTAGCTCACTACTAAGCCCCTTAAGATTTTAGGTGAGTATTTTATGACTTTTGGGAAAATTGAATTTTAAAAGGTAAGAATTTCCGTTAAAAGATCATAATATTACTTTGAACACCAAGTAAAGGGGTTAGGCTGGTGGTTTATTAATTTCCAAAATCATGCCCCTAACCTTAAGATTCTTGTAATTTGATGTTTCTTCCAAATTATAATAATTAAGGAAATTTAAATATTTAATTTTGATATGACAAAATTACAGTGAGTTTCTACCATTTATCCCTTAATGTTTCAATCATTCAAATGCACTTATTTAAAATAAAATTTTCCCATTTTTCCCTCTAGAATTTAAGCCAAAATATTAATTAAGGCTAAGTGTCCAAAATTATCCTTTTGCCCTTAAGGTCCTATCACTTCATAATTCATGAATTTTAACTCAAATGACTTTAGAATTTTTATCATACTTTACTAATGGATTAATTAAAACATCATAGGAGAAAGTGTGAATTTTCAAAATTTAAATTAATTTATATATTTATTTTATGCAAAATTAAGATTTTTAATGAAAAATCAATAACTTGACCAAGATAAATCTCATTCCCTTCCAATTTTTACTGGAGGTAGCCCTAGATTAGAGAATCACTTGGACCAAATTTCATGATTTATTGAATTTTAATTTAATTATAAGAATTATTTTAAGTTCTGGAGTTTTAATTAATTATAAAACATTTAAATGTTAAAAATTTAATTTTATATTTTTCAAAAATTTCTCTGAGGTCAAGGAACCCAGCGAAATAAATTTCATATTTTTTTTATTTTTATTTTAATTATTAGAATTATTTTAGTGGAAAATTAAGAAAATTCATTTTTTTCCCTTTTTAAAAAAATTGATTTAAGCCTTTAAAAATTGATATTTTAATTTTAAAACTTAAGAAAATTATGGGGATGTTTCCTAAGTAGTTAGGAAACCAAAAGTGACAATATGGTGATTTTTAATATTTTTATGATTATTATTATTATTTAATCATTTAAATATTAAAATATGATTAAAAATGAAAATTTTGTAAAAATCCTAATTTTATTTTTAAAAGGAACCTCTAATCACAGAGAACTCCCAAAACCATTCTTATAATTTTTTTGACATGTGTTTTATTTTTTAAAAATCATTTAAGTGCCAAAAAAGCATTGGACTTAGAAAATTTATTTAACCTATTAAATTAATTTGAAATAACTTCAAAAATTTTATGGGAGTTTCTCTGTTCCTGAAGCACAGTGGAGAGCAATTTTTGTGTTATTTTAATTTTTATTTTGTCCTCATTAATTAAAAGTTTGTTTTAGGTCAAATGGACAATTAGGCTTATTTTTACCATTTTAAATCATGAAAAAATTTTCCTAGGGCTTTCTGACCATAAAGAACCTACCACAATTTTTTTGGGATTTTTTAAGCAATATGCTAATTATCACATTTAATTTATCAAATAATATACATAAACTTGAAAAATATGATTCTCTGTCTAGGGATCTTCTCTGATTTTTGGAAAAATCAGGGAAGATCCCTCATGATAGAGAAACAACATACCAAAATTTCAAGCTATGGTGAAACTCCTACATGCATGGAGAATTAAAAGACTAAAAATAGTATTTAAATTATTAAAAATAAAATATTCATCAAAAATATTTTAAATCATTTCCACATTGTGCTCCTCCGTTCACTGAGCACTAGCATATTTTTCTTTTATTTTTATAATTTTTCTAGGCCAAGATATGAATTTTTAAAGTTCAGGTGATTTAAATAAATCAGAAAATCCATATTTTCCTACTTAAGTGACTCAACGCCACCTCAACCTACGACGGATCGAACTCCCCACGCGGCACGCTCCCATTCGA
This sequence comes from Papilionanthe hookeriana x Papilionanthe teres, assembly GCA_022702705.1. Taxonomy (NCBI): domain Eukaryota; kingdom Viridiplantae; phylum Streptophyta; class Magnoliopsida; order Asparagales; family Orchidaceae; genus Papilionanthe; species Papilionanthe hookeriana x Papilionanthe teres. The sequence goes on from CM040421.1 coordinate 48,384, forward strand.
AGCCGCCAGCTGACTGGGATGCCACGCAGCCCGCTGTTCTGTTCCATCCTCTCGTCCAGCGCGATCCGAGCCGTCCATCTAAAACACGCGCGATCCAACGGCTGCCCATCTTCGTCCCCAACTGGTGTGATCCTGTGACCGTCCACACTAAAACCCTAATTTCGCAGCCTAGACTTAATCAAATAGCTTCGAGTTTGATCCATAGATTCGTCTAAAGCATGACAAACATATCCATACGGCTAAGCATGGTTTAAATTAACCCTAATTACATAGAGAATCCAGAGAAGCTCGGGAAAAAGAAGGGGTTAATACCTTGACTCTGAGAAGTGAAACTTTGATCAGAGATGCTCTACACCTTCGCTAGAGTCCCAGGAGCTCAGGGATGAAGCCTCTTACCCTGGTGAATTGCCTAGGTATGAAAGTGACCAGACCCGATTTCGAGCTTTGATGGAAGTCTGATAAAGAGGCTCTCTGTGATAGGGCTTTGATGAGGGATCCTCTTTTTTCACTCTTTGGGAAGGTGTGGGCACAGTTAATTGCATTTTGGTGCACTGTGGAACTATGAAGAAATATGTCCTGGTTTTCGGCCAAATTTCAGTGATGAAATGGGGATCTGTGGCTGAAGACAGTGGTCACTCTTAGGACCTATCAGGGAAGCTTTGGAAGCAATTTGGTGGAGTTTCCTTGAGAAAAGTTTTAGCACCTGGTTTTGGCCGTGAAGAGGTCTATTTATGGCCATGGCCATTGGGCTGAACTCAGGGGCTGGCAATTGTTGGATTCAACTGCCTAGGTGGAGGGCAGATGAGCCCCAATGGCAATTCAGAGCTGACTTAGCCATAGGTGGAGTTTGAGTTCAATTTGAGAGGGGGTGGCTCTATGTTTTGGTGTTTTGTGGCCACTAGGGCGGCCAAGAGGGCCAGGGCTGGTGGGCAAGGGGTTCCAGTGAGCAAGGGGAGGATTAATGATGATTTACCCCCAATGACAAGATATGATGGTGAAGATATTTTGATTAAGGCGAAATGTGGGGTGAAATCCCCTAATTCAAGGGAACTTTGGTCCATGGCTCCATTAGTGTGGGCTAGGTGGGTCTAGGGTGGTTCTTAGGGGTCACTTGGAGGTTGTGGAGGAGTTGGTTTGGTTATATTTGGTTCAAATTGATTAAGTTAGGTTATGGGTTCAATTTTGGATCACATGAGTCAATGTTGGGCTAGGTTGGCTTTGAGCTTGGGTTAGACCCAAATTATTGATCAATAAGATGTGTATGATCGTCATGAAGTGATTAGAAAAGGTTTGGAGTAGTGTTGAATTGATTTGGTAGGTCAATTTGGCATGGTTTGGGATTTTGGTCAATTTAGGGCGAGTTGGGTTAACTTGGGTTTAGGTTGGGCTAGGGTTGGGTCTAAAGACAATTGAAGGTTCCAAATGGTCTAGGGGGATGTCATAAAGAGTTCCCAACATTAATTGGGTGGAAAGTTTAGGGTTAGGGCACTCGATTTGGGAGATTTTGGCCATATGGTTGTTTGGATCAAAGTTTAGGGTTTTGGACTTTAAGTGGATTTGGGTGCGACTTGGGCTCAAATTTAGGGCAATTGATGGTTCAATTCAATTTAGGGGAGTGTTATGAAGAGTTTAGAATTCAAATTGTGGAGAAATTGATTGGTGTTAGGTCAATTTGGGGGATTTGGGTCACTAAGGCAAAATTGGAGATTTTGAATCTCAAGTGAAATTGAACTCAAATGTGGGTCAAAATGAGCTTGTATTTGGTTTATATTGCTATATGAGATGTTTAATTAAAGTTTGGAGTTGAAATTGGGCAAGATTGGGGTTAATTGGGTAGACATTGGGTTTAATTTGGGCGCTATTTGGTTAAATGAATCAAATTGGGGTTTTGGTTTAATTGGGCTAAATTGGCCAAATTGGGTGATGTGGTAGTTTAGAGAAATGAAATTGGGAATATTTGGAATGTTTTGGGAATTTATGGGAATTTATGAGAATTTTTGGAATTTTTAAAATTTTGGGTTAAGAGGGGCATTTTGGTCATTTTAGGGATTTTTGGGGGAAATTTGACAATTTTGGGTAATTTTGACTAATTTAAGTTGTAGGAAGTATTTTGGAATGATTTTTGGAGAATAATGGGTAATTTGGGTAATTTTGGAAATTTTGGAGGGTTTTGAGGTTTTGGCGGCATTTTGGGTATTTTGGGACAAAGGGGTTAGAAAATTGGAATCTTTGAGAAAATTGAAATTGGTTGAAGGTGAGTAATATGAAATTGTTTAGGTTGAGCGATGAACCAAGGGTCACCCTCATTTACTGCTCTAAGTGTTGGTACTAGCCAAATCCTAGCCTGAGGCTAAGAGATTGAGAAAACCACTTACATGAGTTTCCAAAGAGTTAGGGGATCAAAGGTGATGTGCCTTATTTAGGGCTGTGAGTATGTAGTGCAAGTTTGGTGTGAGCTCCAGACCTCCCGGGGTAGATCCTATGGTCTGACCACCTATAGGAGACTTCCCCTGGGCTTCCTTATGCTTGGTCTCTTCCTCTCAAAAACTAGATGTTAGGTCTTAAGTATATGAAAACTTCCTGTGAAGTGAGAAAAGTTTGAATTTCTAAAGGGAAATGGTTCCATGACTAGTCTTATAAGAAAGTCACTAGGATAGTCTTATGGCTAGACCCTAGGCGATCTAAAGAGAGACATTCCCTTCAATAAAAGTGAGGTCAACCTATATTCATTGACTAAAATAGTTTATAACTTTAATAACCTAGGATATTATAACCATGTGATCTTACTTGGCTTCACACTTCTCTGCTTAAAACTTTAATTTGATATTTGGTTTCTCCTTTGATCATAAGAAGTGTCACTAGCATTCAACCATGAAGCAGTAATTCATCAATCTCCCAACCCTTTTCACAAAATTATAATATCATGTCTTTGAAATAATTTTGGCACCGACAAAAATGAATTTATGATTTTCACTTCTTTGGTTGAGCTTTAAGCAATATTTGAAAATATGAACTTGGCTTCTTCACTTTATGGAGTGGCCAAGATTCAATTTGTAGATCATCATGCAGCATGCTTCACTAGACAGTTTCAATAACGTATAAGCTAAAAAAATATATGATAAACATGGTTTAGTATAGTGGATGATAATTAAATTAAGAAAATAATAGTATAGCTGATAGGTTTAAAACTATTACAATATGATTGATAATAACCAAATTTATTTTCTTAAAACAAGATAACAAAAATAATATAAATTAGAAGGATTCAACAAGGTCCCATAATAATGAATAAATATAATTTTATAAGTAATCCTATTCTAATAAAAATAACAAAATTTATGAACAAGACGATTAAACAAATTTAGAATTTGTTTTTTTATATGAAAATAGTTGATAGATGCAATTATTAAAAACTAAAGCATTAAAAGTAAATAATAAAACATAGTTACAACTCATAAGAAAATCATCTTCATCTAAAACTTTGAGCTCTAATATAAACAAAATCCCAAATCCATTTACAGAGCAAATATTATATTTGGACTTCAGACACAATATTAAGTCAGGACTTAGAGAAAATATTATATCAGGACTCTGCACGAAGAGCTACGTGCGAAGTCCAACGAAATCACGCCACGTGGTGCGTGGCAAAAATAAAAAAAAAAAAATTTGTCCGGTAACGTAGGGAATATTCCTCCCATGTTATTCCGTGTTATTCAAGTGTTATTGTGTGTTATTAATGTGTTAGTGATGTGTTATTGTGTTATTATAACACTGAGAATATTCTCATAACAGAATAATACATGAATAATACACAATACTACTTGAATAACACACAATAACATTTGAATAACACAGAATAATACGAGGAGAATATTCTCTGTGTTATAGGGTAAGTTTTATTTTTTATTTTTTATCACGCACCACGTGACGTGATTTCTTTGAACCACACATAACTCTACATGTGGAGACCTGAAATAATATTTTCTCAATCTGAATATAGCATCACTCGTCAAATGAGTCCATCAAATACACTGCCTTACATGTGGGGAGTCGTGACTAGGGCTGTCAAAAAAGCTTGTTGTTCGCGAACAGTTCGTGTTCTTTTCTCCAAGAAGTCGTGTTCGATTCGTTCAATAAGCAAACGAGACGAACACGAACAATTTTTTTCATTCGGTTTGTTAAACGAACCCAACAAGAATAGTGATGTGTTCGTTCGTGTTCGGTTCGTTATTGTTTGAAATATAAAATAATTTAAAATAATTATATATAAAAATTATGATATTTTAAAAATAATTATATATTATAAAAATTTATTATATTTTAAATAATTAACCTTCTATAAATTAAAAAATATGATAAATTAATAATAATAATAATAATATTATAGTATTAATTATATTAATATAAATAGTATAATATTATAATTAATATACTATATTATATATTAAAATAAAACCCTAAACAAAATCCTAAACGTCTTATTCGGTTTGTTTCATTTTGAGGAAGTATGAATTACGTGATGTGCATGAGATACCTGATTAATTTGCTTCATTTTGAGGAACTTTCTATATCTAGGCTAAGGCTGTCAAAAAAGCTCGTTGTTCGTGAGCATTTCGTGTTCGGTTCGCTAGGAAATTCGTGTTCGATTCGTTCGATAAACAAACAAGACGAAAACAAACAATTTTTTTTTTCGTTCGGTTTGTTAAACGAAACAAACACAGACAGTGATGTATTCTAAAATTTTGAACACGAACTCTAACTATATTCATTTCATGTTCGGTTCGTTTACACCCATAGTTCTGACCTAATATTATTTACCGTTTCATTCAAAGTTCCATCGACGGAGGTACGGGCCTCAACATTGATCGAGAATCCCCTTCGGGTAGCGGCGACGGCGAGCGCAGGAATGGTCTCACAGCGGTGGGCTTACATAAGAATTGTGACGGGTACAATTCTTGGCGGAGTCCTCGGTTTCTACGTGATGCATCGGGTCGAAATGGGCTATAAGGCAACTCTTCTCTCTATCTCTTTCTCTCTCCACACAGACAATGTTTGCCTGGTCGTTGTTATCCTTTGCTTGGTGCAGGAGAGGAGGACTGAGGAGATACGGAGGTACCAGAACGAGATGAAAAGGAGACAGCAAGAAGAACAAGCTCACTCCGAATCCTGGTCGGACTCTTAGGGTGTGTTCTGTTTTTCCAATCTCGTCATTCCTTCCTGAGTTTTTTTTGGATCAATTTACCTGGAACTAATGGTTGCTTGTTTCTTTCCTGGATTTTTGTCGACCAAAAGTATTTTGCTTTCGCATTCCGCACTGCTGAAATTTTCTGTTGAAGACAGACAAAAAGGATGATTTGTCCGAGTTTCTGCTCAGATGTCTTCAGTTTGTTGCCTTCTCGAGCTTTCAACTCTTAATCAAACTAAAGCTATGCTCTGGTCTTTAAAGCTTGCTTCTTCTTCTTGCCTTAACAATTCCATTTCTCTTCTTGCTTCTTTATAACCTCTTTGCTTGTACTGAAGAAGACCTTCATTGCATTGTTGTTGAGGAAAATGTATATCTTTCATAATGTGTTAATTTTATGCTTAATATTCTAGGGCATGCATTTCATAGAAAATAACATCGATATCTGTTCATAATGCTGAAAGTTATCCTTTTTATTTCTTGCTATTGCAGTGGTTCTTCATGTTACTCTTTTTTAATGGCTGGCTCCACCCTATTTGATTCTCTTGGCCCATTTGTAGGCCATTGAGAGGGCATATAATTTCCTCCACAACGTTACTCATCATTGAAAGGTCTAATAACTTTAGATTTTCCACATTCACCACAAAGTTTATATACATATAGGCAGGCAATGTCAACTGGTACGTGTTGTTCCAGATCTTTGTGATCGTCTTGAATGGTCCAGAAGTAATTTGTTTGATTTTTCAACCCTTCCCCAATATTTATAAAACAAGAATTTGTTGTAAATTATTTTTAAGAATTGTTTCTTCTTAATTCTACTTCTTGACTATTTTTTCTCTCTCTTTATTCGTCATTAAAGGTTTTACTGCCTTGAGTTTTGTTATTTCTTTCAACGACCATGACAAACTTACTCGAGTGATTGAGGTTTTTGATGGAGAGGATCATAATTTTATTATAGATGATGTAATGTAGTCCATTCATGCAATTAATCAGCTTAAAGACTTATATAACAGCTCACCAATCATCAATGCTTATCTTCTGAACTCTTTGCCTTATTCTTGCATGGTTTGTTCATGTCACCACTACAACTCGCACCACTTTCCACATCTTTTATTTTTTCACCCGTAGGCTATAATTCTTTATTTTGTTGCTCATGTTTGAGATGTGCGTTCCACTACATCAGCATTTACTTGGTAATTTTTAGGCAGGTGTATAATATCTTCTATTGAGAAGAATCCCATAGAGATTAAAATAGATTTTGTCAATTTAACCATCGAAGGTGAAGATATGTTGGCTTCTACTTTTAAAGGTTGGTGCCACCGTTCGAAAGAGAGCTCAAGATTCTCATCTGGGTCCTCTTCTTGCTTGCCATAACATTCATTGGCTTCTTGCTATCATATTGATGTGATGTTCATTTGCAATCAATCCTTCTTATAAGTCGTTTCGCGATTTGTTATTTTTTATGCTTTGGTCAATTGTCCATAATCACAACCATTTGTTGTTGAAAGAGGGTAAAGTGTTGCTTTGATTTCATTATATGCTTGAAATCATAGACTACGGATCTGATTTATTCTTGTTTGATTCTTTTGCTATAAAGTGATTCTTTACTGAATGAATCAAATGATTATGTTTGGTTTTCCCAAAAGTGCTCTTACTATTTTTAATTTTGTAGCCTTACTTTTATCTTACATTTATTTTTGTTTATGATTATATTTGTTTATTTTGTGCTACCAATATATTTTGAACATTTTTATTTTTTTGGGCGATCAAACACAACATCAAGAGTAATATACTCTCTCGGAAGATAAAAAAATTAATTTACAATTGACTCAATCTTTCAAATAAAAATTTCATTCATATTTGATAGGCCTGCATTAACCAATAGATTTTTTTTTCTATTAACATAGAGGTTAGATATGGTTTACATTAACTTGGTTTATAAGTTTTCTGTAAAAGCAAACCACTTATGGTTAATTATATCTTAGGAGAATGAATCTTTTAGAAATACTCTCGATTAAATTTATGATTAAGTCTCCAAAACAATGTTAAGTTTTTCAAGATTGCTATCCAAAATTTCAATTTAGAATAGTTCTTTTTGGAGTCCAAAGAAGAAAACATAAGAAGTACTTAGATACTGAGAAACTCAGTAGCACTTTCACTATTCTATGGTTGGGCTTTAATTATTTTGAAATTAAAAGATTTATTTATTTAAGTTGATCCCTTTAATATAAAGTTCCAAATTATTTTCAACAATAACAAATTGTGAGAAAGCCTAGAAAATGAGGGTTTATGTCATAGGAAGACGAATGACCTCAAAATAAAAGATGAAAGGTGAGGTTTGCTAAGTAGAACCTCAAACCCTAATTTAATGAAATGCAATAAAATGATTTATATTTCAATCCCACAAAGGACTGAATCAAGTCCTACTATATTGAATTTATAATTATGTCTGGAAAGGACTATCAGCTAAACCTCCTAAGCATTTTAAAACCCTGAGATCCGATCATATGAATGTAATATAGTGTGAGTTGTTGATTATTAGAAAGGGTAAGTATGTCTTATAACTTGATTGTGCAAATCAAGTAGCCTAAACATGTTTGGTATGCAATGCATCTAACTAATGCAAATATTTTATTTTTTTAAAATTAAAGTTTTATCATGGACTTAATTAAGGTAGTTAATTGATTTAATTTATTTTTAATGTTTGTTTGGTGCTCAACAGGCTGTGCAAAGGAATATGCAATTTGTAATTGTGCACTGGGAAAGTCATAAGGCTAAGTCACAAACTTCATCCTATAAGAGCTATGGTCCTTACTACTATTATCCCCCCTTTCTGTGCAATTGATGAAGGCCTGAAGACGAAAAATAGAAGCAAAGATATAATACATATTGTTAGACGTTATATTTAAAAATAATTTATTCCTGTTCGAAGTTATGAGGATTAGATTTATTTTCTTGGATTTGGTTTATTTCCGTTTCTATTTTAGGCTTTTCTATTTTATGTCGTTTCCTTTATCTCCAAGTAATTATTATGAATTGATTAATTGGAGATATGTGTGTTATATCTTTCCTTTCATGTTATTTCATTTTTATTATCTTTCCTATTATAAGATTCATGTAAGGGTATTTAGACTCACCTTTCATATCAGTAAAATATTCCACTAAATTCTGAAAATCAGCATGGCATCAAAGCCTTGAAACAAATCCTAGAGTTTTATACCGCTGGAAACTTCTTATTGCCTATAGCGGGCGATCTTTGCCGTGCTGCAGGCCTTTCCTCCTCTTCTTTTCAGTGTTTTTGCCGGAAATTTTCTATTCCCTACAAGAGTCAATTTTTCCTTGCAAAACCTAAGCACAAGAACTCCTTTCCCTTTGGCCACTGGAACCCCTGTCTTCCCTCTCTGTCCGAAACCTTGGGTGACATCGCTCCCTCTTTTGCCTCTAATACCACCATATTGCTTACCTTTTTAGGAAGGTCTCAGGAAGGAGATCTAGAACTCTGGTGCCGGCTTGGTGGCTTCTGTTCTTAGCGCTATCTGCCCTGGTTACATATCATGATCTATATCCGGTTCTTATGATAACAATGGAGTAGCCATTATTGTGCTTCTTCTGACGTTTGACCTGCTCGTCAAGGCAGCCAACACAGACTCACTCCCTTGGGCTCTCACTTCTGCATTTGGGTACTTCTATATGCTGTTAGTATGGGGTGGATATACATTTATCATCAATTTGGTTCCACTCTATGTGTTGGTTTTACTGGTTCCTGGGAGGTTTTCGATGAGGCTCTAGTCGCTTACAATTGCATGTATGTGTTAAGGATGCCGCTCTACATTTACTAAGACCTCTATAGAAAAGATTAATACAAAATAACACACCACATAAATTTATCACAAGAGACTAAATGAACCTAACACTATAGTGCCACCCTCCTGTCCTACTAGACCTTTCTTAGGGGCATAATATTAGCGCTTGCAGAAAAGCACAACATTTATAATCTTTTATGATTTTTAGTGATTGCTTCATTAAGCACGGCCTTCTGCAGAAAATAAGTGTCAATATTACAAATTTAGTCGTTTTAATATCCTGCCTAGCGCACAAATTGCCTTAACTTAAAACAAACAACAATCATAATTACAATCACAGTTGACCTAACTTAGATATATGGTCAGTAAACTAATAAAATTTTCTAGAGTGTGTGATTCGCGTGTTGAGCTAATAAACTAGGCTTTATGTCTCAAGTTATGATTTGAATTTGATTTTGAAGTTCTATTAAAAGGCCCCAACTCACCAAAAAAGATGCTTATAAGATAAAATATAAATTAATTATTTGAATCTAAACGTATTATTATTATTTGAATCTAAATAAAATTGACCTCTAAGCTTCATGAAATTAATCTCAATTTATTATTTGAATCTAAATTGATTTTGAATTTATTATTATTAAAACTTTTATTTTATACTTTCCAAATAATCTGAATATTTTAATCTAAATGTATTCAAAACTTCATGAAATTAATTTGCGAGGTGTGAATTTTGAGATTTATTATTTTTTTAGTAATTGTTTGAATTTTTAATGTTTTTATTTTTCCTTAAGTATTTAAATTCAATTGACCTCTAAGCTTCGTGAAAATTTACCTGTGCTTAGAATATCATTCCAATAATATTACAAAAATTTGAAGTTACTTTGAGTTCATATGGATTTACTATAAATTATTGGATTTATTTGATTATTTAATTATTTAAAATTTAGTTTTAATTAAAATGATTTAAAATTAGTTTCATTATTTTGTGCCTATTATGATGGTCATTTGATGAAAATTTGACGATGTTTGGAGTTTAGATGAGTTCTTTTGGAATTTTGAAAGTTAAAGGCCATTTATGTTAATTATTCACTTTTAAATTAATTAATTATTTATTTTGAATTTCAGTTTGTTGGTAACTAGCATTTGGATTGCCTTTGATTTCAGTTAACTTTATTCTTGTAAATGAACAAATACTTTCAAAATGATTCAAAGAAAAACTTGGTACTATTTTGGTGGAGACACATTTTTCTTTGTTTGTTTCTTTGTTTTTTTTTTTTTGATTCCTTTAGCACAGAAGAAGCTTGAATATATTTTACAACGCTGAATATCTATTTGAACCAATTTGAATTTTCTTTTTTAATCATATTAGATTTGAATAATGAAATTTAAAGAAAATATATACTCGTTCAATTATGTTAATTGTTTAGGGATTCTGCATTCCTTTTTGCTAACTAGTTTATAAGCTTAAATTCGTTTTAGTTAAATTAAATGTTATTGTGTTTGATTAAAAATAAAGTGCAATAAAAACTAGATAAACCAACTTGGGCATGGTTTTAAAAATGGGAAAGGTTCAAGCTCAAACTCGACTCAAGCACTATAACAAAAGTAATAGAAAAAAATTGAGCGAATTCATACATAGCTCTTTTTGTATGTTTACAACCCTAAATGCCCTGCATCATTTGACATCTCCCTTTGCGCCCTTTATAGTTCCATCCTAAAGGCCCTGCATCATTTGACATCTCCCTTTTATTGACTTGTTTGTTCTCTTCCTCTTTACCCATCATGGTTCATTAACCAGCTGAGTTATTTGATGCCCATGCCCTTACTCAGCTATTTATCCTCTTTTGGTGCTCCATTCTTTGTTCCTATGAAGATGAATTCTATTTAAGCTATTTGTTTAAAAGATGAAGGAAAAGAAGGCTAATTAAAGGTAATGTCAATTGAAGTTGTTGAAATTATTTTACACCTTGTGTAAAATTTAACAAATGGAGAACTAGGATTTATAGAGTTGCTACCAAATAGAAGTTGTTCATATTATTTGTCAATAGAAGTTGTTTAAATTATTTTGCACCTTGAGTAAAATTCAACAAATGGAGAATTAAGATTTATAGAGTTGCTACCAAATAGATCGTGTATGACTGATGATGATGATTCTTGCTGCCGCTGCAACACCCCTGAGCTGTATGTTTCACTCAGGCGAAGTTCTTTTGGTTCTTCTTTCTGCTTCAGTTCATTGAGACTAGTGGCATAAGAATATCTTTTTTGGATGCCTCTTGAGATCAACGAAACAAAAAATTGAATATCTATTTATCCAATTTGCTCTTCTTTTTTGTTTGATTTGCATGATGAATCTGCAGCAAGAAGCAAAATGCTCTGCTTCTTGTACTGCAGGTACTTAACACTATTAATCTCTTATATTTTGTTTCGTAGGACTGTCAGTTATTGATTGGCAGTTTGTACTCCATCTCTACAGTCTGCACATCTATTTTCTCCTTCCTCCCTATAGTTTCTATTTCTTCCAATTCTGATTCGTTTGACTTTTATTCAGAGTAGTTTCTGATTCTTCTCTTTGAGAAGTTTCAGATCCAATGTTTTTCCCGGTTTATCTTGTGTCAAGCTGTGGTTATGCCTATTTTAATCTATTTAAGTGTTGTATTAGTTCTATACCTTTCTAAATTTTTAATACTGTTCTCTTTAGGAGAACTTATGTGAGAAGTTGTTGACAGACAATGAATCAACCACTGTCTTTCTCTCTTGAGTTTTAAATGAAGACTTTTCCATGTATTTTCTTTTGTAGCTCTGCTATTTCTTGGTTGGTTATTTATGATGATGACTTTAACAGTTGATTCGGCAGTTATAATTTACTTTATGCTGCATGTACTATTGGGAGTGCATGGCTAATTTGCGTACCAAAATCAGTCTATTTAGTGTTTTTTTTTTCTTTTTCCTTTTAGAAGTAATTGTAAATAACCCTATTTTTCAAATAAAAATATAATCTTTTTAAAAAATATTATATAATCCTCAATTGTCTACATTTAAAATAGGCACTTTACTTCAATAGATGAGGGATATGCCCACTTTTCTTGTGCATGCTGCCATTTTTTTTTCCTTCCCCTTTCTTATGCATGCCTAAGCTCTAAGCCCTAAACCCTGAAACTTACTAAATTAAATTTTGATGGTGCTAACTTGATACAGTTGGGATGAGCCATTCAGAAAGAAGAGAAAATTTTGGCTAGTCTAGCTAGTTTACCATTGAGCAATATGAACTATTATTTCTTCTGAGATCTCTTAAATCTTTATTCTTCAATTGTCATTGATAACATGTACTTCCGTATGTTTTTTGCTAGAATTAACTGGTTAATTGCTTTGCATTTCATATATTTAGAAACATAGTTTTTTTTTTAATTACTTGCATGATTTTGTATCTTTCCTTGACCTTTAAATTATGACTCTGTTTGATGCAGCTTTATCACAGCTTTTTTCTTTTTTCTTTTTTTTTTTTCTTTTGAAGGCGCTGCCACATATTCATTTGGTTACTGGTTTTTAAAAAAATTTTATAGTGAGAGGCCATTTTTTCTTTTTTTTTGACCCAAACCTGTTAAAATGTGGTAGTAAGAAAAATGTTATCTGATTCCGAGTTTTTGCAAAAAGAAAAAAAAAAAGAACAAAAACGGTCCCTTGATTATTTATAGGGAGCCAAAATAATTTCAAACTATGCAAAAGGTCAATTTAATCAACCACTATTTAAGTAGGGGCTAGACTCTTTAAATGGGGACTAAATAGTCCAATTAGGGTATCATTTGGGTTAGTATTTTATTAGTTTGGGGGCTTGTGGCTTTTTTATAAAATTGGACTATTTTTACCCCCACAAATAATTCGGGGAACTATTTTGGCTTTTTTCTTAAGAAAAAGTTAAAAAATTATATAATACCCACAATATTAAAAAAGGAAAAAAAATGCTTTTCCTATTGCCGCTATACAGGCACTTTAGTAGGGCAAAATATTACATCCGTACTCCGCACCTATCTCTATGTGCAGAGTCCAATGGCAGCTCGCCACGTCGACTCGCCCGGCCCCACCCGCGAAAACAACAATGGAAATGAAATTTATGTGCGGCCCGACCTGAATCCAACTCGCGACGCGACTCTATTTCTCGTTTCCCGCCAGTTTTACAATAAAAATGCTTGGCACCTCAACATTACTATTCGTTGCGGTGAAGAAATATTTGATGACTCTGCATTGCGGCTAGAGTTTACGTGTAGGGCATCGATGGAGACCTCGTTGAATAATGTTGAAATGCTGGAGGACCTTCAGCTGTCATTCTCCCTGAACTTTGAAGATCAAGTGAGTCTAGTTTTATGTTAGGTTAGGGTTGTCGTTATGTTTTTTGTGTTATTGTTTTGTTTGGTGTGTTATCATCATAGTGTACTGACATATTTCTTGCAAAGCAGCAATTTCTCTGTTATTTTAGTGTAATTTTTTGTGTTTTATTGTTACAATTTTTGTGTTATTATTGTGTCAAACTTGTGTTACTTCTATGCTACTCAAGTGTTATTCCAGTAAGATTTGTGTTTTTTGTTGTTATTTTGGTGTTACTTGGATGTTATCTTTGTTTATGCTTTTCATTTACTATTGTTTTGGTGGTATAGTAGTTGGCTTAATCTGATGTAAAGGTTCGTGTTGATGTAGTGTTACTGGGTGGTGTTGTACATTAGTGTTATGCCGGTGTTATTATGGTGTTATGGATTTATTATCAAGGAGTTTTACTGATATTAAAATTTTGTTTACAGGTGTAGTTTTTGTTAGGCAAAAATCCTTTTGATATTATGATATAATTTTTAGTGTTTTACCGGTGTTACGATGGTATTAAACTTATGTTATCTTGGTGTTACTCTAGTGTTATTCTAGCTAGATTGTGATTTTTTTGGTGTAATTATTGTGTTACTCCGATGTTATGTTGGTTTCTACCTTTGATATAGTTATGTTAGTTTGGTATAATAGTTGACTTTATTTGATGTTAATGTTGGTTCAAGGCTTTGGGACATTGGGTGTTGTGCAGTGGTATTGTGTGGATGTTATTATGGTGTTATTGATGTGTTATCATTGTGTGATGCTAGTGTTATGCTGGTGTTATCATGATCTTATAATGATGTTACTGTGGGTGTTTAAGTTGTGTAATTAATGGGGTGTTGTTCAGCGCTTTTGCCTTTTTTGACTGTGTTAATTCTGTTCAAATTTGCAGTCTTGTGAGCTTACAGATGTTTTTTATGAACCAATTGCCGAGAATTTTCTGAGTAGCACTGTCCACAATGAGCAATAAGCATATGAAAGCTATTGTGCATATGCACATTATGTAGGATTCACTGTTTGGAGGGACCATAGTAGCTACTGATCGAACTCCAGTAAATTGAAGAGCAAAGATTATATTTGCGGTAAAGCTGGCTACAAGAAAGAGTCTAACACCATGAATACAGTGAAGTTCAAAAAATCAGACACCGGGACTGGTTGTAAGGCTATGGTTTGATATGCTGTTGATCATGAAGGCAATTGGAAAGTGATGAAATTAAATGAAAATCACAATCATCCTTTGGCTGAAAATGGTGATAAACATCTTTTTCGTTCCAACAGAAGGATAAGTGAGTTAAATGCAGATGTTTTAAGATCAATGACATGATCAAGGATCAGAGCAAGAGATGCATACCAATTCATTGCTATGGTGGTTGGGGGTGTGAAGAATTTGGAATACACTAAGAGAGATGCATTTAATTTCATTCAAAGAGAAAGAAGAGAAATGACTGAACATGGAGATGTTAATGCTCTAATACAAATGTTTATTGAGAGGCAAGCTTGGGATACCATGCTTGCATGAGATTTCCAAACAGATGAGTCTGGTAGGTTAACAAGCATTTTTTGGAACGATGGGTTATCCAGGCTGGATTATGACTGTTTTGGTGATGTGATAATTTTTTATACAAGTTACATATTAAATAAATATAACTTATGCTGTGCTCCTTTTGTGGGGGTAAACCACTGCTGGCAAAACGTCCTCTTCGGAGTTGGATATTTGACCGATGAAACTACTGAGTCATTCATATGGCTATTCAAATCATTCATTCGAATAATGAGAGGAAAACATCCAATAACATTTTTCACAGACCAGGATCAAACGATGGCAAGAGCCATTGAGAATGCCTCCCACAGACACGTCACAGATTATGCCGATGGCATATCTACAAGAAACTATCTTCAAAAGTGCATTGTGGCGTTCGTACTAAGAGCGTCAGTGATCTTTTTTATAAATGCATGACTCAGAGT
Organism: Papilionanthe hookeriana x Papilionanthe teres; assembly: GCA_022702705.1. Classification (NCBI taxonomy): domain Eukaryota; kingdom Viridiplantae; phylum Streptophyta; class Magnoliopsida; order Asparagales; family Orchidaceae; genus Papilionanthe; species Papilionanthe hookeriana x Papilionanthe teres. Next base: position 63,684 of record CM040421.1, read on the forward strand.
GATTCTGAGGAGGAGTTCAAAGAAACATGGTTTTTAATGATAGAGGTGGGAGAATTACAAAGCAATTTCTGGTTAGACGAAATGTAACGTATACGACACAAATAGTCAATAACATTTAATAAAGATAATTTGGAATGAAAGTCTTATCAACGCAGAGGAGTGAGTGCACCAATGATGTCTGTCACGGTGTTGCAAAGCCCACAAGCTCTCTGACAGATTGTTTTATCGGTATTGAAAACATAATAAAAACGTGGCGCCAAAACGAGAATGACGAAGATTTCAAATGCGGTCAGTCCGGCACAACGCCTATGGTTAAAATCATTCCAATACCATATTTTATACAAGGAAGCTTTATTCAATGTTTGAACAAGAGCTATTGAATGACTTATGTGGGCATATAGTTGAATTACCTGTAGGGAGTCAGAATAAATATTATGTAATGAGCCTGGATGATGAGGGGACTTGACAGCTCTGGACTGTGCTAGTTGACAAGGTTAATTGTGAGGTCATATGTTCTTGCAAAAAAATTTGAAATGATGGGATTGTTTTGCTCCCATGCACTATTTGTTCTTAACGTAGCCAAAATGAGGTTGATTCTGGAAAAAATATTTCTTATTGTGGTGGTCAATGCATGCTAAAAGGGACATCTATAATAGGTTTGGAAACAGAGATATAAAGAACTCCAAGGTGAATAATGTTTCTTCAAGTGACCTTATATTTATTTAATGCTCGCAGAAATTTGCATATCAACTCATTAATAAAGCACACGAAAATGATATTGTCCAGAAATGTCTGTGGGACACGTTTAAAAAACTATCTATAGATCTTGATGATGTTCTAGCATGGAGAGTGCCCCAAGTTAAGAAAATAATCAAGAAGAGAAAATTTTCAAATTTTGAGTGCAATGTGAACGACCTTGCAAAAATGAGGCTGAAAGGGATATCAATATCTAGGTTGAAAGGATATTGGGAGAAAAATTTGAAAGCCAAAAGTAAATATTTGTTGATTCAGTTTTTCCTTGAATCGGTGTATAATGCATATTCCTTACTTTAACCTTTGCATTCAGGAAAAAAACAAGTATCAACTAGCTATGATGTTAATCCATTTGATGAAATTTTGACAGACTGTCTGACCCATGTATGTCACTTAAATTTAATTTCATTTGACTGCCTTTTATGTAAAATAATTTACTAATTTAACACTTGGTATTCATACCTTATGATAGGAATACAATGCAACACAACTAACTCAAACATATACTGGACTGTTGATGAACTCTATAAATGAGAGATGAATATATTGTTTTCACTATAACATTGTAATGGTGGTTATACTATATTAATTGTAATGCAATTGACTTAATTGTGGAAAATTTTATATAAATTTCAATTATTAGTATTTAGCATAGTTGACATTAATAACGCATGAATACACATGTATAACATTAATAACACCAGGAAAACACTTGAATAACACGCAAATAACACGCAAATAACACGTGAATAACACATAACACTGAAAACACATGTAAAACACGTATTATTGTTATTCGTTCTCATAATTTTTTTTAAATAACAATTTAAATTGGTGTTTATGCTAGGTTATTTTCTAAATTTTAGTGCCTAAACTTTAATAATATGTGGATATAATGAAAAACAAGAATAACACGTATAGAAAAGCTGAATAACACGCCAATAACACGTGAATAACAAACAACACTGATAACACGTGTATAACATCTATTATTGTTATACGTTCTTCTAATTTTTTATGAATAACAATTTAAATTGGTGCCTATACTGGGTTATTTCTCTAAATTTTAGTGCCTAAACTTTAATAATATTTGAATATAATGAAAAACAAATAGGTGAATAACGTGTCAATAACACACGAGTAACATGCGAGTAACACCCTAAGAAAAATGGATAACACGTTATTCACGTAATATTAAGTGAATATTTCCGGTGTTACTATATTACTGCGCGTTACTCCAAGGGAATTTTACCCGTGGTACTGCGTTAACGCGTTACTCTATAAGGGAATATTCCTTGCGTTTCTCCGCGGCGTACACATGCATTATTCATGGAATATTCCCCGTGTTACTATGTTTCTGCGTGTTATTGGACTGATTAATCGCTGAAGCCCGTGTTATTCCCCCGATTAATTGCCGAAGCCCGTGTTATTCTGCATTATTCCACGTTATTACGTGTTATTCCGTGTTATTTGGTTGATAAAACATGTTATTCTGCGTGTTATCCCACGTTATTCCGCTATATTTACGTGTTTGGCGAGGAAAACACTTCCCATTCAGGAAAAAAAATAGTCATCACCTGGACATACAATACCAAGAAAAAGAATGCTTTATCCAAACTTAGAGCAGCAACCTCAGAACCCAAACAATCATATGATCCATCACGCCCTTCTCAATAAACCAATCCAAGCATCAGGTAGCTAAATCACTGGAAAAGAGGCACAAACACTACAATACTTGTTGATTCAAAATCGAAGCATTGTAGAATTCATTATATAATAAATATGAAAATCAACTGAGCAAATGTAAGTATTATAATATATAAATATACAAATTAAGGTTGTGGCCTTATCAACATATAAATGTCATATGCAAATTCAGCTCTAAAACGTTCCATATCAGCCTGCCAGTTCGTATGCTCACTCCAGTCCACCTCATTGGCCTGTACTAATGTTTCCATGTACTTGCAAACAAACATGTCACAATCAACACTATTGCTTTGTGTACGCACATTCCTAACTATTGCTAGTCCCCATTTCAGTATTTTAGTCCTGAATACCTTGGCGGCATCTTTAGCGAATATGTTGACCTACATAGTTGGTAAAGTAATGTTGTGTTATTGAAGTGTTATGCAAACATTGTTGTGGAGTAATGCTGTGTTTGTTGTATTATTTAAGTGTAATGTGGTGTTATTAATGTTACTGTTGTGTTATTAAGGGGGGCATTGCTTAGGTGCAGCTGCAGTACTTAAGGATTGATGTGGTGTTTAGACACTTACAACTTCTTGAGCATGGTCCTTGTGAATTGGGTTTGGTAGACAGTAGTATATTCTCCATTTTCTCAACTTCAAATCTTGCACCAATAAAATCCAATGCTGATTCTGAATGATAGAAAACAATATCATTTCTGCATTTTAAACAGCTTCCTTCGTAATATGTTGCAGAAATGATTCCCTATTATATTTCTTATGTTATAACATTAGGTTGCGTGTGCAATTAATATATGACTATAAAATGTGTGAGCACATTTAAGTTGATTAATTACCCCATATTGCGGCGATACATATAGGTAAGACCGGTATAAATCAGATCTCATTAATGTTCTTTGGCGCAGTAAAGAAGCAAATATATCAACGTGCTCGTTTCCAATCACTTATCTAATAGTATCTCTTTAAGGCCAATATGGTCAGTCAGAATCCTGGGCATACTAACTATAATATCACTTCTACATTGTTAAGAAAGAGTTTGTGTTAATGAAAACAAAAATTGCTGCATAACATTTAAATGGCGGTGAACATTTACTTACGGTTCAGTGTATTTGACAATGTAGCGATCAATTTCATCCTGCATTTCTACTGGTATCAGTGATCTACCAGGAAAATCAATAAATAGATCCGCAGTACGAACATACAAAAGAAAACAAAACGTGTTAACCACAATGAGGACATGAAAAAATATGGTTCAAATTAGAGATCATTTTTTATTAGTAAAACTATGGCATATTCGTCTCCATTGTCGTTGTGGCTCTGACTAGAGATTAATTCTGTACCACCTGACCCGTTATTTCTTCATCTAAACTTAATTCGAGATTTATATTTTCATCTGGTTGTTGGGCCTTTTGGGTTTCGCCTTCTTATGCATCAATATGTATTGTGGATGTCAGAAGGTGCGTCTACAAAAAGAAATTTTATAATGAGGCATAATACGAAGTTATATAATAGTTTACAAAATAGAATTTCATACTCACCGAATGGGACAGACTCAAGAACACCCTTGATTGCTCGTTCAACTTTCTCGGGGTCTTCATTCATTGTCTCATCCCCGACTACGTCGTCTCGTGCATCTCTTATTATTTCTTCGGAGTGTATGATGTCGACCTCATTATTTCTATCATTATTGTCTATTTTTTTCTGTATAGGAGGTTCCGGTATAACATATATAGGATGTTGAACGACAACAACTCTAACTCTCTTCCTTCTCTTGAATTGGTACTTGGACACAGGGGAAACCCTCTTACTTCTACTGCTGCTGGACTTCTCCCTTCAGAGAGGGGAATGACTGGTACTCGTTTATGTTGGCTGAACCACTTTGTCAGCTTTATTTTCAATTAACCTCTGAACTATGTGTAAGGTTAGCCAATGTGTCTACCACAATTGGCATCTGTTTACTAAATCCTGTCGCTATATTTTGTATATTTACAATTATTTCTTGTTGAGCTTCAAGCATATCCAGCGTTCTGCTTTCATCGTTCCCTCCTGTGTAAGCAGCCACTGGAGTTGCATCGCTTGAAACAATTGTGCCTCTCCCATATGATCTTCGTGAAGATGGACCCGTCGGAGTTTCATGGTGGGGGATTGGTCTGGCAGGACTGGGTGGTCCCTGATCTGAATTTGACAGCAGTTGGAGCTCGTCGTCTCTTAAATCTAAGAAGCTGTCATGAACCTACAATGAAAAATACAATGCCAAAAATAAATAATAGGTAAAACATTATACAATCAATATGAAAGTAGGTGAATTCTTATAATCCAATAATTCTCTTACCTGTACATGATCAAGCCTCTTAAAGGCTTCGTGAATTTGTTGAGCAGACAACCCATACTTTGTTGGCCACCTCAGAATGCGAGGTCTAGCCTCAGGAACAGCAGGTGCTATCAGAGACTTGTGCTCCTAAAACCATATCTGATGATTTCAAACACCACAAACAGGTATGACAAAGTAAATACAAGAAAAGAAAAAGTTCAAGGGGAAATAAGTTTAACTGTAATCATGAATGACTTACCGTTAAAAGAAATACAAATCCTTGAATATACCCTAATGACTTATTCTGTCTTAATTTTATTGCAGCCGTGCTCACCTGATCGAGGATCATCTCACATATGGCAGCAGACTAATTAAATGAGGAAAAAATTTGTACATTTATAGCAAAAGCAGAAAGATCTGCAGACATGAAAATTACTTGACAGAAAAAATAAATTAGTTTGTATAAACTTCAAATATAACTGCTCGAAACGAGGGGTTGTAGATTCTTCTGCAAAAACGTTAGTCAGTTGGTCCTTTAATTTTCTGGCATCCACGTTGGATTAGTGACAATTCTTCCATCTAACAAGCTCTCCTCTGTTTGACATGCCTACTATTAGAGCCACGTGGTCGGCATGCAATTTAACCTTTTTTCCACCCATTCAGAAGAGCCTCCTCTGATGATCCCAGCATATCAGAATGCATAATGTGAAGACATTGTCCTGTGGATATGCCGACATATCAAAGAAAGTAAACACCCCCATCTGTTTTAAATCATTAACTATTTCCTCCGAAATATGATCTCTGATTGTATTCAAAGCATCTCTTACTGCAGATGGACGACATCTACAGTTGAAAGTCCTTGCGCTCATAATCCTGCAAATTGAAGCAGTCTCAAATTAATCAAATAATACCTCAATAACATTTGAGTAAGAAATCAACATACGTAAGTTATTTGTGTCATTAGCGTAGTCTAACATCAATAACAAATAAATAACACATGAATAACACTTGAATAACACAAAAATAACTCATAAATAATATAAATAACATGAATAAGCCATCTATAACACATAGATAACTAAGAATAACACATCCATTATATCAAATCCACAGCAGTACACATACAAATTACAACTATAAGGTTACTTTGTGTTATGAGTGGTTAATAATGTGGTATTTCGTGTTATTGGTGTTACTCTTGTGTTATTCATGTGTTATTAGTGTGTTATTAGTCTTATTGACGAGCGATGGGGCAAAATATTATATCCGGACTCCGCACCTATCTCTACGTGCGGAGTCTAATGGCAGCTCGCCACGTCGACTTGCCCGACCCCACCCGTGAAAACAGCGATGGAAATGAAATTTACGTGCGGCCCGACCCGAATCCAACCCGCGACTCTATTTCCGACGGTTCAAAAAATTACATTCGAAGCATAATAATATTTCCGACGTTTCGAAAAAATACCTTAATAATATTTCCGACGTTTCGAACTATCTTTCTCGGCAGAAACCCATTCCATTCCCTTTCTTCTTTAGGGCAAAATTTCCTTCTTTCGGTGAAACCAGTTGAAACCCTACCCCCCTAAAAGATTTCTTTGGCGCGCAAGGAGCATGATATCTAGCAGATCGATAAAATCAAGGTACATTTAGCTTTTTTTTAGTAAGATGAATCTCCCTATTCAATTAAACGCAAGTGCTCTCTGCACAGCAAAAAAACCTCAAAAGATTTATCATTAGACATGAATAACAAATAATAACATAGCAATAATACATGAATAACTCATAAATAAGACTCTAATAATAACACATGAATAACACAAATAACGGTAGGACAGTAATAACAGAGGGTTTAGGGTCGAATACATTAGGTTCATGAAATAAATAATAGTATATTCTCCGCACGTAATTAGAATATTACCTTAGCTGTCATGAATAACACACCTTTAGCTGTATTGAATAACACAGGTAACAGTACAATAACACTTCGAAAAGATAGTAATAACATAACAATAATATATGAATAACACATCAATAAAACTAATAACACACCAATAACATATGAATAACACAAGATTAACACCAATAACACGAACTACCACATTATTAACCACTCATAACACAACAATAACCTTATAGTTGTAATTTGTATGTGTATTCATTGTGGTTTTGATGTTATAGATGTGTTATTCTTGTGTTATCTATGTGTTATATATGTCTTATTCATGTTATTTATATTATTTATGAGTTATTTCTGTGTTATTCATAAGTTATTAATGTGTTATTCATGTGTCATTTATGTGTTATTGGTGTGTTATAGATGTTAGACTACGCCAATGACACACAAATAACTTATGTATGTTTATTTCTTACTCAAATGTTATTGAGGTATTATTTGGTTAATTTGAAACTGTTTCAATTTGCAGGATTATGAGCGCAAGGACTTTCAACTGTAGATGTCGTTCATCTGCAGTAAGAGGTGCTTTGGATACAGTCTGAGATCTCATTTCGGAGGAGACAGTTAATGATTTAAAGCAGATGTGGGTGTTTGCTTTCTTTGATATGACGATATATCCACAGGACAATGTTTTCACATTACACATTCTGAGATACTGAGATCATCAGAGGAGGCTCTTTTAAATGGGTGGAAAAGAGGTTAAATTGCATGCCGACCACATGGCTCTAATAGTGGGCATGTCAAACAAAGGAGAGCCTGTTACATGGAAGAATGGTCCTTTGTCCAACATGGATGCCAGAAAATTAAAGGACCAACTAACTTTTTTGCAGAAGGATCTACAACCCTTCGCTTCGAGCAGTTTTATTTGAAGTTTATATAACTAATTTATTTTTTCCATCAAGTAATTTTCATGTGCTTGCAGATCTTGCTGCTTTTGCTATGAATGTACAAACTTTTCCTCATTTAATTGGTCTGCTGCCATATGTGAGATGATCTTTAATCAGGTGAGCACAGCTGCAATAAAATTAAGACAGAATAAGTCATTAGGGTATATTCAAGTATTTCTATTTCTTTTAACGGCAAGTCATTTATGTTTACAGTTAAACTTATTTTCCCTTGGAACTTTTTCTTTTCTTGTATTTACTTTATCATACCTGTTTGTGGTGTTTGAAATCCTCAGATATGGTTTTGCGAGCACACGTCTCTGATAGCTCCTGCTGTTCCTGAGACTAGACCTCGCATTTTGAGGTGGCCAACAAAGTATGGGTTGTCTGCTCAACAAATTCGCGAAGCCTTCAAGAGGCTTGATCATGTACATGTAAGAGAATTATTTGATTATGAGAATTCACCTATTTTCATATTATTTGTATAATATGCCTTACATATTATTTGTTTTTGGCATTGTATTTTTCATTGTAGGTTCATGACAGCTTCTTAGACTTAATAGACGACGAGCTCCAACTGCTGTCAAATCCAGATCAGGGACCACCCAGTCTTGTCAGGCCAATCCCCCACCATGAAACTCCGGCGGGTCCATCTTCACCAAGATTATATGGGAGAGGCACAATTGTTTCAAGCGATGCCACTCCAATGATTGCTTACACAAGAGGGAACGATGAAAGCAGAACGCTAAAGATGCTAAACGCTCAACAAGAAATAATTATAAATATACAAAATATAGCGACAAGATTGAGTAAACAGATGCCAATTGTGGTAGACAATTGACTAACCTTACACATATGGTTTAGAGGTTAATTGAAAGTAAACTGACAAAGTGGTTCAACCAACATGAACGAGTACCAGCCATTCCCCTCTCCGAAGAGACAAGTCCAGTAGCAGTGGAAACAGGAGGGCTGCCCCTGTATCCAAGTACCAATTCAAGAGAAGGAAAAGAGCTAGTGATGTTGTCGTTCAACATCTTATAGATGTTATACCGGAACCTCCTATACAGGAAAAAGTAGACAATAATGATAGAAATAATGTGGTCGACGTCATACAGTCCGAAGAAATAATAAGAGATGAACGAGACGAAGACGTAGTCAGGGATGAGACAATGAATGAAGACCCTGAGGAAGTCGAACAAGCAATCAAGGGTGTTCTTGAGTCTTTATCCCATTCAGTGAGTATGAAATTCTATTTTGTAGGCTATTATATAACTTCGTATTATGTCTATTATAATATTTCTTTTTGTAGACGCGTCTTCTGACATCCACTGTACATACTGATGCACAAGAAGGCGAGACCCAAGAGGCCCAACAACCAGATGAAAATGTAGATCTCGAATTAAGTTTAGATGAAGAAATAATAGGGCTAGGTGGTATAGAAATAATCTCTAGTCAGAGCCACAGCGACAATGGAGACGAATATGCTATAGTTGTACTAATAAAAATTGATCTCTCTAATTTGAACCATGTTTTTTTATGTACTCATTGTGGTTAACAACACATTTTGTTTTCTTTCGTAGGTTCGTACTGCGGATATATTTATTGATTTTCCTGGTAGATCACTGATACCAGTAGAAATGCATATCACTGATACCAGTAGAAATGCATGATGAAATTGATCGCTGCATTGTCAAATACACTGAACCGTAAGTAAATGTTCACCGCCCTTTAAATGTTATGCAGCAGTTTTTGTTTTCAATTAACACATACTCTCTTTCTTAACGATGCAGAAGTGATATTGTAGTTAGTATGCCCGGAATTTTGATTGACCATATTGGCCTTGAAGAGATACTATTAAATAAGTGGTTTGGAAACGAGCACGTTAATATATTTACTTCTTTACTGCGCCAAAGAACGTTAATGAGATCTGATTTATACCAGTTTTACTTATATGTATCGCCGCAATATGGGGTAATTAATAAACTTAAATGTGCTCACACATTTTATAGTCATATATTAATTGCACACTCAACCTAATGCTATAATCTTTTGCAGATACATAAGAAATATAATAGGGAATCCTTTCTGAAATATATTACGAAGGAAGCTGTTCAAAATGCAGAAATGATATTGTTTCATATCTTTCAGAATCAACATTGGATTTTGTTGGTGCAAGATTTGAATTTGAGAAAATGGAGAATATACGACCCTCTACCAAACCCAATTCATAAGGACTTTGCTCAAGAAGTTGTAAGTGTCTAAACACCACATCAATCCTTAAATACTGCAGCTGCACCTAAGCAATGCCCCCCTTAATAACACAATAGTAACATTAATAACACCACATTACACTTAAATAATACAACAATAACACAACATTACTCCACAACAATGCTTGCATAACACTTCAATAACACCACATTATTTCACCAACTATGCAGGTCAACGTATTCGCTAAAGATGCCGCCAAGGTATTCAGGGCTAAAATACTGAAATGGGGACTAGCAATAGTTAGGAATGTGCCTACACAAAACAATAGTGTTGATTGTGACATGTTTGTTTGCAAGTACATGGAAACATTAGTGCAGACCAATGAGGTGGGCTGGAGTGAGCATACGAATTGGCAGGCCTATATGGAACGTTTTAGAGCTGAATTTGCATATTACATTTGTATGTTGATAAGGCCACAACCTTAATTTGTATATTTATATATTATAATACTTACATTTGCTCAGTTGGTTTTCATATTTATTGTATAGTGAATTCTACAATGCTTCAACTTTGAATCAATAAGTATTGTAGTGTTTGTGCCTCTTTTCCAGTGATTTAGCTACCTGATGCTTGGATTGGTTTATTTAGAAGGGCATGATGGATCATATGATTGTTTGGGTTCTGAGGTTGCTGCTCTAAGTTTGGATAAAGCATTCTTTTTCTTGGTACTGTCTGTCCAGGTGATAACTATTTTTTTTCTGAGTGGGAAATGTTTTTCTCGCCAAACACGTGGAATAACATGCAAAATAACACATAAATATAGCAGAATAACGTGGAATAACACGCAGAATAACATGTTCTATCAACCAAATAACACGGAATACCATGTAATAACGCAGAATAACGCAGAATAACACGGGCTTCGACGATTAATCGGTGGAATAACACGGGCTTCAGCGATTAATCGGTAACATAGTAATAGGGGGAATATTCCATGAATAATGCATGTGTATGCTGCAGAGAAACGCAGGGAATATTCCCTTACAGAGTAACGCGTTAACGCAGTACCACGAGTAAAATTCCCTTGGAGTAACGCGCAGTAATGCAGTAACACGGGAAATATTCGCTTAATATTACGTGAATAACATGTTATCCATTTTGCTTAGCGTGTTACTCGCATGTTACTCCCGTGTTATTGACGCATTATTCAGCTGTTCTACACGTGTTATTCTTATTTTTCATCATATTTTTAAAGTTTAGGCACTAAAATTTAGAGAAATAACCCAGTATAGGCACCAATTTAAATTCTTATTCATAAAAAAATTATGAGAACGTATAACAATAATAGCTGTTATACACGTGTTATCCGTGTTGCTTGTTATTCACGTGTTATTGGATTGTTATTCGCGTGTTATTAGCGCGTTATTCAGCTTTTCTATACGTGTTATTCTTGTTTTTCATTATATTCACATATTATTAAAGTTTAGACACTAAAATTTAGAGAAATAACTCAGTATAGACACCAATTTAAATTGTTATTTAAAAAAAATTATGAGAACGAATAACAATAATACATGTTATACACGTGTTATTTGCGTGTTATTTGCGTGTTATTCACGTGTTTTCCTGGTGTTATTAATTTTATACAAGTGTTATTCAGGCATTATTAATGTCAGCTATGCTAAATACTAATAATTGAAATTTATATAAAATTTTCCACAATCAAGTCAATTGCATTACAATTGTTATGGTATAACCACAATTACAATGTTACAGTGAAAACAATATATTCATCTCTCATCTATAGAGTCCATCAACAGTCCAGTATATGTTTGAGTTAGCTGTGTTACATTGTATACCTGTCATAGGGCATGAATACCAAGTGTTAAATTAGTAAATTATTTTACATAAAAGGCAGTCAAATGAAATTAAATTTAAGTGACATACCTGGGTCAGACAGTCTGTCTAAGTTTCATCTAATAGATTAACATCATGGCTAGTTGTTACTTATTTTTTTTCCTGAATGAAAAGGTTAAAGTAAGGAATATACATTATACACCGATTCAAGAAAAAACTGAATTAACAAATATTTACTTTTGGCTTTCATATTTTTCTCCCAATATCCTTTCAACCTAGATGTTGATATCTCTTTCAACCTCATTTTTGCAGGGTCGTTCACATTGCACTCAGAATTTGAAATTTCTCTTTTTGGTTGTTTTCTTAACTTGGGGCACTCTCACTGCTAGAACATCATCAAGATCTATGGATAGTTTTTTAAACGTGTCCCACAAAAATTCCTCGGCAATATCATTTCCGTGTGCTTTATTAATGAATTGATATGCAAATTTCTGAGAACATGAAAAAAATATAAAATCACTGGAAGAAACATTATTCACTATAGAGTCCTTTAGATCTATGCTTCCAAACCTGTTATAGATGTCTCTTTTAGGATGCATAGACCACCACAATAAGAAATACTTTTCCGGAATCAATCTCATTTTGGCTACGTTGAGAACAAATAGTGCATGGGAGAACAACAATCCCATCATTTCAAATTTTTTGCAAGAACATGTGACCTCACAATTAACCTTATCAACTAGCACAGTCCAGGGCTGCCGAGTCCCCTCATCGTCCAGGCTCATTACATAATATTTATCATGCTTTTGTTCAAACATTGAGTAAAGCTTCCTTGTATAAAATATGGTAGCTTGCTTCAGCACTGGATTGATTTTAACTATGGGCGTTGTGACGGACTGACCGCATTTGAAATCTTCGTCATTCTCATTCCGTCGCCACGTTTTCATTTTGTTTTTAATACTGATAAAACAATCTGTCAGAGAGCTTGTGGGCTTTGCAACACCACGACAAACATTATTGGTGCACTCACTCCTCTGCGTTGATAAAATTCTCATTCCAAATATATCTTTATTAAATGCTGTTGATCATTTGTGCCGTATACAGTACATTTTGTCTAACCAGATATTGCTTTGTAGTTCTCCCACCTCTATCATTAAAGACCATGTTTCTTCGAACTCCTCAGAATCACACCGAGTCATACATTTATAGAAAAGACCACAGACACTTTTTGTACGAACGCCACAATGCACTCTTGAAGATAGTTTCTTGTAGATATGCCATTGACATAATCTGTGACGTGTCTGTGGGAGGCATTCTGCAATGGCTCTTGCCATCGCTTGAACCTGATCGGTGAAAATTGTTATTGGATGTTTCTCTCCCATTATTCGAATGAATGATTTGAATAGCCATATGAATGACTCAGTAGTCTCATCGGACAAAAATCCAACTCCGAAGAGGACGTTTTGCTAGTGGTAGTTAACCCCCACAAAAGGAGCACAACATAAATTATATTTATTTAATCTGTAACTTGCATAAAAAATTATCACATCACCAAGACAGTCATAATCCAGCCTGGATAACCCATTACTCCAAAAAATGCTTGTTAACCTACCAGACTCATCTGTTTAAAAATCCGATGCAAACATGGTATTCCTAGCTTGCCTCTCCAATAACAATTGTATTAGAGCATTAACATCTTCCTGTTCAATCATTTCTCTTCTTTATCTTTGAATTGAATTAAATGCATCCCTCTTAGTGCATTCCAAATTCTCTACACCCCCATCTTCCGTAGCAATGAATTGGTATGCATCTATTGCTCTGACCCTGATCCCGTCATTTATCTTAAAACATCTGCATTTAACTCACGTATCCTTCTGTTAGAACGAAGAAAATATTTATCACAATTTTTAGCCAAAGGATGATTGTGATTTTCAATGAATTTCATGACTTTTCAATTGCCTTCATGATGAACAGCATATCGAACCATAGCCTTACAACCAATCCTCGTGTCTGATTTTTTTAACTTCACTGTATCCATGCTGTTAGACTCTTTCTTGTGGCCAGCTTTTTTGCAAATATAATCTTTGCTCTTCAATTTCCTGAACTTCGGTCAGTAGCTACTATGGTCCTTCCGAACAGTGAATCCTACATGTTGTGCATATGCACGATAGCTTTCATATGCTTCTTGCTCATTGTGGACAGTGCTGCTCAAAAAATTCTCCGCAATTGATTCATAACAAACATCTGTACGCTCACAAGACTGTAAATTTGAACATTAACACAAAGTCAGAAAAGACAAAAACGCTGAACAACACCCCATTAATTACATAACCTAAACACCCACAGTAACACCATCATAAGATCATGATAACACAAGCATAACACTAACATCACACAATGATAACGCATCAATAACACCATAGTAACACCCACATAATACCATTGCACAATACACAATGTCCTAAAGCCTTGAACCAACATTAACATCAAACAGAGTTAACTATCATACCACACTAACAAAACTATATCAAAGGTAAAAACCAACATAACATCAGAGTAACACAATAATTACACCTGAAAAATCACAATCTAGCTAGAGTAACACTAGAGTAACACTAAGATAACACAAGCATAATACCATCATAACACCATCGTAACGCCGGTAAAACACCAAAAATTATACCATAATATTAAAAAGATTTCTGCCTAACAAAAACTAACCTGTAAACAAAATTTTAATATCAGCAAAACACATTGATCACAAATCCATAACACCATAATAACACCTGCATTACACCACTGTACAACACCACCCAGTAACACTACATTCACACTAACCTTTACATCACCTATAAACAAAATTTTAATATCAGCAAAACACCTTGATCACAAATTCATAACACCATAATAACACCTGCATAACACCACTGTACAACACCACCCAGTAACACTACATTCACACGAACCTTTACATCAGACTAGGCCAACTTCTATACCACCTAAACATTAGTAAAAGAAAGGCGTAAACTAAGATAATATCCGAGTAACACCAAAATAACAACAAAAAAAACACAAATTTTAATGGAATAACACTAGAGTAACACAAGTTTGACACAATAATAACAAAAAAATTGCAGCAGTAAAACATAAAATATTACACCAAAATAACAGAGAAATTGATGCCTTGCAAGAACTATGCCAGTACAATATGATGATAACGCACCAAACAAAACGATAACACAAAAAACATAACGACAACACTAACCTAACATAAAACTAGACTTACTTGATCTTCAAAGTTCAGGGAGAATGATGGCTGAAGGTCCTCCAGCATTTCAACATCATTCAACGAGGTCTCCATCGATGCCCTACACAGAAACCCTAGCTGCAAACGGAGCTGTCAAATTTTTCTTCAGCTGCAAGGAATAGAACAGTGAGGTGCCAAGCATTTTTATTGTAAAACTGGCGGGAAACGGGAAATAGAGTCGCGTCGCGGGTTGGATTCTGGCCGGACTGCACGTAAATTTCATTTCCATTGCTATTTTGGCGGGTGGGGCCAGGCGAGTCGACATGGCGAGCTGCCATTGGATCCGCATGTAGAGATAGGTGCAGAGTCCGAATGTAATATTTTTGCCTCAGTAGAAACCTTCTGCTGCCTCAAATAAACAGTAAGCACAAAGTCTTTGAATTTTACGGTTTTGTATTATTAACACTTAACAGGTTACTCAAAAAGAATAGTGCCAAATAAGAAGCTTTAATTACGATATGAAACATTAATATGGTTTATAAATTCCTTAATAACATTTTAGTTCTGCTGAACCATATGGTTGATGCTGTGAAAATTATAGTTGGAACGAGTCTGCTGTCTCAATTAAGAGCTGTTTACAGAGATTATGTTAACACAAACATAGTCTAATAGCAATTAACACTTAACAGGTTACTCAAAAAGAATAGTGCCAAATAAAGTATGATTCTTTGAGTGATTAGAAAAATTGAATTCAAAAGATTTTATGTATATTGAAGTTAGATTTGACATTGGGTCATGTCTTTAATCTTGCTTGACGATGCCTTTAACCTTTGTAGCCAATTTGACAATAAACAAATAAAAAGTACATAAAAGTAAATATACATTTGTCAGATCCTAACTGTATCATGACATTCCCTATATATGAAGCCACATGAAAATGGTTGTGTAAATACTTGACACTTGTATAAGAACACATTGAGCTCATTAGCTTGTCAACATGGCATCTTGTTAGTTCGACAAGTTCAATTCAGCAGTCGAACTTTGCAGCTCATCAGGTCGTCAACTAGATAGCTCAATTAAGTCAACTCGACATGCCAACATGACAAGTCGACTTTAGATGTGTACATTTAGTTCCGCAGCTATTTTGTATCTTTGAAAGCAACTTTGAAAATAATAAGGGAAATGTAAAAAGTTTATTCATAACTCTAGAAACTAGTAAAATAGAAAATTAAGTTTTGCAAGTTTATTGGTCTAGGTCATATTGCTTAAAATCCAAAATAAGGACCAACCAATTTTAGCAAATCTTATTTCTCTTCAATATATTTAGTAAAAATGGAAAATAGTGTGCTTGCTTATGTCAAGGATTCAAAACAATCTTGGCATAACACTATGCTAAGCTAGCAAGTTGCAAAAATACTTTCTAAAGGTGATTTAAAATGCTCACAGGATGGAATCCTGTGAATGTAGCCAATGTGCCTCCAAGATGATTCCATGTAGCACAGGCAGTCGATCAGTCAGCACATAACAAAAGGCAATCCTCTTATTTTTCTAGAATTTTTTCAACTTTGTGTTTTCTCCACTTGACATACCAGGTGTACTTAGCATATTTTATTGTGTATGGGTGTACTGATACACCATCAACAAATTCTCATAATCTGGCACAAATCTTGAGGCATGACAGATTTCGAGGTGACTTTTTAAGCATGAAATATTCAAACCTCGATAAAAAGTCATCTAGAACTTTGATTTTAGCAAACTTATGGTTGAATTGACCGGCTAGACAAGAACCCAATGTTACCAAAATTAGTCTAATCTGAACCAAATCAAACTTAGATCAAGCCATTAAATTGCTTTTGGAAATTTTCTGGACGCATTTGGAAGGTTAAACGAATGTCGACTATGACGAATCTATAATCAAATTGAGCGTCTTTACAAGACGAATTCAACTAGCCCAAGATCACTCAATTCCGATATCATTAAGACACTCAAATGTTCATCAAATGTCGTTGGATTGAGAGATGCTATCTAAGCCGCCGACCAAAGTGGTTCATGTTCATGCACTAATTGCACTTAGAACACTATAATAGAGCATTACCCATCTCATGAGGGGGGAGAGTTTGAGGCTTGATGAAGAATTTGAAGCTTTGAGAAGGGGTTGGTTCAACACCACTTCTGCCACCGACGATCACCGCAGGCCGCCATTGACTACCTCAAACTACCGCTGACTATCGCTTACTGCTGTCGACCATCGCCTACTAACCACCGACTGCCGTCCATCACCACCGGCCTTCGCTGACCACCAATCGTCGTCCATCACCACCGACCGCCGTCCATCACCACCGACCACCTTCGACCGTTATCGACAGCCGTCGACCGATGCTAGCTGCAATTGATTACCGTCGACCACCATCTGCTGACCTCCACCGATCGTCATCGGCTGCGCCCACTTCTTACAACAAGTTCATTCGTGCACCGACGTTGTAACTTCGAAGAGTGTTCAACCCTTTCCCGTCTGTAAGATGAGGGATTGTATATGTAATATCCAGTTTATAGTGGATTTATGTAGCTGGGCCCAGTGGTTTTTTCCCTTTCTGTGTTTTCCACGTAAAAATTTTTGGTGACATTACTAGTTGTCTTCTCTCTTCTGAATGTGTGTTAATCTGCGTACCGCACTAAAACAATAATCTGCTACTTTACTGCCGCAAATTGTCTTGCACTCATCAGTATTATTTGGTCAAGACTAAAAAAAATCAAATCGAGCTCATTCAGTTCAATATAAAAAATATAATTTGATTTCTGGATTTTAAAACCTCAAAATTTGATTTTTAAAACCTCAAATTTTGATTTTTGGTTGTTAGTTGATTTTAATATTAACTTAATTGAACAAACTTCAAAAAATGAAATTTCAACATTAAATTGAGGATTCATAAAATTAATTTGAGATCACGCATATAAGATATGCAATTTATGATGTTTGTTCATAACTAAACTCTTAATAACAATTAAATTTCAATTTATTCATAATCGAATCATTTAAATTAAATTACATTTTTGTTCTGTCTGTTTCTTTTTATCAAAATTGTCAATGGTTTGATTTTTTGAATTTTAAATTTCAGTTGCAATAAGATTGACCAAATTGAAAACTGTTAATGCTTACCCCTACAATTGTGATGCAGAATGGAATCAAACTAATAGCACTTATAATATATCGCTCAATATCTCTAATGAAAGAAAATAATGATTGGGTATAAGTTAGATAAATAAGAAAAAAAAAAAATATTTTCTCTAATCAAAGTTTGTTTGTACAGTTGGTTATGTACAACAATTCTTTTAAATGAAGGGGTGTATTATCAATAAAAATTATTCTAGTTAATCTTGTGCGAAGGGCGAATTATTCCATCCGGAGCACGTACGCAGCGCTTGGTGCAGATTTTAAGGGTACTGGGTGGGTATTGGATGTGTATTGGGTATTGGGTATTGGGTGTTGGGTATTGGGTGGGTATTGGATGGGTATTGGATGGGTATTGGGGGAGATGCGTGCGGACTGCGTATGTTCTCCGTATGGAATAATGGCTCTGTGCGAAGACATCACAACTTGGCCGCTAGCAGATGGAACTCATCTTGCAGAGATAGCATTGTATAAATATCTAATGTTCCAACTCCTTTCAGATAAAAACAAAAAAATTTTAAACTCTGATGTTTAATAAAAATCTCACACTTAACTAAATAGAAGCACTGCTTTCTACATTTAAATATAATGGTTCCCAATTTTAAATTATGAGTATGGTAATTCTTCTCATACAACTTAAATTGTTTTAGAAGCATGATCAATTATAGTACAATATCACATTAAGATGCGGTCCAAGCCATTCCATGATGCATCAATAAATACCTGAAATCATTGACTATTAGATGGAATATTCAGAATCTGTGCCGACATAATGTAACTTTGTACTATTTGAAGGATGTCTTCACACTCTATTGTCTAATCATAAAAATCATTTTTATGTCAATCTAGTTAAAGGAATTACAGCTTGTTAAAAAATCTTTAATAAACTTATAATAATCAGTCATAATCTTTAATAAAAAAGTGCACATTTTGAGAATTTTTAGATATCTTATCACCTCTTATAATATGTCACAAAAATGCTGTTACTTATCTATCATAACTTGTATTTTGAGAACTTTTTTTTATTTTATATATTGTCTCTAATAATAATCTCAAATGAATCAAGTGATCATCCTCAATTTCTATCTACACTAATATGTCAACAACTAAAACAACAAACAAACCAATCCAAATACTTGATATACTTGATTTATCAAATCTACGAGTATATTTGGGGCATTATTCTACCAAAAGTCATTGCAAAGAGCTCAAAGTGGTCAAAATATGTATAAAAACTATTGTTGTCAGAATCACCTCATTCACCTTCAATCAATAATACTCATACCTTAAATCTATCTTTGAAAACTTAGATGTGTTGTCAAACTGCCCAAATAAGTCATAAATAATGAGCAAATAACATTTATTTTTGATGATCTCCTTATTCAATTCTTTATATAGAATACATATAAGAATTGTGCATCTTTCTCCCTCATAAATAGCATAGGTGCACCCAATCTGGCCTCTGGCCATTAGCTTCTGATGTTGTACTTTTTACTCTTTAACTTCATACGTGTCATTTTGTAAGGAGTCAACGCAATATGAGAAGTGCTAGTCAGTAACATAATAAAAACACCACCTCTCTATCAGAAGATAAACTAACTCCTTAGGAAAATTATTTATATGAGAATTACTGATGGCTAAAATTGTTGCGAGTCAAATCAGTTAATCACACAAATATGTGTCAAGTAATATATGAACTTACTATTCATCCAACAAAGAATGGGTCAGAAATGAAATTTAACTAGGAATTTACTATCCTATTGAGCCTAGCCTGAAGTGATCGAATCACAAGAATAAAATTCTACAATCCTAAACAAACAATAAACAACAAACAACAAGATCATGAAACAATAAGAAGCAAGGGCCTTGAGTGTCTTTCAAAGGGAGTAAGGCTCATACCCCTGTGACTCAGTTATAGTGTTTTATCGTTGGTTTTCTAGGAATTTTCTTTTTTGATAGTTTCCAATCAAGGGCAATGTTCTTTTTAGCCTATGCCTAGATCATAAGAGGAGTTGGAAGTCATATTACAGTTAAGCGTGACTTAATCATGCACCATTTTTCAGGATTATTTTTTTTAGATTTTCTATCAAGGTTGCAAAATCCCAATGATAATATGTCTATTTCACTTTGTTGATAACTTACTCCTTCCACTAGGCGACGATTAGAAGTCCTAGATAATATGAGTTTCTAACGTTCTAATTGAATATATTAGGAGTAAATTAAGTGTAGAAATTTAACATAACAACATGCATACCTCAAAAGGGTAGAAAATATTTTTGATGAAAGTACACGCGGAAAATAATCGAGAAACATCCTAACCTTACATCATAAGGGCAAAAATTTTTACTTATTTTGGTTTTTTTTTTAATTCGAAGTCACCAATTTGTCTAATTTTTATTTTATAATTATCTTTTTCAAATAACTTTCTTTATCAGACCATTGAAATGATTGAATAGAGAGAAAATATAACAAACAAAATATTAAAAGAATGTGGAGAATTTCTGTAAGATAATATTCATGTGATAGATCAAGAGTGTGTACCCAAAATAAAAATCGTGTCAACATCTTGAAAACATACGCACAATAAAAGCCCTATATGAACAACCACAGTATAACCTGAAAACCAAATTTTATTTATTTAGTTTTTTATTATGGGGTCAAGAACAACTTCCAAAGAAATGTGTTCCTTTGATTAATTACATATAGGTGAATACTCAAGAATACTCTTGATTAAATAAATTTTACTTAAATTTTTTGATAACCAGTGAATGAGAATATAAATGATTAATATGATCATCTCAAATAAGATCCTCTCAATGATTTAAAACCATACCGGGCCACCAGGCAGTTGATGAATCAACGTATCTCAAATGAGCGACGACCTATCAGCAAATAAGGCCTATGAAATGACTTCAACGATGTGTCAAAAGAGTAGAATGGGAACAATGGCGTTTATCAATAAAAATGTAAGAAAATCTTAAATAACTTGAGATATCTGGGTCAAGATTCTATAAATCCATCATCCGAAGCTATTAAGACTCCAAGACTATTTGGTCGCGTAGATCCCCGTGAGCTATCCATGTGTTGAGTCTTCTAAGAAATCCCGTAGTACTAAAGTCAAGAGAAAGAACATCTAATTCCCCATGACCTTATTCAGATGGAATTTATAGAAGTGGGGCTTACACCTGCCGAGAAAGTGACAATGAGGCCTTTCAAATGGAAGAGAAAGAATGGCTTGGCTACAAACCATCCCACAACGGACTTACACTTCTTATGGGTTGGGGGAGCCTCTAACACCTTTGTTTTTCCGTACAATCTCCTAAGCATGTAAACATATTCTTGACTAGTTGGTTTAGAAGAGAGAGACTACTCCTTCTCAGAACACACAATAATGATGCAATTATTTAGAGAAATCCTTAATGTGAAGGCTATATTATTAAGGGTTGGGATATATCCATGCATGCAAAGCCATTTTAAATTCGATCCTAAGGCCATGCAAGAAAAGTAAGACATTAAGTAAAATGCTCATTTTAAAAAGATTCATTTTAATCCTAAATTTTGATCTAGACAAATGTTTTATTATTAGGACTTGTAGAAATAATTTTGTCCTAAAGAGCCTAATCGTAAATACAAAGGGATGAGATAATCCATAATTAAAAGAAAACGAGAATTCAACATTGTGCAAGAACATAAATTAATCACATGAATAAATAAACACCATGATGGGCGCCTGTGGGCAAAAATATCCCATAAAGATAAAATTACTGTTAGGCTCTTGTCGGTCGCCAAATTAGAAATTGTTGGTCGTCAAATTAGAAATTGTTGGTCGCCGGAATGAAAATCTCCTCGTCCATTTTAAAATAGATTTAATTATATATATATATATATATATATGTAATTTTGAAAAATAACATTTTAATTTGCAAATATAAAATCAAACCAATCTCATATATGCAATAATTTAAATAAAAGAGCACTACATTGCCAGCCATGCATCTACCCTGAAGAATAGACCTATTGTTTAAAAATGCTGCTCGATTAAATAAACTAAAAGATTTATGACATCTGTTTGGTATGCGAAACCTATATGTTGACCCACAAGTTCTCATATATAATATGAAAAAATTAGATAAGGTTTATATTAAGCTGGGTTCTTAAAGTTTCCTATAAGAGCAAGCCGCTATAATTAATTACCTCATAAAAGACCAAAGTCATTTAAGAAAAATCTCGATGATGATCAGGAAATATTTTCTTCACGAACTCAATTATAATTTTCAAGTTCATACATAAGAAATATCAAATAGAAAAGGTGCAAATGGGAACAATTATTGTGGAATCCAAAGAGAGAAAGCTAGGGGCTGCTACGGATCTTGAGGAGAACCTCAGTGACTACCCAAACTATCCTATGATTTGGCTTCAACTTTAGAGATAAATTATTTAATGTTTCATTCTACCAATTTTATTATTTAGGGCTTACATCTCTACAAAAGGCCTAGAAGATAGGAGGGTTTATGTTGTATCGAACGACGACCTCGGAATCCTAAGACGAGTTAGGGCTTATATTGTACAAGAGGGTTATACAAAGGCCTAAAAGATCATTTGAGGATTTATGTCGAATTATATAGAAGGCCTCAAAGTCCTATGACTTATTGTTTAACTCCAGGGAAAGACTTTGCTGTTGCAGATTCGTTTTGCTGTTGTGGACTTGCTTGGTCTCTTGAAGATGTTCTTCTGTTTTTCCTTCATCGTGCTGCCCACGATGCATGCTCCAAGCGTCTCGTTGCAGAGGGTTTTAAGTTTAGAAGTGTAAGGTTCAAGAGTTTTAAAGAAGTTCCAAGATGTTTAAGGTGTATATGTCAGGTTTTGTTGTTATGGGGGGGGGGTGGAGTTTAAGTTGATTAAGCGACATCGGTTAGGATCCCACATTTTCCTCATTCTGACACCACTAGTTTCTTCAGATTCACTTAGTCCAAATGAATTGTTAAATTAATCCAGACCAGAGAAATCTCGTTAGCAGCAGTAGATTCCCTCGTCCAAGGGATTCCCAATCATCCAAAGAGGCTGTATTAATTTTAGTTCATTTTTGTTTTGCTTTAAAAATGTTGTTTAATTTTGAAAAGAAGTTTTGTTTTGTCTTGAGTTTTGGTTTTGCATGTAGGTTCATTTTGAGCTTTGCAAGTAAAGTAAGCAAGTGCAGATAAGAAAATGCAGTAAAGTAAAAGGAAATGAAATTACATTACAAAATGTAAATGCGTGCCTGTCATCTTCTATCACTCCCGCTGAAATATTAGAACTTGCAGCATATATGTATACATAATTTTGTGTGTAATTTAAATAAATTGCAGGAATGGAAAGCAAGAAATACCAGTTTAAAATGTCCTTATCGAGTCCTGGGTCATAAATTGATGGGTTCCTATTCATTTATTTATATCTCAAGGATGATTTTTTGAGCAAAGACATAATAATTTCAATTTTCCTCCAAGATATCTTAAAGGCCGAAAAGGAGTGCTGAGGATAACTCTACACTTCTTTTGAATCCTTTGGAATGCCTTGAGTTCTTATGAACTTATTATGTTGCAAAATCATTCATCCATAAGTAAGTCAAAGTTTAGTGAAGATGTTCTATCCCGTGCTCAATGAAATTTAATGTTTTAATCATCTCTTTGAGTGGGGTAATTATCACTTGATGTTTCATTTATGAATTATGTGAATGAAGGCCCTTAAGGGCAAATTGATTTGTTAAAGAGTTTAGCAAGCTAAAATTTAGAGCTGGGCTAGTAGTGTTTTCAAACTATTTGTGGTTATTTATATTATTTTTTCTAAGCCCTATTAAACAAACTTGGATTAAGCATAGTTCACTACTAAGTCCTTAAGATTTTATGGGTAGATTTGTAAATTAGGTGAGCTTAATGCTAATTAAATATTGTGTTATAATCCAACCGCTGGCTAGTGGTTTCTGATTGGTGAATTAGGGTCTTCCAAAATCAAACCCCTCACACCTTAGGATCACTCAATTTAATTAGCTTCTAAATTATGATAATTAAGAGAAAATTATAATTATGCCCTTTTTAACAAAAAGTGAAGAGTTGGTTTCTACCTCTTAATTCATTGTGTTTCAACCACTTAGAAAAGTCAATTATGATCATATATTACCCATTTACCCTTTGCTTAAGCCTAAATATTAATTAGGGTTTAAATTCCATAATTACTATTTGCCCTTTGAGGCCTTATCATTTCATAATTTTTTAAATTTAACTCAAATGGCTTTGATATTTTTATGTTACCCCACTAATGGGTTAATTAAAATATTAGAGGAGAAAATGTAATTTTTTGAATTTTATTTTATTTTTAGATTTATTTTTAATGCAAAAAAAGTATTTTTCAAGTTAATTCATTAAATTATCAAAAGTATACCATCTGTCCTTAGGAAAATTAATGAAGGTTCACCTAGGTTAGAGGACCACTCATGCCGATGTTCATCTTTTTTTAAATTTTATTATAATTATTATAATTATTTATTTTTTGAGAAGTAATTATATATAAAATATTATTTAAGTAAAAAAATTAGGTTTTATATTTTTCATAAATCTCTCTGAGTTCAAGAAACCCAGAGAAACCAATTTTATATTTTTGTGAATTTTATTTTATTTATTATAATTATTTTAGTGCAAAATTAGGGAAAATTTATTTTAAGCTTTTAAAAATTCATACTTATTTTTCAAAAATTAGGAAAAAATATTATAATTGCTCCTAAACAATTTAGTACATTTTAGTACATTTTTTATTTTTATGATTTTTATGATTTTTAATTATTTTTAATTATTAAAAAATTAGAAAAATATGTTAAAAATAGAGTGCTTACTTAGGGCTTGATTTTATTTTCCTTGGCTGCCCCTGATCATAAGAAATACCAAAACCACTTTTTATAGTTTTCTTAATTATATTTAATTATTATAGTTATTTTAATGTCAAAAATGTCATTTTACTTAGAAAAATCAAATTTAGTGGTTAAATTAATTTCAAATGGGTTTCAAATTTTACAGTGAGTTAATATGATCATTATTTACAGTGTGGGATTAATTTTGTGATTTTTTTATTTATATTTTAATTATTCAATTTCTAAAGATGAGATAATTATAATTAGTGTCATTCTTAATTACTTAAATCTCATTTATATTTTTCCTAGGGTCCTCTGGCCACAACGAACATACCAAAATAAGTTTTATATTTTTTTAATTTATATTTTAATTATTAAAATTTATTAAAATAGAGTGATTAACTTGAAAATTAGAGCTTTTATGTTAGGGATGCTCTCTGACTCGCACTCCTAACAACAGAGCAAACAAGCCCTCAAATTTCAAGCCACGATGATTTATATTTATCAAGTTATGATCTAAATAAGTTTCTAAGTATTTAATTAATTAAAATAAGATACATGATAAATAATTTTTATTTTTGTTATACATTGTTCTCCTCAGTTCACTGAGCAATAAGATATTTTTCTTTTTTTTTTATAATTTTTCTACACAAAGTTATGAATTTTCTAAGTTCACAAATTAAATAAAAAAGGGAATTTTCCTACTTAATCTTGTAAGTACTGACTGGATCCTATGTCGCTTCGAAGTCCCACGCGACACTCCGCCATTTGATGCGACCTCCCGCATCAGCTAGCACGTGACCCGCGCTTTATGCCTCGATTATTCGTTCGACTGCATCAGCGTGATGGTATGGATCTCCGTATTTGTGTTCATCTGGTGTATCTCGTGAGCGGTCCAGCTTCCAGACCTAAGATCTCCCTCTACACTCAATCAAATCGTGTGGGGTTTGTTCCTACTCCTTCATCTACTCAAGACGAACCTATCTATATGGTTTATCAAGTATGAAATACAAGTTCGTTTCACAAAGGCTCTAACCGAGATGAAATTTGGGAAAAATGGCATATACCTATGTCCAAGAGGCGTGGCTTCAATTGGAAATTTTCTAAATGTTCCTTGTGATCTTGCGAAGCTCCTCCAGTTGTTGGTTCAGGCAGAGGTGAGGTCTGAGTAGGAGCTCCACCTATAGGTGGTGCGGCTTAGGTGAAAGTCAGATGCAACGAGCCTCGAAGTGGGGGCTTTTAGTGTAGAACTTCGTCGTTTGGCTTGTGGAAGGTGAGGATCAAGCCAATTTGAAGTTTCGTGGAGTTTGGTGGGGTGTCCTATTTCTGGCTTAATTTTGGGTGGCAAAATTGGCATCAGGCAGTGGGGAAGATGGTTGAAGAGTGATGGCTTGAGCTCATAAAATCTTAGACAAGCTCTTGGAGCAATTTGGTAGAGTCTCCCCAAGGTTTAGTGAACTCATCCTGGTTTGGCCATGGGGGGTGGTGATTAAATAGGCAGGGAAAGGGTGGACACCAGGGCTTCAATTTAGTTGAGCTCTACTGCTTAGCTGGAGGGAAGAAAGGTGCAAGTGGCCAATGAGAGCTGGCCATCTCTGGAAGTTTCAATTATAGGTTTAAGGTTTGGGGGTGGCTCTCGATTTTGATGTTTTCTGGTGACTAGGTCGGCCGACCAGGCCAGAGCGGGTAGCTAGGTGGTTCAGGTGAGCCAGGGGAGTTTAATTGTGATGGTTTGGGTTGCTTGATGGCTGGTGGCAAAGATCTCCTCTATTTTAGCCAAATATGGGAAGAAATCCCCTAAATCAAGGGACTCTTGGTCCATGGCTCAACTAGGTTGGGCTAGGTGCATCTAGCTTAGTTCCTAAGGCTCAAATGCTGGTTGTGGTGAACATGATTTGGTTAATTTGGATGGGTTTGGTCAAATTGGAGGTTTGGGATCAAAATTGGGCTTTTTGTTTGAACTTGGGTCTAGGTTGGGTTTGGGCTAAGATTTGGGTCAATTGATTCGTCAATTTGATGTGGATGATTGTCATGAGGAATTTTGAAAAGCAATTGGGTGATTTTGAATTGATTGGGGAGTTCAATTTAGTTGGATTTTGAATTTGGGTCAATTTGGGGCAATTGGGCTAGACTTGGGTTTGGAATGGGCTAGAGCTTGGATTTAGTCCAATTGATGGTTCAAATTGGTCTAAGAGATTGTGGTGAAGAGTTTTGGATGTCAATTGGGTGGAACTTTTAGAATTCAGAAGTTCAATTTGGTGACAATTGGATTTTAGGGAAAAATTGGGGATTTTGATTTGGGTTGGATTTAGGCTAGGTTTGGTTCTAGATTTGGATCAATTTAAGGTTCACATTGATTTAGGGGAATGTTATGAAGAGTTTAGAATTCAAATTTGGCAGAATTGAATGGGTTATGGGGTTCAATTTGATGAAATTTATGGGTATGGTCAAATTGGGGTAATTCATTTAGACTTGGAATTAGAGTTTGTAATTGGGTGCATATGGGCTTGGATTTGGTTTTGATTGGGATCAAACATGGTGAATTTTGATTTGAAATTGAATTTGGGAAGTTTGGAATCATTTGGTGGAAATTGGGGGTGATTTGGGGATTTTGGGCCTTTTAAAGGGCAATTTGGGGATTTTAGTCAAAATTGATCAATTTGGGCTCAATGGAGTGATTTGAATTGATTTTTAGGATATTTGGAGTGATTTTGGAGATTCTGAGAATTCTTGGAATTTTTGGGGTGTGAAGGGCATTTTGGTAATTTGGGTATTTTTGGAATTTTGGGAATTTTAAGGTATTTTGATCAATTTGAGTGGCTTCAAAATGATTTGGAATGATTTTTGGAGAGAATTTAATAATTTGGGAAATTTTGGGAGATTTTGGAAAAATTAAGGTTTAGGGGTATTTTGGTAGTTTTGTGAAAATTGGGGCTAAAAGGTCAAATATTGGGGTTTTAGTGAAATTGGGATCAATTGAGAATGTTAATCATGAGGCCACCTTATTTGAGTAATGGACCAAGGGAAATCCTATTTTGGATCCTCCATGTGTTGGTCTTAGCCAAACCCTAGCCTAGGGTTAAATGTTGGGGAACCACCTACATGAGTTTCCAAAAGAAGTAGGGAACCAGGATAAGGGTGATTGGTTTAGGGTTAGTTGTTAGTGAGAGTATGGGGTTGTGTGTGTGTGTGTGTGCAGGATTGACCAAAGCCACACCATTTGGGGTTAACCCTAAGGCTTGATCATCTTATGGGGACTCCTTTTGAGCTCCCTCGTATTTGACCCTAACCTACTATGTGCTAGAGGTTAGTATCAAACATGTGAAACTCCAAGAAGAGTAAAGAAGCGTTTGGAATTTCTAATGAGGTAGGGTACCATCACTAATCCTCGAGGATAGCAAACAGGAAAGTCCTATAGCTAGATCCTAGCTCTTAAGGAAGAAAGACTAGACCTCAACAAAAGTGAGGTCCACAGCTCTATATATACATACATGATTCCAATATCTATACAACGATATAAACTTCAAACTAAAGTACGAGTCACATGCATATTCTTTCGGTCCTCACAACATGGTTTCAAACATTAAGCGCCTTGGAAATTCATGCTTGTACCTTTCTTCTGATACAGAATCCAATATATGAAATTTAAGAAATACAAATATAATTCCAAAAAATGGCTTGACCTATATAAAAACTAGCACATGTTATCTCATGCAACATATAATTAATCATTTGCGGTTTGAGAAGAGCTAAGTCGCACCTGCCAAAAAAGCATCAAATTAAATTATAAACTTCCTCCTTATTAAGCATGACTCTCAACAAGACGACTGGTCCTAATAAAATAGTGCACAGATCTCACACTCAATGAGCACAGAAAAGGCAACAGATAAAATGTCTGGCTAGGTTCAAACAATTAAATAATATCCAGATATATGAAAATACAAACTATACTCTTCTCTACTCTAAACAAGCATCTAGAAGTAAGGTGCATTAATTACATACATTTCAGTGTGTAAAAAGTGTGGCTGAGGCTAGGGTATGATTTTGACGAGTTCCTCGACATTGGCCCATCCTAAAGATGAAAGCTAATACACGTCACTATGAGATGATGGTTTCAAATAAAATTAAGTTTCAAAGATTGACTTTACATGTCTAAATTATAGATGTCTTAATTTTAAAATAGAGTAAAATATGAGGAGTAATTTTAATATAAAAAAAAATATATTTTTTTTAAAATAGAGATATGCATCTAAATAACCTAAATGACATATTTTAGATTTCTTCGATCCTTTGCAGAATCATACATGTGCTGATCACAATGCAATAATTTGTATTGCTCACTGAGATATACTTACAAGCAATGTTCATTAAGGCATTGCAATCAACATCGGGTCATACATCTAAAACCTAATTAATTCATTCATAATTGAACCTTTTAATAATAATAAATTTTAATTAAAACATGGACAACTTGTTTAAACATTTAATTAATTTAATGATCGATTTAAACAATTAAGTAATAACTTAATAATTTATTTTAAACAATTAATTAGTCAATCAAATAATTAATTAAAAACAATTTAAATGAATTTCAACCATATAATTAAATCATTTAACTAAACACTAAATAAGCTTTATTTGATTTATTAAATTAAACTAAACTCAATTGAAATTTTAAGAGGAGAAAATGTGTTACTTACATATGTGTATGTGTCAAAGTTATTTTAAAACCTTTATTATATATTTCTTTGAGAAGATCTTTGCACAATCTTCTTCTTTGGTTAATCATTACATGCGTGCCATCAAAGTCACCAATCTTCCAATTTCCCACAAGCTTGGCGTCTTGAAAGTATTTCCTTATGAACTCCAGTTTAGGGTGGCCAAGTCGAAACTTGCCCACATGTGTAAATTTGTATGGCTCTACCAAAACAACAGTTTTAGCTTCCAAGATAAATAGGGCATGATTCTCTACTTTTTTGCCACACTTCTTAACCAATCAACAATTACTTTCTCTCTAAAGTATCATGGTAGGGCTGGGGGAAAACCAATTTGTCGGAAACAATGGGATACTTAGACAGACCAGTCACACTTACATATGTAACTTATTCTTGACATTAAATCCACCTGCAATTGTGTTTAAAACAGTGTTAAGACGCGGCTCATTGGTAGGTGGGAGAGGAGGTTCCATTGCAACCAATGGAACAGTAAAGCAACCCACCCACGATGAAAAATTTCAAAAAACTCCACAAAACCACCGAAAAACTACCTTCAATAACACCAATGAAACTCGGTTGCAACACCACCCAACAAAAGGATACACCTTCAATAACCCCGCCAAAAACAAGGGAGAACTAATCGCAAAATCGCCCTAGAATTGCCATGGAGAGATCGTCCCACCTTCATCTTTTTTACTTTTTATATATATATATATATATATATATATATGTATGTATGTATGTGTATATATATATATATGTATGTATATATATATATGTATGTATGTATGTATATATATATGTATGTATGTATGTATATATACATATATATATATATATATACATATATATGTATATACATACATATATATGTATATACATATATATATATATATATATATATATATATATATATATATATATATATATATATATATATATATATATATATGTATATATAATTATATGCATGAATATTTAAAGTTATTTTAAACTTATATATGAATATGTATATTTTATACATGTAAGTTTTGTGTGAAATATTCATGCATATAAAAATGTTTATAAGTTTGAAATGAACCCTATAGATAATTCACTTAATGTGTTTAGGTCATTTTAGATAGTTTTTGTTCTCTTTTCATCAATGTGATATATTTGTACCTATAAAGACAAGATGAATCGTAAAAATTTATGATGGATGTAGATGAATTGCATCGATTGTATGTTACATGTTGCATGATTTTTTATGGTGATTTGCATGTGAGATTGCTTGCCTGTTGCACCGTTCCTTCTATCAAGCATGTTGGTTTAAAGAGTATTAGCTAGGATAACTTTGAAAGCTTGAGATCGTTGGATGAGAAGTATAGAAGAAGAAATAAGAATCCTTAGACTTAAGTGAGTACAGAGAGAAAGTGTCCGGTAATCACATTAAAAAATTTTAAAAGAGAAATTATATATATATATATATATATATATATATATATATATATATAATAATAATAATAATAATAATAATAATAATAATAATAATAATAAATGTGCTAAAAAAACTATTTTCAAAATATAAATAATTCCATTAAATAAAAATATTTTCTATTATAACTGAATATTCTCTAAACTTGTAAAGCTAAAAAAGAATTCAACTCATGAGAAAATTTCTACCTTAACTAAATGAGCTAAAAAAATTCTTAATGTTTGGAAATTTAGAAAAAGCTCAAGGAAATGTTATACATGTCTCTTAAAATCTTTGAAGGAAAATTCCTTTTTAGAAGTTGATCTTCTCTTTAAAATCTTTTAATGGTTTTCTAAATGTTTTCTAAATCCTTTTCAAAATAAACAACTCATTTTAAGGTTTAAAAAGAAATTCTATAATAAGTTTATTCTCAAAACTTAAAGAAATTTTCATAAAATTTTAAAATTCCTTTGGAAGAAAAAAATTAAAGAAAATTATTTTAAAATAAATCTCATTTTAAATTAAAAATATATTTTCATCAAAACTTTGAGATTTTCTTTTGAGAGAAATTTTCTTTAAGAATTTCTTTCTTAAGTGATCTTCTCTTTAAAAGATTTGAAAAAGTAAGATTGATTAATTTCCTTTCAAAAGGATATATTTTAAACCCTTGAGCTACATGAATTAAAGAAATATAAGCTTGTCAGGCTCTCTATTACTTGTATAGCCTAGGAAAGACTTATATATTCAGTAGAATAAGTGACTACATGAATAAATATGTTTCTCCCAAGAATTGTATGATTTTGTAGCCCTGGGCTTTTGAATATATAATTCTTGGGTCATCTTAATTTAAATAATTCATATAATGGATGAATTTTTTAGTTAAATACTTTTGAATAATAAGTCTACTTTTAGAAAAACCAAATTTTGCATGAAAAATATATTTTTATTATCTAAATTGGAATACAAATAAGTCTTAAATATAAAAATTTTATATTGAGAGATTTAATCTTATTTGTTCAGAATATAGTATCTCAATGACAATCAAAACTATATTGAGAAAACAAAACATATAAAAGAAAGCAAAAATAGTATGATTGACAATTTGATCAAACAACAACACTTAGAAAACTTCAATGTGTCATAATAACTGGAAATATTTGAAGAAAATAAATCACATAATAATTATCAAACCCATAAAAAGTAAAAATAACCAACTCAATATTCTTATAACTACACCCTATGATAGCTCCAAACTGTGACACTAGGATAGCGAATATGGATGAAAACCTAGAACCGTACACACCTTATAATAGTATAGTCTAGAAGCCGTAAGTTAGTTTACAAGGTACCCAATATATAGACTTAATAAATATGACATATAAAACAAATTGCCTATATTCTCAGACTATAAGAGTATCCTAGAATGAAGTAGCCCATGCTATGAATGAAGATACTCAAAATCACTTTATGACAGGAAAGAATACCTTATGTCATTACTATGGCAAGAATGAGAACTCTTGTTATTCTACTAATCAATAGTTTGAGAATATTAATGTACTTGGGATGATGAAAAGCCATTAGCATCTTGACCAAGCGCTTTACTCTCAAATTAGGTTAGCCCACCTATAGTCACTTGTTTATATATATTTATGTTAGGGTTCACCTTCAACTAGATATTTATTACACTTTCCTATCCTTTAGAGTAGGATGTTTCTTAAGTCAATTCCCTCAATCAAAACAAATTTAATCACTTAAAACTTAACCCAATAAAATCAAACCCTAATCAATCTTATCAAGATTAACTCAATCCTACCAAACTTATCCAACCTTATCAGACATAATTTAATCTTAACAAGATCAAACCAATTCTTCAAAATCTAAACTCAACCTTAATCTAATTCAAACCTGAGATCAAATTCAAATTCAATCAAGATCAAACACAAATTTGAATTGTTTCTCAAACCTGATTCAAACTCTAAACCATCATTTTGATTGTCAAATGTTGAGCTCAATCTTATGGGTAAATTCATTTTTTAAATCTCAAGTGAAGTCAACCTTTATAAAAAATTATCCCTTTTATCTAATTCTTCAAACTTCATCATCCAATAAACATTCATTAAAGAATAAAGAAAGATATAAGGAATAAAATTAATTGAGAGAATTATTACGATTAATTCTTGATATGTAATTAACTATAAGGGAGCCCCCTTATAGAGATATCAGACCCCAGAATAAAATAAATTTTATCTAACATTTATAAATTAAGGGAAAGATCTTGGTTCCACAGATCCATAAATCATGAAATTTTCTCATCTGAATGATTAGATCTATTTCAAGATAATATTTATATCTTTTGGGATAGTATATTATTCTTTGAATAATATATCCGATCATTTATATAAATGTCATCCAAGATCTATTGTGGCCCCTAACATAATAAAATCCCATGAAAAACTAAATAAACCTAAATTTTCAAGGATGATAAATAGGTGGATTAACCTAAATATTGGGAATAATTCCCCCAGTTAAGATGCCTATGACTTTCTATCATTTTAGGTGTACTAGGATCCTTAGACTATTACTTAACCTTATAGTACGTGGTCTCCACTATTACTATAGTAATGATAAATTTAGACTTTCTTCTTGTTAGGTGGTTTGAGGTGCTTTTATCAGTAACCATGAGTTACTTCATCATAGGGCGCCTTCATAATTTGAGGGGCTAAGATTGTTTATATTACATGTCTTCATCCATAGTCTAGTTATGGGTACCTAGTAGACTAATCTAGTTTTCTAGACTAGACTGCTCTTGATTGAGTATGATCTTAGCTTTTCTTTCTAAGTCAGCTAACATAGGATTTCAAAGTTAATCTACATAGATTTTATTTGCATAATTTAGATTTGATGAAATTTAATTTGATTTTAGGATTTAATACTTAGTCCATGATTTGTTTTGATTCATAATTTGGCAGTCATGGTGAAAATCAGGTTCTTCGAAGTTCAGGTTTGTTTTCTCCTAATTTGTCGGTCATTTATGAAAATCAAGGTTCTTCTAGATTTAGTTTTCATTTGATTTTATATCCCAAGTGTTAATGTTTTTTAATTAATTCTCTCCTATGATTGATTTCAATGTTTGGTTTGTTATTCTATGTTGAACTAATATTTCATTGATAGATTCACTAAAAATTTCATGCTTACATTCTTCATCTTTGATTCTCATACACATACCTATTTTTTGAAGTTTTTACTTCTATGGAAAAGAGTTTTTTATTAAGAATTTTTTTCATATGAAGGTAATATGTGAATGAATCTTAATGAGAAAAGTGTGCGTATATGACAATGCTCAAAGTTTATACGAACAAGCGTTAAGCTCATGAATCACATGTTCCTAAAAAAAGAACATATTCATTTACAGTCCATACCTTTGAGCATATATAAGTTTTGCGTAAAATAACTTGCTCAGAAGAATTTGCACCACTATAACCTTAGCATTGAATGGTAAGCTCACAAGAGGGTTTGAATACTTTTCTTAAAGTTAAGTTTGTTTAGTTTATGTTTCAAAAAATTGTTGCTTAGATTTTAAATTTAAAAGAATTTTGTTTTTGAAAAGTTTACTTTAAGTTTGGTATTTAAAAAGAGTTTTGTTTAAGTATTTATTTTAAAGAATATTTTACTTAGGTTTCATTTTGAAAGATTTAGTAGTCTCTACTTTGAGAAAGGTTAATTTGAGTTTTGTTTTTGAAATGGAAAGATTTGGATTTTATTAAAAGAAGGGTTTTATTTTGAATATTTTCTTAAACGTTTTCAAAATTCCTTTTAGAAAAATTTTCATTAAGTTTTTATTTTAGAGTGTTTGTTTTTTTTATTTGCCAAAAAAAGAAGGTTTTCGCTTATTTTTTTAAGAGAGATTATTTTGTTTAATTATTTTGGAGCTCCCTCAAACTTTTGTAAAATAATTCTTTGGATTACTTTTAATTTATATATTTTTATAAGAGAAAAAAATTAGAGCACATTTAATTTTTTTATAAAAATAATTATTTTCTTATCCTGAGTTTTTTAATATAGACATGGTAAATATCTCCCTTCCTTTTAGCATACGAAGATAACTATTTTTTAAAAATATGAGCACACTATAGGCTTTCTTATTTGCATGGATGAGCATGAAATATCCCAACTCAATAAAATATTTAGCATATAACTCATAAACCACTCAACTTGCTTCTTTTTTTGTTTAAAACATGAAAACACAACACAAGCATGGAAGTGAACTAACACATAAGATCACAAGCATGGAAGTGAACTACCACATAAGATCACGAGCACAAAAATTTGCACATAGATCATAAGCATAAAGACTTTCACGTAAGATCAAAAGCATGTCAATGTGCATATAAGATCATAAGCACAGAGATGAAATACCACATAAGATCACAAGCATGGAAATTTGCACATAAGATCTCAAGCATGGAGATTTGCACATAAGATCACATAACACATGAATTTTTAATTTTAAACACCCAACTTGCATGTTAAACACCTAACATTCATGGTGAACACATAACTTCCACGGAACACCTAACTTGTATGGAAAACACATCATTAGCATGGCAAACACCTCTCTTGCATGTTTAGCACATAAATTGCATGGTAAACACCTTACCCACAATTTAAATGCATAATTTGCATGATGAACACCTCATTGCTTGGTAAACACATAATATTCATGGTAAACACTTCACTTGCTTTAGAATCATCACATAAATGTAGATGCTTAAAAATCTCCCTTTCCTCCCTTATTTATTATTATTATTATTTCGTAAGGCTTTTAGGTCTAAGGCTTGGGTTAGGGTTGTCTTAGTTTTTTTTCGGGCTACATTTAGGTGAGTTAGGGTTAGGTAGGCTTGATTTAGGTGTGTAGAGTAGTGTATGCTCAGCTTTAGTGGATTAGGGTTGTGTTCTTAAGCTCATAATTGTGTATAAGAACTTGGCAGGCACAGTTAAGGAGGTTTAAACTAAATCTAGGTGAAATAGGATTAGGTAGGTGTCAGTGTAGTGTGGAGTTGTGGTGAAAAGTGTTATGGTTTCAAATGGAATTTCAATGGGGAAATTATCTCAAAACAGTGGGATTCAATCGTTGAAGATGGTGGGCTTGCACTCAGGAGGTCTCAGGGAAGCTGTGGGAGAAATTTGACAGGGTTTCCTTAAGAAATTTTCAACACCCCTCTTTGGCCATGGAGAGCTCCATTTATGGCCAAGGCAATTGGGCTGATCTTAGGGGCTACTGATGGGTGGAATCAACTGCTTTGGTGGAGGACAACAGAGCTCCAGTGAGAAATCATGGCTGTACAGCTCAGTGGGTGATTTTGGGTTTAATTTGACTTGGGGTAGCTCTCAATTTGGGCTCATCTGGCAACTAGGCCGGCCGACCAGGCCAGGAGAGGGTGGCCAAGAGTCAGGTGGTCAGGTGGGCAGGCCATCATGGGGTGAGTTTAAGTGATTAATGCATTATGGAAAATCTCCCCTAGGTTTGGTCATAAATGGGGTGAAATCCCATAATTTAGGGGACCTTTGGTCCATGGCTCCACTAGGGTGGACTGGGTGGATCTAGCCTAGTCTCTAGGGTCCCAAGGTTGGCTATGGTGTGCATGGTTTGATCAAATTTGGTTTAATTTGACTACATTGGGTCATGGGTTCAATTTGGGTCACTTGTGTTCAGGTTGGGCTAGGTTGGGTTTGAGCTTGGGTTGAGTCAAATTTATTGCTCAAATTGGTGTGTATGATTGTTACAAAGAGCTTATAAAAAGATTGGGGTAGTTTTGAATTAGTTTGGGGATCAATTTTGGTTTGGTTTGAGTATTTGGTCAATTTTGGGCGTGTTGGGTTAGCTTGGGTCTAGGTTAGGCTAGAGTGGGATCAAAGGCCAATTGATGGATCCAAATGGTCTATGGGGATGTTAGGAAGAGTTCTTGATATTAATTGGGTGGAAATTTTGAGATTGGGACATTCAATTTGATGGATTTTGGGATGTGACACATTTGAGACAAATTTGACGATTTTGGATTTGGTTGGACTTGGGTGAGGTTTGGGTGGAAATTTGGGTCGATTGGTGGTTCAATTTAGTTTATGGGAATGTTACGAAGAGTTTAGGTTTCAAAATTGGGGGTTGATTGACATTGGGTTTAATTTGGAGGAATTGGGTCATAGGGTCAAAATTGGGTCCTTTTGTTTTAGGTTAAAATTGAGCTCAAATGTGGGTCTAATTGGGCTTGGATTTAGTTTGGGATGAGGTTAGGCATTGTAAATTTGAGTTTAGAATTGAAATTGTGGGGAATTAAGGTCAATTTGATGGACATTGGGGGTGATTTGGGCATTTTGGCCTTAAGGGCAATTTGAGGCTTTTGATTAAATTGGGCAAATTTGGTCAAATTGGGTCAAATAAAGTGGTTAAATTGAAATTAGGAATATTTGGAGGGTTTTGGAAAATTTTTGGATTTTTTTGGAATTTTTGAAAATTTTGGCTAGGAGGGGCATTTTGTTAATTTTGGGTATTTTGCAGCTATTTTGAAATTTTGGTAAATTTGAGTGTACTGGGTATTTTGAGTGGTGAGCAATGTTTTGGGATGATTTTTGGGAGATTTTGATAATTTTGCTTGATTTTGAGGATTTTGGGCAAAATTGGGGTTTTGGGGGCAACTTGGTAATTTGGTAGAGTTTAAGAGTAAAGGGGTAAAAAGTTGGGATTTTTGGTTAAAATTTAGAGTTGAGATGGATTGATAACCCATTTGAGTCATGGACCAATGAAATCCCCATTTGGATCCTCCATGTGCTGGTACTAATCAAGCCCTAGCCTGGGGCTAAGATCTTGGGGAAACCACCCACATGAGTTTCCAAAGGAGTAGGAGATCAAGTGTGGAGAAGTTTGGTTTAGGGTTTTGAGGTAGTGTTTGAGAGTGCAATGTGTAAGTGTGTGTGAGCCTCCCCCAGACCACCAGGATATGTCCTAAAGCCTGACTATCCTATAGGGGACTTCCCTTGAACTTCATAATTCTTGGTCTCATCCTCCTAAGCATTTAGAGGTTAGACTTTAAGCATTTGAAAGCTTCAAGTGAAGCAAAGAAGTATTTTAATTTTTTATGGGGTAAAGGTTCCATTGCTAGTCTTCTAAGATAGTCACCAGGAAAGTACTATGGCTAGACTCTATGCTATTCTAAAGAAAGACTAGACCTCAACCAAAAGTGAGGTTAACAAATGGACCTCCAATAGATGTGGTGTGTTGAGCAAGCACACTGCACGTATTGGTGTTGACCGACGTGACCAACAAAACCAACACAACTGTCTGAGTCAAAACTCGAGGCAAAACGTAGAATTCAACGAGGAAGTTTCTGCTGAGGATTATCTGGGTAGAAAACCTTCAAGTCCCGAGAACTCTCGCTGGAGAAGGGAAAATTGAATACCTTCATTAGGGTGCTATGAATTTCAAGTCTCCAAACTCTGAAGGAGTTCGATCTGAATCAATATGAAGGTGGAATTTGGATTAGAATTTTACTTGAATTTCAAATTTGAATTTGATTTCAATTTAAATTTGAGTTTGAATTTAATTTTGAGCCTTATGGAATTTATGAAAATTTATGGAAATTTAGGATTTATGGAATTTTTACTCCGTTTCAATTTCGTGGGAATCTTCGAGTTTAAGTGAGTGCAGAGGCGAGAGTCAGAATTTAGGTACCAACCTCGACTGAAGGGAATCAAAACTTACATATTGATCTCAGAGGGTGAGAACCGAAATTTTGGTACCAATCTCAAAAATGAGAATCAAAATTTGAGTACCGTCCTGAAAATATCGTGAATGCAAAAATTTTCTCGGAGAGGGAGGGGGAAATTAGGGATATTAGGGAATTAGATGACTGAGCTCCGACCCTGAAATTTCATGGAAGGCGGAAAATTTCTCGGATTGGATGTGGAAATAAAGGGAATTTGAAGGAGTCGGACAACAATGCTCTGATCCTAGAATTTCATGGAAAGCAGAAAATTTCTTGGATAAGTTGTGGAAATATAGAGAATATAGGAATCAGACGATTGAGCTCCGAACCTGGAATTTAATGGAGGGCGGAAAATTTCTCGGATAGAATGTGGAAATTTTAGGAATTTAGGGAATTAGACGACTGAGCTCCGACCCTGGAATTTCATAGAAGACAGAAAATTTCTCAAATAGAATGTAGAAATATATGGAATATAAGGAATCAGATGAGTGAGCTCCAACCATGGAATTTCATGGAAGGCGAAAAAATTCTCGGATAGAAAGTGGAAATATAGGGAATTTGAAGGAGTTGGACGACAATGCTCCGATCCTGGAATTTCATGGAAGACAAAAAATTTATCGGATAGGAAATGAAAATATAGGGAATTTTGAGGAATCATACGACTGAGCTCCGACCTTGGAATTTCATGGAATGCGAAAAATTTCTCGAATAGGAAATTAAAATATAGTGAATTTTGAGAAATATTGGGGAGGAAAGCTTAAGAACTTACATCCGGCCGAAGGTATGACAAGAGGGAGTCAAAATTTAGTTATTGATCCCATAATTTCTCATGAAAAGATTTAAAGAGAACTTGATGTTTGAATTTCAAAGAAAGCAGGATTGGTGTAATTCAGCCAAGGCTGGTAGCCATTGTAAGATTTACAGAATTTGGTGATGTTTCAAATTTGTGAAAAGTGACGTTGTGTAAAGCGCCAAATTTCGCGGGGTGCCTTCGAAATTGAAGGATTAAAAAATGAAGGCTACTCCTCAGTCCTAAGGTTGATTTCTTTTAATTCATCGAATGTTGATTTGAATTCTTTTTTGAACTCTGGTGGAGCATCATCTATTGGTTGATCTTCGAATTCATCTTGAATGTCTAGGCAATCTTCCTCTATCTGGCTAGTAATAACCATGCAAAATCCCAAGTCATTGATGGGTCCAATTGTTTCAAACCCAAGGCCATTTGAATTAAGAAAGAGGAAAGTTGGGCAGAGTGTGTGTGAGGGATTTGATAGATGGAGCAAGAGAGAGATAGGGAGGGACTGAGAGGGAGGGAGAGATAAAGAGTAAGAGATTTCAAGAGAGAGAGAAGAAAGTGTGAGTGAGATTAAATTAAAGAGATTAAGGGAAGGAGGAAGGGAGAGAGAGATAAAAAGTGAGTGAAATAGAGAAAGAATAGAGAGTGAAGTAAGAGAGGGCAACAAAAGAAGCTAGAGAGAGAAATACGAAGGGAAGGAGGGAGGGAAAGTAATAAGAAAAAGAGAGAAGAGAGGGTGAAAAAAGAGATGTAGAATGAGAGGAAGTTAGAGAGATTGAGTGATGAATATAAGGAGATAAAGCGAGAGAAAGTTGTAATAATTTTTACATTTCATAATTTTTCAAATGGTTGTAATTTATCTTTTGGCATTTGCTTCGTCACATATCCTTGATAAATTAATTTTTGTACACATGGCGAGAAGTAATCAAAAGTTAATTCCATTAATTCATAGTGTCATCCTCTTTAAGAGTTATATAAGGTTCAAAAGCAGAAGGATGAGCTCGTTAAAACTTGATCAGTTTAATACCACCATTATGGACTTCTTTGATCTCCATACTTTTGATCTTTTGATGATGGATCAGAGTTAGGGTCATGAATTGAACATAATGGTTAATCTGATCGTGCATTGATTCGTATTCATTCCTTTATGTATCATCCACAGAGATCTCGAACTCAGTTTTTTGTCCTGGCTCAAGATTTTTAGTAAAAATCATCCGATCATGCCATAACTTCATCTTCTCTTTATAAATCTTAGCATTTTCATATAATTCATTCATTATCTCTTCAAGCTCATTTAATTGCAATAATCCCTTTTCGGCAACATCCTTCAAATTATAATTGAACTCTTTAATAGCCCAATATGCTTTATGCTCAAGTTCAACAGGTAAATGACAAGCATTTCAAAAAATTAGCCTACATGGGGACATTCCTATAAGAGTTCTGTAAGCAGTGCTATAGGCCCACAAAGCATAATCCAGTTTGATTGACCTATCCTTTCTGTTTGGATTAACAGTCTTTTCCAATATTATTTTAATTTCATGATTGGATAATTCAACCAAACCACTTATCTGCGGATGATAAGCAGTAGCAATGCGATGATTAATATGATATTTCTTTACTAACTTCTCCATAATCGCATTTCTAAAATGACTTCCCCCATCTGTTATGATTACTCTTAGTATTCCAAATCTACAAAATATATTCTTTCTTAAAAGCTTTGCAACACTTTGAGCATCACATTGAGGTAAAGCAATAACTTCAATCCATTTGGATACATAGTCTACTACTATCAAAATATAAATTTTTCCGAAAGATGGTGTTAATGGTCCCATTAAATCTAATCCTCAAACATCAAATATTTCAACTTCCAACATATAATTGAGGGGCATCTCGTTTCTTCTAGAAATATTGCGTACACGCTGACATCGATCACAATTTTTAATATATTCATTAACATCTTTAAAAATTATAGGCCAATAAAATCCAGATTGTAACATTTCATAAACAGTTCTATCAACTCCAAAATGTCCCTCATAATCAAGATTATGACATTTTTAAATAATTTCATAAGTTTCTTCTAAGGCACACATCTTCGAATGATCAGATCTTTTCCTTGTTTATATAAAAATGGGTCATCCCAAAAGTAAGTCTTAGCATTAGATAAAAAATTTTCCTCCTCTCCTAGTATGTCAAACCATATGGTAAAATATCACTGACAATAAAGTTTACAATGTCGGCATGTCACGAAATATGCCACTCATTAATATTGAACAATTTTTCATCAAGAAAATGTTCATTAATTCCATCAGTATCACTAAGAGATTTTTCAGTTTCAAGCCTGAACAGATGGTCAACAATTTGATTATCAGCATCCTTCCTATCTATTATCTCAAAATCAAATTATTATAGAAGAAGAATCCATCTAATCAATCTCGGTTTCACATCTTTCTTCTTCATTAAATATTTGATAGCAGAATGATCAGTATGCACCACACATTTAGTTCCAATTAAATATAATAG
The DNA here is from genome assembly GCA_022702705.1 of Papilionanthe hookeriana x Papilionanthe teres. Taxonomy (NCBI): domain Eukaryota; kingdom Viridiplantae; phylum Streptophyta; class Magnoliopsida; order Asparagales; family Orchidaceae; genus Papilionanthe; species Papilionanthe hookeriana x Papilionanthe teres. The sequence continues at coordinate 105,894 of CM040421.1, forward strand.
GAATTTATCAAAAGCAAATACAATAGCTAATAACTCTTTTTTAGTAGTGGTATTGTTAATTTGAGCTTCATTAAGAGTTTTACTAGCATAATAAATTACTTTAAAAATTTTATAATATTTCTGACCCAAAACAGTACCAATAGCATAATCACTAGCATCACACATTAATTCAAAAGGGTTTTCCCAATTTGGTGAAATTATAATAGGTACAGTGATTAATATTTCTTTTAATGTTTCAAAAGCATTTAGGCATTCATCATCAAAATAAAAAATTACATCCTTTTCCAATAAACGGCATAAGGGTTTTTGAAATTTTTGAAAAGTCTTTAATGTAAAGCCTATAGAATCCAACATATCCTAGAAAACTTCTAATTCCCTTTACATTAGTTGGACATGGTAAAAATAACTTGAATTTTTGCAGGATCTACCTCCAAACCTTTTTCTGATGTTCGATGTCCTAATATAATTCCTCCTGCTACCATAAATTGACATTTTTCTCAATTAAGGACCAAATTAGTTTGTTCACAATGTTTTAGAACTTTAGATAAATGTTCTAAACATGATTCAAATGAACTTCCAAACACTGAAAAGTCATCCATAAAAAACTTCAATTCTTTTTCAATTAAATCACAGAAAATAACCATCATACATCTCTAAAATATTGAAGGGGCATTACATAAACCAAAAGACATTCTTCTAAAAGCTAACATACCATAAGAACTGGTAAATGTTGTTTTCTCTTGATCCTCAGGAGCAATCTGAATTTGGTGGTACCCAGTATATCCATCAAGAAAATAAAAAAATTTTATGCCTAGCGAGTCTATCCAACATCTGATCCAGAAATGGGAGTGGAAAATGATCTTTTCTTGTAGCAAGATTTAATTTTCTACAATCAATGCATATTCGCCACCCTGTAGCTTTTCTTGTTGGTATAATCTCATTCTTCTCATTAACAGTCAGAGTTACTCCTCATTTCTTAGAAACACAGTGGATAGGAGTAACCCATGTACTATCTGAAATAGGGTAGATAATCCCAGCATCCAAACACTTTAAAATTTCTTTCTTAACAACAGCTTTCATGATAGGATTTATCTTCTTTGAGGCTCAGCCGGAGGTTTGTAGTTATTGTCGACATATTTTTAGGTTGAGTATTGTTTTTTAGAAAAGGGGTCGCCTACAGAAGTTGTCGGCAAATTTTAGATTTTTAAATTTAATTTAAATATATACATATGGTTTAGAAAGTAGTATTTGATTTTAAAAAATAATTTTGAGTTTGAAAATTTGAAGATATGAAATCAAACTGATCTCACATCCCAAATAGTTTATATAAACGAGCACCGCACCATAAACCATATATCTATCCCGAAGAATAGACACACTGCTTGATGATGGGGCTCGGTTAAATAAACTAGAAGATTTGTGACATCCATTTGGTCTGCGAACCATTTTTATAAGCCGACAAGTTCCCCTGCTTAATATAAATGAATTAAGCAGGGTTTATATTACCTGGGTTCTTAAAGTTTCCTATAAGGGCAAGCCCCTATAAATAATTACATCTTAAATGACAGGAATCATTTAAGAAAACTCTCGATAATGATCAACGGTTTTGCTCTCAAGAATTTCAAAGTTTAAGGTTTTAAAGGATTGAATTTTGGAATTTCAAAAGAGATTAGCTCAAATTTGGAACAGTTTATTTCAAGAGTCCAATGGAAGAGAAGTAGGAGAAGTTGAGGATCCTAGAAGAATCTTGGCAACTTCCCAAACTATCCTATTATTTGGTTTAGATTTGGGAGTTTATTTAATGTTTCAATCCTGCCAATTTTATTTATTTAGGTCTTATATTTGTATGATATAATCACATAAATAGCCCAGAAGATGTGAGGATTTATGTCGTACCAAACGACTACCTCAGAGTCCTAAGACCGGTTAGGGCTTAATTTACATAACATGATCATGCAAATGCCTAACGAAGAGTTGAGGATTTATGTTGCACTAGGCAAACTACCTCGAAGTCCTATGGCTTGGTTATTTAATTCTAAGAATGTTTTGCTAAAGTAGATCTGAGTTTTGCTGATGACGATGGCCCTACTGCACACCATGCTCCGAGCTCCTTGTTGTTGCAGAGGTTTAGTTGTAGAAGGTGAAAATCAAGAGATGAGAAAAGTTTTTTGGTTTAGAAATCTTGAAGTCCAAATATTTTTAATATTTTAATTAAAACAAATCTTAAAGTTGTTTAAACAGAATCGATTAAGATCCCACGGTTCCGTCATCCCGACACCGTTATTTTCATCGAATTCACTTAGTCCAGATGAATTTGCTAAACTCAACTGAATGAGTTCCACACTTTCATTTAGACCGTGGGAAATCCCGTTAGCAACACGTGGGTTACATCATCCGAGGTATTCCGGATCATTCAACGAGATGTTTTAATTTAGTTATAATTGTAGTTTTGTTGTTCTGTTTGTGATTAAATTTTTAGTTGTTTTATATTTTGGAATGTTGTGGCGGTGAATTTTATCTTGTGGTGACTTTTAATTTAGTTATGGTTTCAGTTTTGTGGCTATCCTAGAAGGTTTCAATTTTCATGCAACAATCTTGTTTAACATGTAAGAAAAAGTAAAGTACAGTGCATGTAAGTAAATTGCAATAAAGTAAATTGCAATAAAATAAAAGCGTACCTGGAGGGTCTTCCCGTCATCCCAAGCTGCACTTAAAACACATATTAAGACATTTAAATATTTCAACAAATACCTAGGTAAAGCTAAGGGAAGGTTTTTGGTTGTTTACCAAGATCCTAGTCCTATTGCTAGTCATCTCCTATGACGTCTAGGTTCTTGTGTTTTGTTTAAGGATGATTTTCTTCATTAAATAACAATTAAATTCAATTGTTCATCTAAAACATCTCATCATATTGAGAAAGTGCTTAGGACGAGTCCTAAACATCTTTTCAATATTTCCGAGATCATTTTGAGTTCAAGTAAATTTAGTTGCACAGGTGAATTAATCATCCAGGAGTTTAGTTAAACTTTGTCTCTCGCTCAGTGAACTTGCGTATTTGATTACCTGATGAATGAAGTGACATCTCACTTAATACTCTATTTAAGAGTTATAATAATTAAAGCCTTTAAAGGCAAGTTGGTTTGTTGAGAATTTTAATCATTCTTAATTTAAAGTTTGAGTTAATGGTTTAAAGTGATTTAATTTAATTATGAGGTTTTAATTAATAATTTTAAGTTTGGAATAGTGTTAAAATTATTTTTTGGTTTAAATCTTTATACTTTAGGTGATCTTAATATTTTAAATTTGTTTTACTTTTATTATTGAATGATATTAACTTAATTTAATTTAAATTTGATTTAATTTAATTTAATTTAACTTAAATATTTTTTAATTTAGCTTCACTTAATTGTTAAAATGTTAATTTAATTTAATTTTAATTTTAATTTAATTTTTACTTAATTTAATTTAATTTAATTTAATTTAATTATTAAACTATTTAATATTTTGAACTTTTTCTTTAATTTAAGGGTTATTTATTTTTCAATTTTTAATTTACTTAGTTTGGATTATCATTTTAATCTTAATTAAAAGTTAAATATTGTTGAAGTGATTTATTTAGGGATTTTTTTATTAAAGGATTAATTTCCTCTCATGTTATATCCTTATTTTTAATAATTCAAATTTTTATTATTCTTCCAAAAATTTAAATTATTTAAATAATCAAAGTTTCATTTTTTATTAAAAGTGATTAATGTGTTTCTGCCCTTTTAAATTTCCCAAAGTTTCAATCATCCAAGAAAGATAAAATCAAATATTTTACCCTCTATTTTAATTAAACCTAAAATTTTAATAAAGGGGTTTAAATTCTTTAATTATTAATATGCCCATTTAAGCATATTTATTTCATAACTCACTAAATTGAGTTCAAATGAACTTGAAATTTTTATTTCACTTCACTCACATGTCAATTAAGACATTAGAGGAGAAAATGTGATTTTTTTGAATTTAATTTATTTATATAATTATTTTTAATGAAAAAATAGGGATTTTCAAGGAAAATTCATCAACATGACCAAGGAAAGGTTTCTGTCCTTAAGAAAATTATGGAATGTTCCTAATGACCAGGGGAATACTTGGACCAATTTTGGTGATTTTTAAATTATATTTTATTTATTATAATTATTTTAAATTTTAGAGTATTAATTAATTATAAAATAAAATTAAAGTTGAAAAATGGATTTTATATTTTTCTTAAAACCCTCTAACCTCAAGAAGTTTAGAGAAACAAATTTTACAATTTTATGATTTTTCTTTGATTTATTGGAATTAATTTAGTGAAAAGGTTGGAAAATACATTTTTTAATATTAAAAGTTGTTTTAAGCATTTGAAATTCAATATCTTTACTTTGAGACTTGGGAAAAATATTTGGTTTATTCCTATGTGATTAAGAGTCAAAATATGACATTTTTATGATTTTTAATATTTTTATGATTTTTATTATTTTTTAATTATTAAAATATTAAAATACGATTAAAAATAAAAAAATTTAGAAAATTCCAATTTTAATTTTTATAGACTTCTCTAATATCAGAGAGCCCACAAAACCAATTTGGTGAATTTTTTATATGTATTTTTGGAGTTATGAATTTTTAAAATTTAATTTTGATCATGTGACTTAATTAATTCATTTAGTGGGGCTAATCATCTCCAATTGATCTCAAATTTTTATGATAGGTTCTCTGTATCCTAAAGATTAGTGGAGAGTTGATTTCAAGTTATTTTGATGTGTGGTTAATCCTAATTAATTAAAATTTCATTTTAAGGTTTTGGCAAAATTAGAGTTTGTTTGATTGAAATAAATCATGAGATAATTTTTTAATGTTTCCCTGGTCAAACGGAATATACTCTAATTTTTTTAGATTTTTCTAAGTAACATGGTAATTTTTATAATTATTATAAGAAAATTGAAGCATAATATTGAAAAATAGATATCTAATCATGGAAATCTTTCCTGACTTTCGAAAAATCAGGAAAGATCCACCATTATGCATAGAATAACATATAAAAATTTCAAGTTATGGTGAAACTCCTACATGCATGAAGAATTAAAAGATTGAAAACACTATTTAATTAATTAAAAATAAAATATGCATTAAATAAAAATAAAATTACTTTCACATTATTGTCCTCATTTTCATAAGCAAGAGAGTATTTTTATTTTAGTTTTTGGATTTTCTAGGCAAAGTTATGATTTTTTGAAGTTTTGTGTCAAAAATAAATCCAAAAAATCCATTTCCAGCTCAATCCACGTGTCGCTCTCCTATTGGCCAGAGTGGTTTTGTATGGCGCTTGTTCACGGATGAAGATCTGTCCAACTGCATCAGGGCCGTCCGTCAGATACACGCCTGATCAGACGGCTGCTGCTCCTCTCTCCTAGTGCTATTCACACAAAACCGTCCACCTTCAAACCTTGATATCTCACTCGTTTCTCATCAAAATTGAATGAATTTTTTTTTAAAATGATTGTCTAATCGAGTAGCACCTATATGGTGATGATATACTTAAAGCATGTGAATATTTACAAAAATTTAAAATAAGCTCGGTTGGAGGAGAAATAATTTGATACCTTCGTCCAAGAGGTGAGGCCTCAATTGGAAATGGTTTGATTGAGCTTAGAAATGCTTTGAGAAGCTTTGGGAATAATTTGGCATGGTCTCCCCAAGGTAATCTTTCATCTCCTCTTGGCTATGAAGGTGGGGTTTAAATAAGGAAGGTTATGGTGGAGCTTGGGGTGGCCAAGGGGGTTGATTAGTGGGTTCAAAATATGTGTTTAGGTTGAGGGGAGGCAGAGTTTGATTATGGTGCAATCAATTTGGGATTGCCATGTGTAAAGTCAAGGATTTAAATGACATGGGTGTAAGGAGCATTTTTAGTCCAATTTGGGTCAATTCATGGTTCTGGCTTGGTTCACTCACCAAGGCTTGATTTGGGCTGATGTGAGATCATTTGGTCAGCCTCACATGTGTGGTGTTGTCCCCATCCAAGGTGAGGTGGCCAATTTTGGTTAAAGTGTATCATTGATGGGGTTAAAAAATGTTTAGTGAAGGCTTAGGAAAGGCTCCCCTCTTCTTGCCATAAGTGGCATGGTGAGGTGGAAAGGGCTCCCCATGGCTTGCATATGGCTTATGCATGGCTCCATGGCTTCATTTTTCTTGCTCTTGGCTTGGGAAAAGGTTGGCTCACTTGCATGGAAAAGGGTTATTTGGAATTTTGAAAACTTTGGATTCCTTTGATGGGATTTGTCATGATGCTACAAATGGGTGGTTGATTTCATGATGGTTTAAGACTTTGGTCAAATAGGATTATCAAAGGAATGATGAAGAAAAGGTTTCATGTGGGTTTGGGGATGGATTTTGGGCTTTTGAATTTGATGGAAAGTGGGCTTTTAAAGGCTTTATGGAAGTGGGCTTTTAAGTTTGAAAATAAATTGGTGGATGGAGATTTTGTGAAAGCTTAGGCTAAAAAAATGTTGGATTTAGTTTAAGAGTGTGGCATGAGTGATTTGGAGAAGGTTTGGTGTCATTTGGAATTGATATAGGTTTAATTTGGGCCTTTTTGGTAACGGGCCCAAAATGGGTCAAATTGGGCTAACTTTGGCTATCTTGGGTTAATGTTGGTTTAAGATTGGATTTGATGTAAAATTAATGTTTAGAAATATTTAGGGAGTGTTATAAAGAGTTTTCAACTTTGGTTGGGCTTTGATTTTGGGATTTGGGCCTATTTGGGTTAGGTTTGGGTTTAGGCCAATTTAGGGGATTTAGGCTTCAAATTGAAATTGGATCCAAATGTTAATCAAGTTGGGCTTGGATTTGGTCTAGATTGATATTAGGGATATGTAATTGAAGTTTAGAATTGAATTGGACTAAAATTGAGGTCAATTTGGGTGGTTTGGTTTGACATTGGGCTCACTTTAGGTTGAAAGTGGGTCAAATTGGGAGTTTTGACAAAAATGGGCTAAATTGGAAAAATTGGCTTACAGCGTAGTTGAACAAAATGAAATTGGGAATATTTTGAGAGTTTTTGGAAATTTTTGGGAATTTTTGGAATTTATGGATTTTTTGGCTAAGAAGGGCATTTTGGGTATTTGGAGGGTATTGGGGGGTATATTTGGAAATTTTGGTATATTTGGCTATGGATGATCAATTTGAGTGAGGGGAAATGTTTAGTATTGATTTTGAGAAATTTTGGGTAATTTAGGTGATTTTGCAAATTTTGGGTAGTTTCAAGGGCATTTAGTAGGTTTAGTGGGTGTAGGGCCCCGAGGTCAAAAATTAAAATTTTGGAAAAATGAAGATTGATCAAATTTGAATAGAATGAAATCACTTTGGTTGAGCCATGAAGCCATATCAAGCCCATAAGAGCCATGAGAGGACTCATTTGAGGCATTCACTATGTTGTTCCTAACCCTCTTGCCGAGGGCCTAGGGGTTAAGGTCCATCCATATGAATTACCTACATGAGTCGGAAAGTCAAGCTAGGTATAAATGGTTTTAGGATTTGGAATGTGTGTGAAAGTGTAATGTGTGCGGGTCGACCCTCACCGGACCGGGCCACCTGGGGTAGTCCCAAGGCCGAAGAGTCCTATAGGGAACTCATCCTTTAAACCTCCACATTTGATCTTAACCCTCCAAGTGAATTGGGGGTTTACAATCAGGCATGTGGGGTTTGCAGGGAGTTAAGAGGTGTTTAAATTTCTAAATGGTGGGTGCCGTCTCTAATCCTCTACTATAGTCAAAGGGAAAACCTAAGACTAGATCCTAAGTACTAAGGAGAGAGAAGAGAAAAGACCTCATCAAAAATGAGGTAAACAATTGGACCCCCAATAGATGTGGTGTGCTAACCAAGCACACCGCGTGTATTGGAGTTGACCGAAGAGATAAACAAAACCAACACAGACGTCTAAGTGACACAATTAGAACGGAGTAGAAACAGAATTCCGCTGGGGAGTATCGAGTATATCTCCAAGATTCGAGATCCCTGAACTCTCGCTGGGGAATAGAAAAGGAGGTGAATTCCAGATCATAATATCTGGGGAAATTTGATTTAGATTTCATTTAACTTTCTGTTTTAAGTTTTAATGTGTGAGTTTAGGTTTCAATTTGTTCTGAGTTTCAATTTTTACTGAGGTTTAATTTAAAATCAATTCAAGGAAATCTGAATTTGAAATGAGAATTGGAACCTAGGTTCCAACCTCGGGACCACGAAGAGAACTGGAATTTGGGTACCAGGCTCGGAGTGAGAATCGGAGTTTAAGTATCAATTGAAAAGGATGAGAATCAGAATTTAGGTACTGATCTCAAAATGAGAACTGGAATTTGGTACCAGTCTCGAAAGGGAAAATTGAAATTTAGTATCAATCTCAGAAAGAGAGTCAAAATTTGGTACCGACCTCAAAAGGAGAGAACTAGAATTTGGTACCAGTCTCGAAGGTTTAATGAGAAATGGAAACCGGTTCCGTTCCTGAAGATTTAATGAGGAATGGAAACTGGTTCCAATCTCGAAGATTTAATGAGAAATGGAAACTGGTTCCAATCTCAAAGATTTAATGAGAAATAAAAACTAGTTTCACTCTCGAAGATTTAATGAGAATTGAAAACTGGTTCCAATCTCAAAGATTTAATGAGAATTGGAAACTGGTTCCAATCTCGAAGATTTAATGAGAAATGGAAACTGGTTCCAATCTCGAAGATTTATCTGTATGAAGAGGGACCCAATCCCATGCCATCGGAACCAAATCGAACAAAGTTCGTGGCTCCATGTCAATAGAACTAGTCGATCCTCTAACATGCAGAGAAAAGATTTAAAAAGAACTGGTAAGTGTACCAAGTTGAAAAGACTCGACCTGGTGACAAATCGAGGAAAAGATTTGAATTTCAGAAGAGTTTCAAACAAATTTCATTTTGAAGAGTAATCAAAGGATTCAGATCGAAAGATTCGGATTGAAGGATTCAGATCGAAGGATTCAGATTGAGATTTAAATTCATTTCGTTCATTTTGGTGATTCAATTTCAAAAATATTTGGAGTTCGTATCAGTTTAGAATTCATTTTGACATTTAGATTTTTTTTTTAAAAAGAGTTCTCGTCTATTTTTATTTTTTCTTTGTTCTTTACTCGAAGTTCTTTTAATTTAATGGCGTTTCCTAGTCAATTTGCACAAAAAAAGGTGAAGGCAAAACATGACATGGTCACTTTCATTCAAATCTTGTTGAAAATACATTATACATCTTGATCCAAAACATGATATTTTCTTTGAGAATTTAATATCTCATACAATCCATATAAATCCAAAACGGATTGCGTAAGATTCTTCAAGTTTCTTCTAAAAGCAGCTGTCAAAATCCATGTCTGAATAGTGAGATACATAGACAATAACATCACCTTCCAAGTCATCCTTGGCAGAAATGCCGTATGGATGTGCATTGAAGGTGTGCTATCTCCCATATATTTCACATCTCGTAAGGCCGGAGATTCTCTAACTCTGGATCTGGCTGGAAGTGGAAAGGCATTTTTCTGTCGTCCATCCTCCTGAAAGTAATAGATATCCGCTCAACAGGCACCCTTTGAAGGCAATGCTTTGCGATGTCCGTTCCATTCCCTTTTAACACCATGACGGAACCTACTGGTAGTGGTATCTCTACTAGCCCTCGGAATTCACCTGGGCCTGCAATACGGAGGTCAGATCCGAACATGATATTGTACTGATTGAAAAAAGACACTGTGCAGAAGGGTCTAACAAAATCATGATGGTCTATATGTGGAGGTATGCAGTCGCCCTCCTTATAGATGTTAATGATGCAGCTGTTGGGTATGCAATCTGCGGGCAATACTCTCCATGTTATCATCCTTTTTACCATTCTTTTAATAACATTTGGCATCGGATCCACCTTACTGCGACGGAGTATCCCTGGTGGATTTCCTTTTCTGTCTACCGCAAAGTTGTAGCAACATCCGCACTGGATTGTAACTCTTTCTTTCCCTGGCATCCACCTTCGGGGTTCTGAATAAGTATTTTCCCTTAGGCGGCCAGCTGGACCCATTTTCTGGAGTTCAAGTATGCAGTCTACAATTTTTTGTTGCTCGTAGTCTGAAAACACATCTGTATACAGCTCGAGGCCTTCTAAGATATTGATCCTCTTCCCTCCAATTCTCTCAAAGTATTCAAAAGTTCTCTTTTCGACATTCTGCATTCTTTCTAACTCATATTCTAGAATTATCTGTAACTGGCGAGGTCTAGTAACGTACTGGAGAATGTATGGTTCCACCCCAGCACGTTCTCCTGCATGTCTTGGCTCCTCGAGGATAGTCTCTATCGGGACATCCTCCGGAGTTGCTTTCGCAACAAGACTCTTCAGAACTGGCGCGTCTGCTTGGCGTCGAGGTGCTGATTCTATCTTTGCTCTTTCAGAATTTCCTTTATCTGCTCTGTTTTCCTTGGAGTGGATCTCCTCCTCTCCGGTTCCTGACAAACCAATTTCTTTGAAGCATTTGTACTGGCGGTAGAGACTATATCTTCATGCTGATCTGCTGCTAACTTGGTTAACATCTTGCGAATGCGGCGATTCTTATTCCTTCGCTGAGTAGCTGTGAGAGTAGCTCTCCTTACCCCTTGCATTTCTATGGGCATGGCACTGACAAGCCTGCCCTCTGTTGTAGCAACAACAGACTTAACTTTCTTATCTTCTCCTACTGCATGAGCGGCGTTTGCTTTTCTCTTTTTCTTTGGTAGATGGTTGATTTGAGCCACCCAATTTCATCACTGTATGACTGTGGAGTTCTTCCCGATCGATCGGGGTCCAATCATTTTCTTTGTATTGTATCCCAGCTGGTGTGAAGTCAGAGTCAATCTCGATCACGGCTCCATCCCTCACCCTCTTTTCATCAGGTGCTAGACTCACACCATTTTTAAAGTTCAGAACCAATCGCCCGTTCAACTTTTTCTTGCGAAAAACAAGGAAATGATCAGGGGGTGTACTAAGAACAAGAACAATAGAAAAAATAATGTTTATTAATGAAGAGCTTTTATTCATTTATTTTAAATTTAAATAGGATTAGGAAAAGATCAAGAGAGATCAAGAGCGAGACTCGATTTGAAAGGAAGGATAAAAACTTTATTATCATGATTTCACATGTTTTCTTTTTTGTAACATTTTTTTAATGATTTTCTTTATCATCCATTTTCTTTATTTATATTTTTGGGTTCGGACCCAGTCATAAGTAATTACTATGCCCGTGCTTCTAGGAATGAGGATTCACCCTTCGAAACATCAGATTGCGTAATACTTCTTTGGATATCGTCCATTAATTGGAAGCATAGGTCGTTCTCCACGACAATTTACAAGCTGGTAGGAACCTCCTGAGTAAACTGTCTAGACCACGAATGGCCCTTCCCAAGTCGGTTCAAATTTACCACCTATCTTGCGATGTGCAAGAATAGGTCTTTTGAGAACTAAAACCATGTCACCGACTTTGAATGTCCTTGGACGGACCAATTTATCATGGGCCTGGATCATCTTGGCCTGATACAGTTCCAAATTCTAATGTGCTCAAAGTCTTTTCCCTTCCAGGCTTTCCAATTCTTCTAGTCTTAGTCTGGCATTTTCTTCTATAGTGATTTTGTTTGCAACTGCAATTCTGAGAGACGGAAGCTGAACCTCTAAGGGTAGAACGGCCTCGGACTCGTAAACTAAGGCGTAAGGCGTAAGGCGTAGACTGGGTAGGAGTTCTGAAAGTCGTCCTGTAGGCCCATAAGGCTTTTAACAACTTCTCGTGCCAATTTCTCTTGTTGTCATCCAAATTTTTCTTTAGGATTTTGACAAGAGTTTTATTAAAAGCCTCGGCCAAGCCGTTCGCTCTTGGGTAGTAGATTGTTGAATAGCGCCAATCAATCCCGTGTCTTCTGACAAAATTGTTGATCTTTGTACTCTTGAACGCGGACCCATTATCTGAAATGATTCTGTACGGTATTCCGAAACGGTAGACGACTTGATTCTTAAAGAATTGTAGCACGTGATGTGCTTTCACTTCTCTAAGCGGTACGGCTTCTGCCCACTTAGAAAAGTAATCTGTAGCTGCAAGAATGAAGCGATGTACTCTTGAAGAAGGAGACTCTATCGGACCCACAATATCTGTGTCCCAACACTCAAATGGCCACGATGCGATTGTCGGATGTAGCACATTTGGAGGTTGATGTAGAACCACTCCATGCACTTAACACTGGTGACAACTTTTGGCAATCTTCATGCAATCGGTCATCATCGAGGGTCAGTAGTACCCTAGTCTTTTAATCTTTATTTTCATTTTTGGACCCGACTGATGAGCACCACAAAGTCTTGAGTGTACTTCTTTAACAATTTCACGAGCCTCGGACCCGCTCAGGCATCTTAGCCACATCTGATCGAAAGACCTTCTGTATAACGTGTTGTTTATTAATGCGTAAGACAGAGTTCTTTTCTTGATTTGATGGGCTAATGACTTATCGTCCGGTAAGTTTCCTGTTTGCAAGTAGTCTATTAGTGGTTGTCGCCAATCTTCTGTATTTTCTGTCACTGTTGTAATTGTTTCTTCTGCTTTTTCTGATTTGTGTATTGCATCCATGTCGAGCTGTGAGAGAACCTGACGTTCCTGAACTGACACTTCAACTGACTCATCCTGTAAGAAGGAAACTTCTTTTGCAAGTCGAGCTAACGCATCTGCGAGAGCATTTTCTCTTCTGGGAATCTTGTAGATCGTTACATTTGAAATTTGCTCCAACAGTTTCATGGCGTTCTGAAAGTACTGCTCGAGTCTTGGCTTCAGAATTCTATACTGTCCCGCAACTTGCTGAATGATCAACTGTGAATCCTCGTAGATATTGATATCTGTTATCCCCATCTGAATGGTTAATTCCAATCTAGTTATAAGGGCTTCGTATTCTGCCTCGTTGTTTGTACATGGTTCAGTTAAGTGGTAGGAGTACCTTAACATTCCCCACTCCGGCGTTATAAAGATTAGTCCGATTCCTATCTTACCGGGCACTATCATTTGCGATTCTTTATCTTTCTGCGCTGAGGATGCTCCATCGAAGTACAGTTCCCAACGCTGATCATCAGGGTCTTCTAGGCTCATTATCTGCTCGTCTGACAAGTCGTTGTTAAGAGGCGATTTCACCGGTAAAGGGTGTGCTGCAAGGAAGTCTGCTAGAACTTGCCCCTTTACGGCACGAAGAGGAACAAAAGTTATATTGAATTGCAATAGTATCATTGACCACCTGGCAAGTCTGCCGGAAAGCGTCGGTCGGGTCATCAAATATTCAATGGATTAAACTTCGAAATAAGGTTGACCTTATGGGAAAGCATGTAGTGCCTGAGCTTCTGTGCGGCGAAGATCGGGGCCAAACAGTGCTTCTCATTAGGAGGATACTTTACTTCTGTCAGAATTAGACGACGGCTTAAGTAGTAGAGAGCATTTTCTTTTCCCTCATCATTGACCTGGGCTAGCAGGGCTTTGAGAGAGTCGTCTAAAGTTGCGGTATAAAGTATCAACGGTCTACCCGAGACTGGGGCTGCTAAGACAAGAGGTGTCATTAAATATTGTTTGATGTCATTGTACGGCTTATTTTTGGGTTGTGTTGTATTTTGAAAAGGGGTCGCCTACAGAAATTGTCGGTGAATTTTTAAAATTTTAAATTTAGTTTAAATATATATAATTTAAAAAGTAGCATTTGATTTTGAAAATAATTTTAAATTTGAAAATTTTTAAGATATGAAATCAAACTGATTTCACATCCCAAATAGTTCACATAAACGAGCACCGCACCACAAACTGTGTATCTATCCCGAAGAATAGACACTCTGCTTGATAATGGGGCTCGACTAGATAAACTAGAAAGGTTTGTGACATCCGTTTGGTCTGCGAACCAATTTAATAAGCCGACAAATTCCCCTGCTTAATATGAAAGCATTAAACAGGGTTTATATTACTCAGGTTCTTTAAAATTCCCTATAAGGGCAAGCCCCTATAGTTAATTACATCTTAAGTGACGGGAATCACCTAAGAAAACTCTCGATAATAATCAGTAATTCTGCTCTCAAGAAGTTCAAAGTTTAAGTTTTCAAAGGATTGAATTTTGGAATTTCAATAGGGAATAGATCAAGTTTGGAACATTTTGTTTTTGGGAATTCAAAGGAAGAAAGGTAGGAGAAATCACAGATTCGAAGTGAACTTCGGTAATTTCCCGACTATCCTATTGTTTGGCTTGAATTTAGGAAAGTCCTAATGTTCATTTAATGTTTTGGTCTTGCCAATTTTAATTAATTAGGACTTATATTTGTATGATAAAATTATACAAATAGCCTCGAAGATGTGAGGGTTTATGTCGTATCAGACGACTACCTCAAAGTCCTAAGACCGGTTAGGGCTTAATTTACATGATTGATCATGCAAATACCTAACAAAGAGTTGAGGATTTATGTTGCACTAGGCAAACTACCTCGAAATCCTATGGCTTGGTTATTTAATTCTAGGATAGGTTTTGCTGATGTAGATTCAAGTTTTGCTGACGACGATGGCCGTGCTGCCCACCATGCTCCAAGCTCCTTGTTGTTGCAGAGGTTTAGTTATAGAAGTCATAAATCAGGAGATGAGAGAAGTGTTTTGGTTTAGAGAACTTCTTAATTACCAAGTGTTTTTGTGTTTTAATTAAAACAAATCTTAAAGTTGATTATAACGACACCGGTTAAGATCCCACGGTTCCATCTTTCCGGCATCGTTATTTTTATCGGTTTCACTTAGTCCAGATGAATTTGCTAAACTCAACTGAATGAGTTCCACACTTTCATTTAGACCGTGGGAAATCCCGTTAGCAACACGTAGGTTACATCATCCGAGGTATTCCCGATCATCCAACAGGACGTTTTAATTTAGTTGTAATTGTAGTTTTGTGTTCTGTTTGTGATTAAATTTTGAGTTGTTTTATATTTTGAAATGTTGTGGCGCTGAATTTTATCTTGCAGTGACTTTTAATTTAGTTGTGGTTTCAGTTTTAGGGACTATCCTAAAGGTGTGGGTTTTCATGCAACAGTTGTTTATCATGCAAGAAAGGTAAGTGCAATGCGATTAAATAAATTGCAATAAGGTAAATTGCAATAAAATAAAAGCGTACCTGGAGGGTCTTCCCGTCATCCCAAGCTGCACTTAAAACACAATTAGAATATTTAAGCAAGTTCCTAGGTAAAGCTAAAGGGAGGGTTATGGTTTTCTACCAAGTTCCTAATCCTATAGCTAGTCATTTCCTATGACGTCTAGGTTCTTGTGTTTTGGTTTGAGGACGATTTTCTTCATCAAAGAATAATTAAGTTCAATTGTTCTTATAAGTATCCTATCATATTGAGGAAGTGCTTAAGAAGAATCTTAAACATCTTTTCAATATTGCTAGAATTGTTTTAAGTCTAAATGAATTTAATTATGCAAATGAATTAATCATCCGGGAATTCAAGTTTTGTTATCTTGCTCAGTAAACTAGGATATTTGAATGTCCTATAAGTGAAGTAACATTTCATTTAATGTTCTGTTTAGGAGTTATGATAACCAAAGTTTCGAGGGCAAATTGGTGTTTAAATGGTTTATGATTTAGTTTAATTTCAATTATCAGATTTAAATTTGGAATAGTGTTCAAGTTACTTTATATTTAATTTCTTTATGTCTTAGGTGATGTTATTTAATTCAATTTAATTTAACTTTAATGTAATTTAATTTGGTTTAGTTTTAATCTTAATTTAGTTTTAATTTTAATTTTAATTTTAATTTTAATTTTAATTTTAATTTTATTTGATTTGATTTTATTTTATTTTAATTTAATTTAATTTAATTTAATTTAATTTAATTTAATTTAATATGTTTTAATTTAACTTAATTTAATTTAATTTAATTTAATATGTTTTAATTTAATTTAATTTAATTTATTTAATTTGATTTAATTTAATTTAATATGTTTTAATTTAATTTAATTTAATTTATTCAATTTGTTTGATTTAATTTAATTTAATCTTTAATTTAATTTTTATTTTTTAATTTTAGTTTAATTGAGAATTTAAAAAGAGTTTAATAATTTAACTTTTTAATTTAATTTTAATGATTAAGTCCTTTAATATTTTAAAACTTAAATTTGAATTATCATTTTTAATTTGGAATTAAATATTATTGAGATGATTAATTTAGGGATTTTTAAATTAAAGAATAACTCTCTTCCTAATAATATCCCTATTTTAATAATTCCAATTTCATTATTCTTCCAAATCTAATCAATTATTTAATTAAGGTTTATTTCAATTATTTTAAATTGTTTAATAGGTTTCTATCCTTTAATTATTTGAATTTCAATCATCCAAATCAGATTAAGATTAAATATTTTACTTGTTAATTTTATTAAACCTAAAGTTTTAATTAAGGGTTAAAATTTTAATTACCATTTTGCCCTTCAAGCTTAATAATTTCATAACTCACTAAATTGAGCTTAGATGAACTTGAAATTTTTATGTGACTTCACTCATATATCAATAAAGATATGAGAGGAGAAAATGTGATTTTTCTGTATTTAATTTATTTATGTAATTATTTTTGGTGGAAAATAGGAATTTCCAAGGAAAATTTAATAATATGGCCAAGGGAAAGTTTCTGTCCTTAAGAAAATTATGAGACATTCCTAATGACCAGAGGACCACTTGGAGCAATTTTGGTGATTTTTTAAATTATATTATTTTTATTATAATTATTTTAAGTTTTGGAGTATTAATTAATTTAAAAATAAAATAAAGGTTGAAAAATGAATTTTATATTTTTCAAAAATCTCTCTAATATTAAGGAAATCAGAGAACTAATCTTTACAATTTTCTGATTTTTCTTTGATTTATTATAATTATTTTAGTGGAAATGCTAAAAAATATATTTTTTAATTTTAAAATTACCTTAGGGCTTTAAAATTTAATATCTCACCAAATAGACCTAAGAAAAATATGGGATTTGTTCCTAAGTGATTAAAATTCAAAATGTGACATTTTGGTGAATTTTATTATTTTTATGATTTTTATTATTTTTTAATTATTAAAATATTAAAATAATGCAAAAAATTAAATTTTTTAGAAAATTGAAATTTTAATTTCTTTAGATTCCCCTGATATCAGAGAGGCTCTAAAACCAATTTGGTGAATTTTTTAAAGGTATTTTGAATGTTATGAATTTTTAAAGTTTAAATTGACTAAATGGCTTAATCAACCCATTTAGTAGGCTAACCAAGTCCAATTGACCTCAAATTTTTATGGTGGATTCCTCTGATCCTAAAGGTCAGTGGAGAATTAATTTCAAGTCAATTTGATGTATGGTTAGCTCTAATTAATTAAGGACCTATTTTGGGTGTTTAAGTCAATTAGGGTTATTTTAAATGAATTGACTCAAAACCTATTTTTCCTAGGGTCCTCTGGTCATAAGAGACATCACCAAATTTTCCTAGAATTTATTTCACAACATGATAATTATTGGAATTAAAATACTCAAAACAGTAACATGAATTTGAAAAATCAATAACTTCTCATAGGGATGGCCTCTGACTTTAGAAAACTCAGGGAATGTTACCAAATTCAGAGGCTTCAAAAGCCCTATGGTCTCATGCCATGGTGAATTTCCTACATGCATGGAGAATTAAAATAATGCAGAGGGGAAATAAATCATTAAAAATAAAATACTTGATGAAATTAAATGATTTCTTTTCCACATTATTCTCCTCTGTTCACTGAGCATGAAGGTATTTTTATTTTATTTTTATGATTTTTCTACACAAAGTTATGGATTTTTGAAGTTTAGGGAATTAAATAAATCAGAAAATACCCTAATTTTCTATTTATCCACGCGGCGCCGCGTCAACCTCGGCAGCTCCGAATGCACACGCGTCGCTCTCTGATTCGACGCCGCCATCCGACTCAGCGCTCCGGGGGCCCGCTGTATCATTCCGTCTCCTCATCCGGCGCGATCCTGGCCGTCCGTCCGCGCGTGTATTAAATGAACGGCATCCGTTCATCGTCCCCAAGCGTCCTCACCCGAGAGCCGTCCGTCTTCTAGGCCTAAGATCTCACTCGATACTCAATGGATTTTCGTGTTCTTATGCTCTATGGATTCGTCTCGAGAAGACGAACACATCTATATGGTTTATGTGGCATGAAATTGACTCAATGAAAATGAAGAATGTTCAGAAGCTCGAGAAGAAGAGTGAGGCCATACCTTTGCTCAGAGAAGTGTGGCTTCGATCTGAGGGTTATGTCACCTTCGATTGGATCCCGACAAGCTCCGGATGAAGTCTCCCGGTCCGGTGAATTGCCTAGCTATGAAAGTGACCACGACCAATCACAAAGCTTGGAGGCTGGAGCAACCTGGATGGCCTCGGAGATGGGGCTTTCGGTAGGAAACTTCTCCTCTTGGTCCAGGTGAAGGTGTAGGACCGATCAATTTGAGGATTGGCTCACTGTGGCAAAGTGTCCTGGTTTTGGGTGAAATTTCAGTTGAGAAATTGGATTCGTTGGTGGGGATTAGGGCAAATTGACACCGGGAATCAACTCGCTGCAAGTATGGAGAAGGGTTTGGAACAATTTTGGCAAAGTTTCGGCAAGGTTTGTGCAACTCTCTTCTCATGGCCATGAGGGGGTCGGGTTTAAATAGAGGTGGTTGGAGAGCCTCGCGGGGATGGCTAAGGGTTGGGATTAGGCTGCTCCGGGCATGGGAAGAACGACCATGGTGGCCATTGGGCATGGGGCGGCTCGACGAAGGTGGAATTCCAAAGTTTGGCTCCTCCCAAGGTCTCGGCCATGGTGTTTTCCGGCGGTCGTGGTGGTGGCCGGCCGTGGTCGAGTTACCCTCGGGCTCGGGGAGGTCAGGGTTGGGGCTTAGTGTATTCAATTGGCAGTTGCCAAGTGTAAAGTGGTTGGATCAAAATGGAATGGGGGCATGGCTAATCTTGGTTTAATTTGGTCAACCCATGTGTTTGGGTTGGGTTCACCATCCAAGGCTTGACCTTGGGCTGAGGGGGAATCATTTGGGTCAGCTGAATTGTGGTAGTGAAGTCCCCATCCATGGTGAGGTGGCTAAACATGGTTTAGAGTGTATCATGCTTAAGGTAAAAAGGGCTTAAAAAGGGTTTAAGAAAGAGGCCCTCTCTCTTACCATTAATGGTTTGGTGAGGTGGAAAGTGGATTCCATGGCTCTCATGGCTCCTATGGGGCTCATGCATGGCTTCATGGCTTGTCTTTGGCTTGGGGAAAAGCTTGGTCAATTTCATGAAAAGGGATCTTAGAAATTTTGGTAATTTGATGGGAATTTGTATGGGGCTTAATTTGGAATCATTTGATGATTGATTTGAACTTAGGGATGATTTTAATTAAGGGTATGATGAGAGGAATTTGTCATATGGGCTTTAGCATGAAATTTGGGCTTTTAGGAAGGCTTAAGAAGGTGGGCCTTTGGTTTGAAAACAAATTTATGGATGGGAATTTTGTAAAGGATTGGGTCAAACAAATGTTGTGTTTAGTTCATAGATGTGTCATGAGTGATTTGAAGCAAATTGGGAGTGATTTGGGTTTGAATTGGGTTGAATTTGGGCTTCTTTGGTGAATGGGCCAATATAGGTCAAATTGGGCTAACTTGGGCCAATGTTGGGCTAGGGTTGAAATTGATGTAAAATAAATGTTGGGGAATGTTTATGGGAGTGTTTCAAAGAGGTTTTGGCTTTGGTTGAGTTTTAATTTTGGGGTTTGGGCTTATTTGGGTTAGGTTTGGGTTTAGGTCAAAATTGGGCCTTTTGGTTTTGGGTTGAATTTGAGTGGGGTTTGGGTCCAAATTTTGGGCAAATCATGTTAGGGTTTTGTTTGTAGGGATGTTAAGGGAGGTTTAGAAAAGATTTGGGGTTAATTGAAGTTGAATTGGGTTAGTTTGGGTTAGGTTTGGGTCATGGGTCCAAATTGGGCTTTAAGGCCAAAAGTGACATTGGATCCAAATGTCAAACAAATTGGACTTGAATCTGGTCTAGATTGGTGTTGGGAATGTTGAATTGAAGTTTACAATTGAATTGGACCAGAATTTGGGTCAATTGGGTAGGTTTGGTTTGACATTGGGTTCACTTTGGGTTAAAATGGGTCAAATTGGGGGTTTTGACAAAAGTAGGGTAAATTGACAAAATTGGCCCATGGTGTAGTTGAACAAAATGAAATTGGAAATATTTGAGATTTTTTGGAATTTTCTGGGAAATTTCTGAATTTTTGGATTTTTGGGTCAAGAGGGGTATTTTGGGTATTTGGAGGGTATTGGGAGGTATTTTTGGAATTTTTGGTATTTTTGGCTATGGATGATCAATTTGAGTAATGTGGAGATGTTTGAGATTGGTTTTGGGGAATTTTGGGTGATTTGGAAATTTTGGAGGATTTCATGAGTTTTGGGTAGGCTAGGCGGGTGTAGGGTCCCGGGGGTCAAAAATTGAAAATTTGGGAAATTGAAGATTGGGTAAATGTAAGTGGAATAAAATCATTTTGGTTGAGCCATGAAGCCATATCAAGCCCACATGAGCCATGAAGGGACTCATTTGAGGCATCCACTATGTTGTTCCTAACCCTCTTAGCCAAGGGCTTAGGGGTTAAGGACCATCCATGTGAATCACCTACATGAGTCAGGAGGTCAAGTTGGGTATGGGTGTGGTTTTAGGAGGTGTGTGAAGGTGTAGTGCATAAGTGTAGTGTATGTGTAAGTCAGCCCCTCACTAGACTAGGCCACCCAGGGCAGTCCTAAGGCCAAAGAGTCCTATAGGAACCCATCCTTTAAACTTCCACATTTGATTTCCACCCTCTAGGTGATTAGGGGTTTACAATCAAGTTTGTGGAGTTTGCAGGGAGTTAAGAAGTGGTTTGAATTTCTAAGTGGTGGGTCCCAATTCTAATCCTCTAAGATAGTCAAAGGAAAAGCCTAAGGCTAGATCCTAAGTACTAAAGAGAAGAAGAGAAGACCTCATCCAAAATGAGGTCAACAGTCATCGAAGGCATGTTGACATTTGGAGTCCCAAATAAACTTGGCATCCTTCTTAACCAAAGCAGAAAAAGGCTGACACCTTCCTAACAAATTCGAGATAAAGCGTCAAAGATATGCCAATTTTCCTTGAATGGATCGTAATTGTTTCAAGGTTTTATGAGGTGGCATTTCTAAGAAAACTTTAATCTTCTCCTGATCGATTTCAATTCCACGATGTTGGACGACAAATCCTAAGAATTTCCCAGAGGTGACGCTGAAGGCGCATTTCAAGGGATTCATCTTAAGGTTAAATTGTCTTAATCGCTCGAAAACAATTCTCAAATCATACAAGTGATCCTCTTTTAGTTTGCTTTTGATGACCACATCATCTACGTAGCACTCAACTTGGTTGCGAATGAGATCATAAAAAATTCATGTCATTGCTCTTTGATAAGTTGCTCCTGCGTTCTTTAATCCAAACGGCATCACTGTGTAACAGTATACTGATCACAGGAAAATATATTAAGAAATTCATACCCATTATTTATGAAATTGCACTTTAAAGAAAGATATTTTCTTTATTTTATTGTGGGAATGAAGATTTATAAGTGATGAAAGAAAAAAGCATGAAATGGAGCGAATTTGGATCAAAAAAGGAAGAAATTCATGCAAAATGAACTAAGTCGCTGACGGCGAGATCATGCCCGCCGACGGCAAGATCATGAGGAGAATTTTTGAAGGATTTGCAACTACCTCGCCGACAACGAGCCCGAGCCCGCCGACGGCGAGATCACGTGGTTTTGAAACCTTCTAGAAGCCCGCCGACGGTGAGGTCGTTTCTCGCCTACGACGAGACAGTTCAAAATGCTAGATACATTGAACCTGAACGCTTTTTGAAGAGGTGTTTAAGCATCCCTTGGACCTTTGCCTACCTCTATAAATAGAGGACAAATTTTAGTATATTGTGTGTCTCCTGAGTGTCAATTTTGTCTATTTTAGAGAGTCTTAGTGTCTACTTGGTGTTTATTTTAAGAGTTTAAGAGTGTAATTAGTGAGTTTAGAAGTGTGCTGTACTAGAAGGAAAAGTCAAAGGAACTTCAAGAAGTCTGCTTGGGGAGGAAATCGAGATAAGTATCTTTGTTTATTGTTGTTAACTTTAAATGAAATCCGTGCTTTGTTTAATTTCCATGCATTCTGAGTAGTTTTCTTAGTCTTTCTCCTTGTTTATGAAGTTATGTGAATTGATGAAATTAAATAAGAAGTGCCTAATATATTAAAATAAATTGTGATAATTTTTACTTAAAACTTAATTTACTTTTCAATCTGGCCCATTGAATTGTTAAAATATGTTGAATTATCAACTATAGTAAAGATTACATCCAATATTCAGAGAAGTCAAAAGCCTTGGAAGGAGGGTGCAAATAAATAGAGAAATATTATTTATCAGAAGTAGAATTGGACATTTTAGTGTGACAGACTAAAATATTCAATTTGGTCATATTGTTTGAGAGCTGAAGTGTAGATGTTAGCCCTCGAGTGAGGGGAATGTGGGAGCTCGAAGTGGCAGCACGGTATCCTCCCGACCTAGCCGCAGATTCAGTAATCAAACATAGGACTAGTCAATGTTCTTTGCACTTGGATCAAAGGGTAAAGAATATGAATGCTCCTATTTGTCACAATACAAAACTCTATTTAAATTCATCATTCACTTAATTTTCTAAAAACAAGGGGAATGATACTTTTTCTGAAATCTTTAAATCAACTTTATTTAAAGCATTAGTTTACTTTAGTTCGCTTTAGTTACATATTCTAAATTTCCGTATACTATATTAGTAAGTAAATACTTTTTAAATTTAGCTGTTACAATTCTTTTAAAACTTCCTTGTGGGATCGATAACTAGGACTCCACTAGAGCCCTGTATTACTTGATACTATACGTATACTTGCATAGAATCCACATTATACATTCCATCATAAAATCAAATATATATATATTAAAGCGGGATCAAGTTTTTGGTGTCTTTACTATTAACATAATTTGCAAACATAAAAAAGTGGGTCATATACCCCGATTGGCGTTCAGAAGGCTGTAAGCTTTTCATCTTCTGGTGCCATCTTTATCTGGTTGTATCCTGAAGATCCATCCATGGAAGAAAAGATTTCATGTGTTGAAGCAATGTCGATCATCAATTCAGGAATTGGTAGAGGGAATTCGTCCTTTGGACATGCTTTGTTTAAATCTCTGAAGTCTACGTAAATTCTGATTTGACCATTCTTCTTTCTGATTGGTACCACATCGGCTAACCAAGTTGGATATTGTTCTTCATGGGAAAATTTAGCGTCTATTAGCTTCTTAAATTCAACTATAACTTATTGTTCAATCTCTAGCGCATTCTTCTCGGAGCTTGTTTAACTGGAACGACAGTGGGATCCACTCCTAATTTGTGAACTGCGACTTCTGGAGCTAATCCTGGCATTTCATCATAACTCCAAGCAAAATAGTCCTTGAATTCCATTAGTAGCTTGATTATCTCTTCGGAGTCTTCTTTATTGAGTAAGGAGCTAACAAAGGTCAGCCTAGGCTCTTCGCTAGTACCTAAGTTAACTTCCATTAACTCGTCTATTGTAGATTTAATTTCTTCTTCGAATTCTGGCGAAGCATCTCCGATTTGTAGATCTTCAAGATCTTCTGAGGCTTCCAAGTAGTCTTCATTAGGCCCGCAAGTAACAACCAAGCAAAATCCCGTATCGTCAACAGACCCTACCGTGCCGAATCCGAGACCATGTTTTGGAATTGGGAGGCTGATTGGCATTATTCCATAATTTTTCAAAATGTTGTGGTGGACCTTTTGTCCATCGTCAAGGTAAGATTCCACGTTGAATAAAATTTTAAACACAGGGAGAGTACCACTCAAAAGGTAGTTCCATTAATTTGGAAGAGGTAACATCTTTAAATTGTACATCTTTTTCAGTATTGGAAGAAGAAGCACCACGGTAGAACTTGATTGGCTTAGCACTACCATCATGCACTTCCTTGACCACCATACCCTTGATCTTATTAGAATGGATCGGGGTCAGGGTCATAGTATGTACATAATGGTTAATCTTCTCGAACATTGATTTGTATTCTTCATTCCTTTCATCTTTGAGAGAGATCTTGAACTGAGGTTTCTTTTGATTTACAGTTGCTGCATCTTTCTTGATTTCCTCTTCTTCGGAACTGGTCTCTCAATCAACATTGATGACTGGTTTCTTCTGTCCAACTGTTCTAACTTCTCTTTCACGACCTCGTCACCGGCCTCGACCTCGGGTGCGAGTTCTAGTGAAACCTTTACCATCTCGTCGTAAGGGAGTGGTGAGTAACTGTTGGACTAGAATTTCAGGCTCTTTATCGTCTTGCACTTCTTTTGCTTCATTTGGTACGGCGTTTCTGGAAAAGATTGTTTTCTTCGGAGGCGCGTAATAGGCTGCATCTTCATGAATTTCGATTTCATGTACGGAGAACGGTTGCAAGTCACCTTTGATACACTATTCTCCTCCATCGTAATACTTTATGCACTGGTGCAGAGACGACGGTACCATCCGGTTTTCATGAATCCATGGCCGACCCAATAGAGCGTTGAACGATGTCTCAGAATCAATTATATGGAATTTTGTGGTTGTCTTTGCCAAATCACCGGTCTTCATTAATTGTGTTATCGATCCAAGAGCTCTTTCTCCTTTCTGATTGAACCCTCTTAATAACATCTTGTCCGCTTCGAGTTAGCGAGCATCAATTTCCAAATATGCTAACGTTCGAAGGCTCATTATGTTGATTGATGCTCCTGGATCAACCATTGTACATTTCAGTCACTATCGAAAAGTAGTAAATCATTGTCCGTGAAGGTAACACCTCGCTGTTCTTTTAACGAGCAAACCTCATAGAAGGAATTACTGACCATTTGAGCTAAACAAATCTCTGGATCAAGTAGAGCCTCGATCGGAGCTTCTCTCATCTCCTTTGACGGGATCGAGTGTCGTATATGCTTAGTTTGGTCGGTAGCTTCCTAATATGGGCTAGCACGTTATAGTCCACTTTATTACCATGTTCCTCGGTTTCTTCCCGAACGGGCGGTTCCTCGCTCGG
This sequence comes from Papilionanthe hookeriana x Papilionanthe teres, assembly GCA_022702705.1. Taxonomy (NCBI): domain Eukaryota; kingdom Viridiplantae; phylum Streptophyta; class Magnoliopsida; order Asparagales; family Orchidaceae; genus Papilionanthe; species Papilionanthe hookeriana x Papilionanthe teres. The sequence continues at coordinate 131,093 of CM040421.1, forward strand.
GGTTGGCTCCTCCCGAGTAACCACCGCTTTCCTTTATCCTTTGGACCCATTCTCGGAGGTAGAACTTTTCCACTTCTTAAATTTACTTCAGTTATTTCTTCTGAATTTGGTGTTGAATCTGCCAGTGTATCCTCTTGAATTGGAATGTCTGGCTCTTTTGGCGTTGCTTCGGAATCTGATAACTCCAATTCTATCGCGATTGGAGCTCCCCGAAATTCGCAAATAGACTCGTTGCTTGTTGAGCTCTTGTAGCCTCCTTTGTGAGCATCTTTTTCGTCGTGGTCATCGAGGATTAGTATGATTTGAGAATCGTTATTTATATCGGAATCGATATCCGGATTAGGTTGATTTTCGTTAGTTACGTAATCGTTAGAAACAGTCAAAACGTAGCGAACGCCAAAACTCTTATCATTATAAGATCCCGCCGGGGCGAGCAAATAATCATACAGAGTCAGAGGTTCGAGGTATTTCTCCCCTGAATCGGAAGCAACCATCCTAGGATAAGCAGCCCCTAGTCTACCCTTCAGAGCCTCAGTTTTCTTCTCTTCTACGATCTTCTCTTCCTTCTGGGGCTTTTCTTCAATCGCAAGCGATAGTGCCGGCTCGGTAGGTTTCAAACTTTGAGTTGAAGCACGCACCGAAGCGGTTTGGATGTGATCTAAGATTTTCTTTGAAGACTTTGTCCAGACGGTACTCCATCCATCCTGGGTTGTGTAAGGGTCTATTGGAACAATGGGATCCGTTGAAATAACGTTGATGAAACCTCTCTTTTGGGGTTCCTTCATGTATTCCTTCGGGATCGTTATGTTCCCTTTTCGGAGATTGTTGTCAAGCCAACTCTTGAAAGTGATGCAATCCTCTATATTATGCCCGAGCATCCGATGGTATGGGCAATAGTTTGGATCATTTTTCTTATTGACTTCTTCTGGCCTTTTGGGATCTGGTAGCGGAAAATCTGGTGTCTTCATTAAACTGCGGAACATCTTCGCTACTGCTTCAGTTTTGAATGGATATTCATTGTTCAGAAAATCTTTCAGGGTATGCTGTGGACGAGGCGGTTGTTCATAATGCTGAGGCGACTGATAGCTCTGTCGAAGTTGTTGATAATCCTGCTGAGGTTGTTGGTAAGTACGTTGCGGTGGTTGATAGCTAGGCTGTGGCCGCTCTGGCTATATCTGCAATGGCTGCTTGCCCTTATCGACTGCCGCGATGATTCCGGATTTCTTTTTAAATGTTTTCAAAGGCTTTTGCTTATCGTTCTTGTCCACGAAACTTAGCTGCTTTGCTTCCTCTTGCAAGCTCTCGGCCTTGCTAAGCAGCTTCTCGAAAGTCTTGATTGTAAATCCTTTAAGGAGAAGTGCTATCGGGCCATGGATACTTTTAAGCAAGATGCCGACTGCATGTTGTTCCTGAAGCTATGGTTCACACTTCATGCTTAAGTTCCTCCATCGAAGTATGTAATCCACTAAAGTCTCGTTCGGTTTCTGGTGTTCCACCACTAGATCACCGATGGTGATGTGGTGCCGAGCCTCGACAAACCGCTTAACGAAAAGGTTTTCTAACTCTACAAAGGTCTTAACTGAACCATTTGGCAATTCTGCGTACCAGTCGAAGGCAATCCCTGACAAACTGCTGACGAACTGACGAAAGATTAAGGCGTCACTCCCACTGACATTGCAGCAACTAGCATGAAAATGTGCGACATGCTGCCGGGGGTTTCCCATTCCATCAAAAGTCTTAAACAGAGGTGGTACGAAGCCTTTCGAGTATTGGACTGCATCGAACTCTTCGGGGTAAGGTCTACCCGTCTGAATAGATGCTCCACTCTTAGATTGTGCTAAGGCTTCTCGCACCTGCTGTTCTACCATGTTTTTAATGTCCTTTTCGGGAATCATGCTCTGTGCAGAATCCTTCTTTGGTGGCTCATCCCCGTTGACGGATGTGATTTATTTTTCTCCATCTGCAATATGGATGATTTCTAGAGGTGTTTCTTTTTGAGGTTGTACCTGACTCTGGAGAGTGGCTAAGGCAGCAACCATCTCTTCCATCCTCCTTGCCATCTGGGAAATTATGTCATCTCTTTCCCAAAGCTGTGCTCTCATCAGTTCCGGTTCATCTCTTTCCGCAGCTGCCGGAGCATCTTGTGAAGCTGATGATGCTCGTGTCTCAACCATGTTGATCTCGGCATACTCCTCATCCATGAACTCTGATGAGTCAACTTCCTTTTCCAATTTTTCTCCTCTTTCTTTTGCCAACCGGCAGATATCCGTCCTTAGCTTTCCTATAGCATCCTTGAGGGGTCTCTTCCAGACGGTCTCGTGGTTGTCGTGTGATGGTTGTTGAACTTCTTTTTCGGGAGTTTCTTTTATCGCAGTAGCACTTCCTTCAGATTCAGGCTCTTTGGCGAGACTTTTCTTCTCAGGGCGTTGTGTTGGTCTCGGCTCGGTAATAATAGGTCGCCACACCATCATTCTTGTAGCAGAAGGCCTAGGACCGGAAGTTCTATCGGCTATATGCTGGTAGGTGGTGTCCTCCCTAATATGATGGCCTGATACAACAATAGGTGAACTAGCTCTCATTTTCTTCCTTGGCTTCTCCACGGCCGTGACAGGCTCTACTCGCGGTCCAAGGCAAGATCTAGCTGGCACTCGTCCCATTCTTCTTAGGATTTCTGACACAGGGCATCTTTCTTTCTTTGCCAATTTTTCTATCACAGCTTGTAGCCGAGCAAATGGCGCAGTCTTAACCCTTTTTCTTTTGCAGTTACTATAGTATGCTGGTCGGGGTAGTGTAGCGGCAATCCTTCGGATATCTTCTTCTTTCGATGCAGCAGAGAGGGGGTGAAACCTACTCCCTTCCAACAGAGGTATATACTCAGGCAGTTCTTCTCTTTCCTCAGAAATTTCTTCTAGAAAAGCAACTTCAGCAGCTTTGACTTTCTCGATCTTGGCGATCTTTCTACTTCTATTTCTCCTTTGAGTCTGAGTTAGGGGTGCAACTCTTGAACTGGACCCCATTTAAAAAATAGATGGAATTGTAGTAAAATCTATACCCTCCAAGGTGACAGGCTCATCACAGACTTGGATTTCCTTCCCCTTTAGTTTGGCAGAAGCCGTGGTAGGTGCAGAGATGACTAGACCGGTGGGGGTAGAGACAACGAGTCCTCCTACGAACAACGATACTTCTTTCAGTCGGAACCCTTTGGAGGGAGGGAATTCTTGAGCCGACTTCAAGTTGAACTCAATTACAGGCTCTTCAGTTTCTGGAACTTTGTCCATTAGTGCGAAGAGAGTGACGTCAGCGAACCTGATATCTGCATTGTCGAATCCTTGTCGAAAACGGATGATCCCATTGTCAAGCAGCTCATCCTTATAGACGGCGAAGTCCATTCCATTGGTGAAGGAGAAAATTAACTTTGGCGCAATCATTTTACGGAGGTAGATTCTGAGTTTAGTCCCGAATTATGCTTCCTTTTGTCGCAAAACTTAGGACGAAAAAGAAAGAGTCTGAACACATTTTTGTTTATGTATTTATGATTTTAAAAGGATTTATTCATTAAAAGAGTCATTTATTAGAGGATTTGTTTATTAGGAATGGAATGTTCAAAGGTATAGAAAAGTTAAAGGATCCGATTCAGAATTGGAAAGGAAGAGAAATTCTCGTAAGACTTCTTAATCCTAAGGACCGCTCCTAAGCTAACACCTATTGGGGGTCCACCCCACCTCAGAAAAAGAGGTAAAAAGATTTCAGAGCCTCCCTATTTAGGGGTGTCTAAACAGTGACTCCTAAATCCGAGAGAAGTTGACTATACCCGTTCAAGATAGAAATGAACGTAGTATGCCGACGGAAGAATGATAGTTTTGGTCTACTGGGGATATGGACTCACTATCGATTTATGAAAGCAAATCCATCTAATCAAAATGGAGAGGGGAACTAGTCCCCAGTGGAGTCGCCAGAAGCTGTCGGTATATTTTTAGGTTGAGTATTGTTTTTTAGAAAAGGGGTCGCCTACAGAAGTTGTCGGCGAATTTTAGATTTTTAAATTTAATTTAAATATATACATATGGTTTAGAAAGTAGTATTTAATTTTTAAAAATAATTTTGAGTTTGAAAATTTTAAGATATGAAATCAAACTGATCTCACATCCCAAATAGTTTATATAAACGAGCATCGCACCACAAACTGTTTATCTATCCTGAAGAATAGACACACTGCTTGATGATGGGGCTCAATTAAATAAACTAGAAGATTTGTGAGATCCGTTTGGTCTCGCGAACCAATTTTATAAGCCGACAAGTTCCCTCGCTTAATATAAATGAATTAAGCGGGGTTTATATTACCCGGGTTCTTAAAGTTCCCTATAAGGACAAGCCCCTATAGTTAATTACATCTTAAATGACGGGAACCATTTAAGAAAACTCTCGATAATGATGAGTGGTTTTGCTCTCAAGAATTTCAAAGTTTAAGGTTTCAAAGGATTGAATTTTGGAATTTCAAAAGAGATTAGCTCAAATTTGGAACAATTTATTTCAAGAGTCCAATGAAAGTGAAGTAGAAGAAGTTGAGGATCCAAGAAGAATCTTGGCAACTTCCCAAACTATCCTATTGTTTGGTTTAGATTTGGGAGTTTATTTAATGTTTCAAACCTGCCAATTTTATTTATTTAAGTCTTATATTTGTATGATATAATTACACAAATAGCCTCGAAGATGTCAGGATTTATGTCTTACCAAACGACTACCTAAGAGTCCTAAGACCGGTTAGGGCTTAATTTACATAACATGATCATGCAAATGCCTAACGAAGAGTCGAGGATTTATGTTGCACTTGGCAAACTACCTCGAAGTCCTATGGCTTGGTTATTTAATTCTAAGAAAGTTTTGCTGAAGTAGATCCGAGTTTTGCTGATGACGATGGTCGTGCTGCCCACCATGCTCCGAGTTCCTTGTTGTTGCAGAGGTTTAGTTGTAGAAAGTGAAAATCAAGAGATGAGAAAAGTGTTTTGGTTTAGAAATCTTAAAGTCCAAATATTTTTAATATTTTAATTAAAACAAATCTTAAAGATGTTTAAACAGAACCGATTAAGATCCCACGGGTCCATCATCCTGGCACCGTTATTTTCATCGAATTCACTTAGTCCAGACAAATTTGCTAAACTCAACTGAATGAGTTCCACACTTTCATTTAGACCGTGGGAAATCCCGTTAGCAACACGTGTGTTACATCATCCGAGGTATTCCCGATCATTAACGAGACGTTTTAATTTAGTTATAATTGTAGTTTTGTTGTTCTGTTTGTGATTAAATTTTGAGTTGTTTTATATTTTGGAATGTTGTGGCCGTGAATTTTATCTTGTGGTGACTTTTAATTTAGTTCTGGTTTCAGTTTTGTGGCTATCCTAGAAGGTTTCAATTTTCATGCAACAATCTTGTTTAACATGCAAGAAAAAGTAAAGTACGAGTGCATGTAAGTAAATTGCAATAAAGTAAATTGCAATAAAATAAAAGCGTACCTGGAGGGTCTTCCCGTCATCCCAAGCTGCACTTAAAAAACATATTAAGGCATTTAAATATTTCAATAAATACCTAGGTAAAGCTAAGGGAAGGGTTTTGGTTGTCTACCAAGATCCTAGTCCTATTGCTAGTCATCTCCTATGACGTCTAGGTTCTTGTGATTTGTTTAAAGATGATTTTCTTCATCAAAGAACAATTAAATTCAATTGTTCTTCTAAAACATCTCATCTTATTGAGAAAGTGCTCAGGACGAGTCCTAAACATTTTTTCAATATTTCCGAGATCATTTTGAGTCCAAGTAAATTTAGTTGCACAAATGAATTAATCATCTAGGAGTTTAATTAAACTTTGTCTCTCGCTCAGTTAACTTGGGTATTTGATTACCTGATGAATGAAGTGACATCTCACTTAATACTCTATTTAAGAGTTATAATAATTAAAGCCTTTAAAGGCAAGTTGGTTTGTTGAGAATTTTAATCATTCTTAATTTAAAGTTTGAGTTAATGGTTTAAAGTGATTTAATTTAATTATGAGGTTTTAATTAATAATTTTAAGTTTGGAATAGTGTTCAAGTTATTTTTTTGGTTTAAATTTTTATACTTTAGGTGATCTTAATATTTTAAATTTATTTTACTTTTATTATTGAATGATGTTAACTTAATTTAATTTAATTTAACTTAAATATTTTCTAATTTAGCTTAACTTAATTGCTAAAATGTTAATTTAATTTAATTTTAATTTAATTTTTACTTAATTTAATTTAATTTAATTTAATTTAATTATTAAACTATTTAATATTTTGAACATTTTCTTTAATTTAAGGGTTATTTATTTTCAATTTTTAATTTATTTAGTTTGGATTATCATTTTAATCTTAATTAAAAGTTAAATATTATTGAAGTGATTTATTTAGGGATTTTTTTTTATTAAAGGATTAATATCCTCTCAAGTTATATCCTTATTTTTCATAATTCAAATTTTTATCATTCTTCCAAAAATTTAAATTGTTTAAATAATCAAAGTTTCATTTTTTATTAAAAGTGATTAATGGGTTCCTACCGTTTTAAATTTCCCAAAGTTTCAATCATCCAAGAAAGATAAAATCAAATATTTTACCCTCTATTTTAATTAAACCTAAAATTTTAATAAAGGGGTTTAAATTCTTTAATTATTAATATGCCCTTTTAAGCTTATTTATTTCATAACACACTAAATTGAGTTGAAATGAACTTGAAATTTTTATTTCACTTCACTCACATGTCAATTAAGACATTATAGGAGAAAATGAGATTTTTCTGAATTTAATTTATTTATATAATTATTTTTAATGAAAAATAGGGATTTTCAAGGAAAATTCAACAACTGACCAAGGAAAGGTTTCTATCCTTAAGAAAATTATGGGACTTTTCTAATGACTAGAGGACCACTTGGACCAATTTTGGTGATTTTTTGAATTATATTTTATTTATCATAATTATTTTGAATTTTAGAGTATTAATTAATTATAAAATAAAATTAAAGTTGAAAAATAGATTTTATATATTTTTTTAAAACTCTCTGACCTCAAGGAGTTTAGAGAAACAAATTTTACAATTTTCTGATTTTTCTTTATTTTATTGGAATTAATTTAGTGAAAAGGTTGGAAAATACATTTTTTAATATTAAAAGTTGTTTTAAGCATTTGAAATTCAATATCTTTACTTTGTGACTTGGGAAAAATATTTGGTTTGTTCCTAAGTGATTAGGAGTCAAAATTTGACATTTTTATGATTTTTAATATTTTTATGATTTTTATTATTTTTTAATTATTAAAATATTAAAATATGATTAAAAATTAAAAAATTTAGAAAATTCTAATTTTAATTTTTATAGACTTCTCTGATATCAGAGAGCTCACAAAATCAATTTGGTAAATTTTTGAAATCTATTTTGGGAGTTATGAATTTTTAAATTTTAAGTTTGATCATGTGACTTAATTAATTAATTTAGTAGGACTAATCATCTCCAATTTATATCAAATTTTTATGATAGATTCTTTGTATCCTAAAGATCAGTGGAGAGTTGATTTCAGGTTATTTTGATGCATGGTTAATCATAATTAATTAATATTCTATTTTAAGATTTTGGCCAAATTAGAGTTTGTTTGATTGAAATAAATCATGAGATAATTTTTTATTGTTTTTTCTAGTCAAAAGGAATATACTCTAATTTTTCAAGATTTTTATAAATAACATGGTAATTTTTATAATTATTATAGGAAAACTGAAGCATAATATTGAAAAATAGATATCCCATCACGGAAATCTTTCCTGACTTTGGAAAAATTTTGAAAGATCCACCATTATGCATAGAATAACATATAAAAATTTCAAGTTATGGTGAAGCTCCTACATGCATGAAGAATTAAAAGATTGAAAACACTATTTAATTAATTAAAAATAAAATATGCACTAAATAAAAATAAAATTACTTTCACAATATTTTCCTCATTTTCATGAGCAAGAGGGTATTTTTATTTTATTTTTTGGAGTTTTCTAGGGAAAGTTATGATTTTTTTGAAGTTTTGTGTCAAAAATAAATCCAAAAAATCCATTTCCCGCTCAATCCACGTGTCGCTCTCCTATTGGCCAACGTGGTTCTGTATGGCGCCTGTTTACGGATGAAGATCTGTCCGACTATATCAGGGCTGTCCGACTACATTAGGGCCGTCCGTCAGATACAAGCCTGATCGGACGACTGCTGCTCCTCTCTCCTAGTGCTATTCACCCAAAACCGTCCACCTTCAAACCTTGATATCTCACTCATTTCTCAATGAAATTGAATGAATTTTTTTTTAAAATGATCGTCTAATCGAGTAGCACACATCTATGCAGTGATGATATACTTAAAACATGTGAATATTTACAGAAATTTAAAATAAGCTCGGTTGGAGGAGAAAAAAATTGATACCTTCGTCCAAGAGGTGAGGCCTCAATTGAAAATGGTTTGATTGAGCTTAGAAATGCTTGGAGAAGCTTTGGGAATAATTTGGCATGGTCTCCCCGAGGTAATCTTTCATCTCCTCTTGGCTATGAAGGTGGGGTTTAAATAAGGAAGGTTATGGTGGAGCTTTGGGTGGCCATGGGGGTTGATTAGTGGGTTCAAAATATGTGTTTAGGTGGAGGGGAGGTCAGAGTTTGATTTTTGTGCAGTCAATTTGGGATTGTCATGTGTAAAGTCAAGGAGTTAAATGACATGGGTGTAAGGAGCATTTTTGTTCCAATTTGGGTCAATTCATGGTTTTGGCTTGGTTCACTCACCAAGGCTTGATTTGGGCTGATGTGAGATCATTTGGGTCAGCCTCACATGTGTGGTGAAGTCCCCATCCAGGGTTAGGTGGCCAATTTTGATTAAAGTGTATCATTGATGGGGTTAAAAAAGGTTTAGTGAAGGCTTAGGAAAGGCTCCCCTCTTCTTGCCATAAGTGGTATGGTGAGGTGGAAAGGGCTCCCCATGGCTTGCATCTGGCTTATGCATGGCTCCATGGCTTCATTTAGCTTGCTCATGGCTTGGGAAAAGGTTGGCTCACTTGCATGGAAAAGGGATATTTGGAATTTTGATAACTTTGGATTCCTTTGATGGGATTTGTCATGATGCTACAAATGGGTTGATTTCATGATGCTTTAAGACTTTGGTCAAATAGGATTATCAAATGAATGATGAAGAAAAGGTTTCATGTGGGCTTGGGGATGGATTTTGGGCTTTTGAATTTGATGGAAAGTGGGCTTTTAAAGGCCTTATGGAAGTGGGCTTTTAAGTTTGAAAACAAATTGGTGAATGGAGATTTTGTGAAAGATTAGGCTAAAAAAATGTTGGGTTTAGTTTGGGAGTGTAGCATGAGTGATTTGGAGAAGGTTTGGTGTCATTTGGAATTGAAATATGTTTAATTTGGGCCTTTTTGGTAATGGGGCCCAAAATGGGTCAAATTGGGCTAACTTTGGCTATCTTGGGTTAATGTTGGTTTAAGGTTGGATTTGATGTAAAATTATTGTTGAGAAATGTTTAGGGAGTGTTATAAAGATTTTTCAACTTTGGTTGGGCTTTGATTTTGGGATTTGGGCCTATTTGGGTTAGGTTTGGGTTTAGGCCAATTTAGGGGATCTATGCTTCAAATTGAAATTGGATCCAAATGTTAATCAAGTTGGGCTTGGATTTGGTCTAGATTGATATGAGGGATATGTAATTGAAGTTTAGAATTGAATTGGACCAAAATTGAGGTCAATTGGGATGGTTTGGTTTGACATTGGGCTCACTTTAGGTTTAAAATGGGTCAAATTGGGGGTTTTGGCAAAAGTGGACGAAATTGGAAAAATTGGCTTATGGTGTAGTTGAACAAAATGAAATTGGAAATATTGGAGATTTTTTGGAATTTTTTGGGAATTTTTGGAATTTATGGAATTTTTGGCTAAGAAGGGCATTTTGGGTATTTGGAGGGTATTGGGGGTATTTTTGGAAATTTTAGTATATTTGGCTATGGATGATCAATTTGAGTGGGGGGAAATGTTTAGGATTGATTTTGAGGAATTTTGGGTAATTTAGGTGTTTTTGCAAGTTTTGGGTAGTTTCAAGGGCATTTGGTAAGTTTAGTGGGTGTAGGGCCCCGGGGGTAAAAAATTGAAATTTTGGAAAAATGAAGATTGATCAAATTTGAGTAGAATGGAATCACTTTGGTTGAACCATGAAGCCATATCAAGCCCATAAGAGCCATGAGAGGACTCATTTGAGGCATTCGCTATGTTGTTCCTAACCCTCTTAGCTATGGCCTAGGGGTTAAAGTCCATCCATATGAATTACCTACATGAGTCAGGAAGTCAAGCTAGGTATAAATGGTTTTAGGATTTGGAATGTGTGTGAAAGTGTAATGTGTGCAGGTCAACCCTCACCGGACCGAGCCACCTGAGGGTAGTCCTAAGGCCAAAGAGTCCTATAGGGAACTCATCCTTTAAACCTCCACATTTGATCTTAACCCTCCAAGTGAATTAGGGGTTTACAATCAGGCATGTGGGGTTTGCAGGGAGTTAAGAGGTGTTTAAATTTCTAAATGGTGGGTGCCATCTTTAATCCTCTAGGATAGTGAAAGGGAAAGCCTAAGGCTAGATCCTAAGTACTAAGGAGAGAGAAGAGAAAAGACCTCATAAAAAATGAGGTCAATATTTATCTTCCATAAGGATTCTATGCATACAAATTGAAGGACTGATTCCTTTAATATCAGCTATCATCCATCCAAAGGATTTCTTGTACTTCTTTAAAACTTCAAACAAACACTCTTCTTATTTTTTAGTTAATTAAGAGGAAATTATCTCTGGCAAAGTTGAGGACTCACCTAAAAATGTATACTTCAAATGATCAGGAAACATCTTTAACTCAAGTTTAGGAGGTTTTTCAATTGATGGATAAAAAAATTCATCTTTTTCAGTCATGTCCAACAGTTAAAAATTCTCATGAACATAATTTAGATCTTCCTCATGAAAATATTCAGAATGATGTAACTCCTCTTCTTGCATATGTTCCAATTCTTCTCTTTCAAATTTCTCTTCATAAGTTGATTTGAAATGAAATTCACTCAAATATTTGATAACATCCATCGTATAACATTCATCATCTTTACCTCTTGCAGGATATTTCATTGATTTTGAAATATTTAATGTAACAGTTTGATCATTAACTCTCACCCTTAATTCCCCTTTTTTCACATCTATCATTCCTCTGCTTGTGGCTAGGAAAGATCTTCCTAAAATTATGGGTATTGATGCACCAAAAATATATACAGTTTTTGCTATATAATTTTACCCATTTTTGGTGATATTACACTTTAAAAAAAGGTATTTTTCATTATTTGTTGCAGGTATGATGATCTTAGGTGATTGAAGAAAAAGAAGCAAAAATGAACGAATTCAGAGCAAAAAGGAGCAAGAAGGAGGATAACAGGTCTAGCGCTGCCAGCGCCAGAATGGGCGCTGTTGGTGCCAGAATGGGCACTGTCGGTGGCATTTTCCAGAGAACTCTGCAATTATTGGGACAACAGGGCACCGCTGGGGCCCTATCAGGCGCCGCCGGCTGCCAATGTCGGTGGAATTCAAATTTGAGGAGTTTTGGCGACTTTTTAAGGGATGCCTATGGAAACTCTTGGGATTTCATTTCTAACTTATAAGTAACTGTTTTTGGATAAAAATGTGTGTGTGTGAGTGTGTATTCTAAAGTTCTAGAGAGGGAGAGTGTGTGTTGAGTGTTAGGGCTTAGGAGAAAAGTGTGTAGAAGTGAGAATTTGCGAAGAATTCTTCTCTAAGGAGTGAAGAAGAAGAAGTAAAGTGAGAGACTGCTTCTTCCTTTCCATTCTAAAGAGTGAATTAAATGTTGCAAAGAAGAGAGAAAAAGATTCAAAGGAACTTCAAGGGAATTGCATTGGGGAAGAGAAAGAGATAACTTGTATTTTCTTTTGTGGTTTGTATGACTTTTCTTTTATATATAAAATCCATGTTTTATTGTATCTTCTTCATGAATTCTGAGTAGTCTCCTTTGTCTTTCTTCTTGCATAGATATGTGATGATGGATTAATGTGGATTTGAAGTGCTTTCAATGTATTGAAGAAATTGTGATGGTTTTTCATTTCGAACTTAATTTACTTTTCGATCTGGCCAATTTAATTGTTAAAATATGTTGTTGAACGTTAATTCTGAAAGGATTTAGTGTCCTATAACAAAAATGAAGAATCCATTCAATTTCCATGGATGAATCACGTAGTTCAAGGGAATTGAGTGCAAATAAATAGGGAAATGTGTTTTGATGGACTTCAATTTGGAGGTTTCAGGGTGACAGGCTGAGATCCCAAAATTGGTTCTAAGATTAGTAACTAAAGTCGAAGGTTAGCTGGCCCAATGCTATATATATGCGAACTAAAAATTCAATCCCCAGCAACGGTGCCAAAAACTTGACCCGCAATCCGCTGATGACAAATATAATAATTAATGCTTTCAAATATATTTAATAGATAATAATAGCAACTAGTGTATACAAATATAATTTTATTGAAAATATTTTACACACTAGGGGTACTACGCAAGTGTACGTATCGTATCAAGTAATATAGGACTTTGAAGCAAAGACCCCAGTATCGATCCCATGAGGAGTGAGTTATATATTTTTAAATATTTTAATTTTATTTTTATGTATTTCTTTTATAGTTTATAAATTTGATATTTTTAATTTACTAGATGCAATAATAAAGCAGTAATGAAATGATTGATGTAAATAGCAATAAGAACACAACTTTCTTCCTTTCAATTAATCCAAGATTTTCTAAGATAATGATAATATTCGTGGAGAATATAAATTTATGGTATTGTGCCAAATAGAAGCATTCATATTCTTTACCCTTTGATCCAGGTGTAACAAACATTGGCTAGCCTATAGATCAGGTCCGGATGTATTGTTAGTAGAATGGGTTAATCTAGGCTCAAACTACTAGATGTCCAAGGGTGGCTATGGTCGGCCCTACTAGTGACCCTTTCCTTCTCTATAAACCATATCACAAGAATTTAGTCTGTCACTCTAAAAACTTATTAATTCTACGCCCATTATATAATATCTTCCTATTTATTTGCACGTCACCTTGAATAACCCGCACAAGGCCTTCGACTACCCAAGGATTCATGTGATATCTACTAGTTAAGAATTCATCTCCTTCAAGGTATCAAAACTCTTCAACAAATTTTAACAATACAAGTGATCAATTTATAAAGTAAATGAAGATCCAGTATTAATATCATCACAATGTTTTAAAATATAAATAGTTTTTAATTTTCCATCGAATTTTATATTATCTTATTTATCTTTTCATAATTGAAAGGAGAAAATAAACTAACTACTCAGAACACATTGAATTTTTTCAACAAAACATGATAATAAAATTTTGAATAAAATTACAAATACTTATCTCAAGTGTTTCTCCTACTGAACCTCTGAATTGTTCTGACTCCAAAGCAAATAAACTTCAAAAGCACCAACTCTTTAAACTCTCAATATACACTCTAAATAAACTCACTAATTAATAAAAGTGGCCCTAAAGTATTTCTCTAATTCTCACTCTAGATGGGGCTCTAGATAGGGGAACGTATGGGGGCCCTTTTCTCTGAAGGAGTACCCTCCTATTTATAGGCTTCAAGGGTTGCCTTGAGGCACATCTTCAAAATGTGTCCACTTTAAATGAATCTTCTAGAAGGTGTGTCTAGCGCCTAGGCGCCGGAATCTGGCACCTAGGCGCCGGACTCTGCGTCCAGTTCTTCTCTTCACTTTGGATCACACCTCTTCGCGATTAAAACCGTTTCCAAGCGTCCAAATACATTGTATCACATATCCTATAAACCAGGAACAACTGCCAGTATTCTAGATGGTTCAATAACCGCTAACACCATCAAAATAACCATCCAAAAGTCATCAAAAATCTTGACAGATCCCGTATTGACCTGGCGCTTAGGCGTCGGATTCTGGCGCCTAGGCGCCAGACCAATAATTTTGACAATTTTGCATTTTGGCTCCATTTTTGCTCCTTTTTGCTCCTTTTTGCTCCTTTTTCACTTTTTTTTCTTCTTGAACATTTTTCCATCACCTATATCCAAAAACACAAAAATACATTTCATTAAAGCATAATATCCTTAAAAATTTGATAAAAATCAAGCCATAAAATTGGGTATTTTTTTCATGGATCAAAATCCCCCAAACTTAAATGTTACTTGTCCTCAAGTAACCCTTTTTACTATATAAAATGTATAACATTTGGAATAAAAGATAAATATTTAAGACTCCTTGTAATTTTTGATCTTATAAAGGCTTTAGTAAATCATTAACCAAATTTCACTAACTAAGTTTAATTTTAAGAATTTAAAGAATATTCAACTACCAAATCATAAGACTTCAAAAATTTTTCATTCATCTCGAAAATAATAAAAGTTTATTATATTAAGATCACATAGATTATTTACAAGAAAAAGATTTTCATGAAAAGTCTTTCTTAAATAAAGATTCATGCATGAAAATTAAGTAAAAGTATGTAACTAGTTTTCTTCATATAAGATAATTTAAGTGAAGCCAATTTTTGATTAGGCATATCCTCAAGCTTCTCCTCTTTTTCTCTTTTTTTTTTCACAGTGAGGATTACTGTATCTGGATAGCCTGTTAATGATTTTGAACTTCAGTATCCTTAACTTATATTTTCAAACTTTTACATTTTCACTTAATTATTATAACATGAATAGAATTTCAAAAAGATTTTCAATCTTTTCTTTTTCAAGTTATAATTTTTGATTTCTTAATACTTCTAAAATTCAATTATTTCTGTTATGAATAGAAAAATTTCTTAATCTTATTCTTCTTTAAGTTAAATTATTCTATTCTTAAAATCAATTAAAGTTATTAAAATTTTGGTTAAGTCCACTAAATTATTTATAATTTCAAAAATTTAAGTGATCTTAAATAGATTCTTCATTCCTTATGTTATGTTAAGATTTTTTTAGAAAATATTAGTTTATTAAGGACAAATAAAATTTAAATTTGCATGTATTTTCTCTTCCCCCAAATTTAAGTTTTGGTATATCATGAAAATAATAAAGTATGAGAGAAAGAAAAGTATAATTTAAAAAGGAATTTTATAAGCATGTTAAAAAAAATTCTAGAAAGAAATATAATTTACTTTTACACATGATTTTTATGAATATTACAGAAATAATGGAGCATATAAAAATAAGCGAGCTCAAAAATTTTATATAAGCAGATAGTTGAATTAAATAACTATATTACTAACATAAATAAAATAACATTACTAACTATTCTAAAATACTAAGCAGTAGGCTGAAACAAAAAATAAACACAAATTCATTCAAATTTCAGTCTGCAACTAAATATCTAAAACAGTCTCAACATCAAATAATTCATACAAAGTCTCATAAACAAATCTAAACTAGTAAACAAAAAACAATAATCAGTACTAGAAAAAAAAAACTAAACTAACAACAGACTCAACACATCTCAGAGGTAAATCAGGCCACTAATCACTGTCTGTAGCCTCGTCATCGTCATCACCAAAAGAAAACTCCTCATCCTTAGGATCAACATATGGTGAAAATCTAGGACAGGTGAGAAACTGAATATCATGCTCACCCTTCAAGAATTTGATTAAAGACTCTGAATACTCAGCATCATATTCACTCTTCCTCTGGGTGTAATCAGATAGGCGATCAATCTTCTTATCCATAGTATCAACTCTGTAGTGAGTTAGAAATAACTCATTCTGTCGCTCCGTAAATCGATCATGCATCGATTCCCAAAAACTAGACGATGGCTCAACAAGTAGAAGTAGAAGGTCCGGAAGTGGAAGCTCTACCGGAGTAGGTGCGAACTAGAAGGGTCGTAGATCTCTTCCCACGAAGATGATCATGGATACTAACACTCTCCCGCCCAATTGGCTCGGTAGACTTCGGCTTCTCCTCGAAATATCGGCGAAGTGACTCCATTGTTCTCACATAAAGAATAAATCGGAGATGGGAATCCTAGTCCTACGAAGTACCTGGATCTAGCAGATAGACTCCGCGAATCATAAATAATACTGCCGACATCTATCAGCTTCCTCTCCTAAATGCAGTAGTTTAAGATAGCTCGATTTCTAGTCACTTCGCTCAGGCGGTTGGAAGGTATAAGTCTTGCAGAAATAAAGTAATGCCATGTCTTTGAAATAGCATTTAATTTAGAAGATTTGAAATTTACCCGTTTATCGTTCCGGATCTTCCAAGCTCCAGTGTCTTCTGTAAAATAAGCAATAATCATCTCAAGATCTCCTTCAGATGGAGATAATCCAGAATAGTGGCACTCGATGGTAGGTGGCAGTCCATAAAAAACATTGATCCTTTCTAGAGTAAATCCTAATCCAACACCTCTAACGAAGACTTCGTAGTCTTCCGCATCCAAAAAGTTAGCATAAAATTCACGCACGACTTGAATAACAGCAACAGCGGTGAAATAATAGAATCGTTGCCAGTTGTGCGCAACGATCGTGTTCTTGATCATTTCACCGGGATTGTAAAAGCTTCGCTCTGAGATAAATTTTATGGACTTCGCAAATTCGTGATATTGAAAATGCGCTACCGCAGTTGCGAACTTGCTACTGTCAAAATTTTCTTGTGCCTTTCCTCGCTTAGATTTCAGTGCCATCTAAACGTGAAAAAAACACAAATAAATTAAGTAATCAAAGATTTAAACTCTTTTTAAGCTTAAGAAACTTAAAATGAGTTTATAAATTCATGGAGAAACACTAAAAATCAAAATTTTTTTCAAAATTTCAGTTTTTAGTCAAAAATAAGAAAAACTATGGTGAAAATAAAAAATAAATGAATTAGAGTGTAGATCTAACCTTGAGATGAAGAAATCAAGTGATTTTGGGCTCAAAATCTTGATGTTTTAACCTGAAAATGGATTTAGGAGGTGGGTTTTCGCGAAAAAGAGGAAGAAGATGAAGCTTAGGCGTCAAAAATGGATAATGGGGGTTTAAATGGTGTTTTTCGGGTAAGCAGGCCGAACCAGCGCCTAGGCACCGAATTCTGGTGCCTAGGCGCCACACTCGCCTTTCTAAAAAAATCTCTTAAAAATTTTATTTTCCACCAAAATTCATAAATTAAACTTCTAATTACTCATATAAGAGTATTGCATCAGTTTCCATCTTCCAAAATATTTTCCAAAAATTTTAAAGATTAAAAATTAAATCCACCAATTAAACACAAGTTTAAATCAAACTCTTCTAATTCCATTCATGATTTTCAATTTCGGGCTCAACACAATTCAGATAAGTATCATAACATGATTCAAGTTCTAACAAAAATCAAACAACATAAATTTGAAAGCAAATACAACACACATTGAACATGAAAGCAAACACACAAACAAACACAATCGATTCACTAAATCGATACAACGACACAAAAGATAAATCACAATCTCACCACATCACTATCTAATTCCCATTATCTTCACAATGAAGATTTCTTGGCCTACTGGGGAAGAATACTAACGCTCTTGGAAAATCCGTAGCCATTTTCTCGTAGATCCAATTGTTTTTCGCATACATCTCCACTTGAGCATCTTGATAAGTCGCTAGATGATTAAATTGAAGTTTTGCTTGCCATTCGAGATGTTCAATTTGATGATACATCTCATGGAGGCAATCTTCAATGCTTTTAAACTCTGCTTCAAACTTATCTAGATGACTAGAAATTTTCTCCAAACTTACAGCGATGAAACCATTGAAGTAGGGTTGAGGATCCTTTGAAACCTTGTCTCTAGCCTCTTCTCCAAGATTTCTCCTCTCCATTTCTTCAAAATTCCTCTCTAATCTCTCAAGAATGGAGTGTATGGGTCGAAATAATGATTGCATAAGGATTGGGGACAAAGATAGGGTCATTTATAAGAGAAAATCATGTGAAAAACTGAAGATTTTCTGTTTTGACACGATCCAGTAACTGTGGCGCTTAGGCGCCGGACCCATCGAAACATAGTTTTACTCTGGCGCTTAGGCGCCAAATCTGGCGCCTAGGCGCCAGAACCATGTTCAACTCCGTTTCTCCTAACGTCAAATTTCAAAGTTCGTTCTCCAAAATAGGTAGTTTAGAATGGTAAGATCAATATAGACTCAGTAACACAAATTATAAGCAATCTTAATGAAGGTTAACTTGATCTCATTTTTACTCATATATGAAATAAAGTGATCCAATGTCTAAGATTTATATAATTCGAGATAATTTTCAGCTTAAGTCAATAAAGACTTGTTAGCATTCAAATTTTCTAAAATAATATAAAATTAAACAAGACCGAGGCATAACCTTACATTACCAATATAAAAACACATAAAACAACAAATAACTATGGGTTGCATCCTACAAAGAGCTTGGTTTACTATCGTCAGCTCGACCAAATTAAGTCTTTTAATCAGGTAGACTCAACTCATAAGCCTCTTTATAATTTTTTTTAAAATCTCCCAAATAAGGCTTTAGTTTTAATCCATTAACTTAAAATTTTTTTCCCATTTTGGGATCTTTAACATCCACAACTCCATAATGGTATACTTTTTCAATTATATATGGTCCTATCCATGTTGATCTTAATTTTCCAGGAAAAAGTCTTAAACGAGTATTAAATAATAATACTTCTTGTCTAGGCTCAAATATTTTTCCTGAAATATTTTTATCATGTAATATTTTTATTTTCTCTTTATAAATCCTTGCATTTTCATATGATTCATTTTTTATTTCATCCATCTCATTCAATTGCAATAATCGTTTTTCTTCTGCAGTATTCAAATCAAAATTAAACTTCTTTATCGCCCAATAAGCTTTATGTTCAAGTTCAACAGGTAAGTGACAATGTTTACCATAAAATAATCGGTAAGGTGACATTCTGATTGGTGTCTTATAAGCTGTTCTATAAGCCCATAATGCAGAATCAAGTCTATCAACCCAATCAATTCTTTTAGGATTAACAGTCTTCTCTAAAATTTTTTTAATTTCTTTGTTTGATACTTCAACCATTCCACTTGTTTGTGAGTGATATGCAGTTGTAATTCTATGTTTGATTCCAAAATTTTCCAATAATGATTGAATTCTTATATTTTTAAAATGACTTCCACCATCTGTGATAATTACCTTAGACATTCCAAATCTTGAAAAAATCATCTCCTTTAAAATCTTGAAAAAATCATCTCCTTTAAAAATTCTTAAAAATTTGGGTGATTTTGGAGATTTTAGGCAAAATTGGGGTTTTGGGGGCAACTTGGCAATTTGGTAGAGTTTATGGGTAAATGGGTCAAAAGTTGAGATTTTTCATTAAAATTTAGAGTTGAGAAGGATTGATAACCCATTTGAGTGCAGTGTGTAAGTGTGTGTGTGAGCCTCCCCTAGACCACCAGGGTAAGTCCTAAGGCTTGACCATCCTATAGGGGACTTCCCTTGAGCTTGCTAATGCTTTTTCTCATCCTCCTAAGCATTTATAGGTTAGAATTTAAGCATTCGAAAGCTTCAAGTGAAGTAAAGAAGTTTTTTTATTTTCGATGGGGTAAGGGTTTCATTGCTGGTCTTTTAAAAAAGTCACCAGAAAAGTACTATGGCTAGACCCTAGGCTATTCTAAAGAAAGACTAGACCTCAACAAAAAGTGAGGTCAACAGTAGGTTTGTTTTAAATGTGATTATTGGTTTTAGGTTGGCTAGAAGAATGGGGTAGTTAGGGAAATCTTGTTGTAGGCTTAGTTTGCGTGTTTGTGTGAGATTTTGGGTAGGTTTAGTATGAAGGAAGAGAAGATGGAATGTGTTAGTTCTCAGGTTAGTGTGTGCAGGTGAGAAAGAAATAAAATTTGGGGTGGCTGGGGGGAGGACGCTCATTTTAGGGTTAGAATTGAGGTTTGGTTTGGGAATGGGATTAGGGTTTAGTGTGGGATGAGAATTATGAAGAGGAATTAAGAAATATTTTAGGTAAGAGAGGAAGTGGAAGAGGAGTGTAATTTGAGTGATAATTTGTGTAAGAGAGGGAGTGGAGAACGGTCAATGTTTGTGTAGGTTTTTGGGTAGGACAAGAATTAGAGAAGGGTGCATAGGTCTTTGGGTTAGGGAGAAGGAGGGATGGCTAGTGTAAGATTGGTTTGGTTTTCAACCGTGGGTGTGAAGGGAAATTGGATGGCCTTTGGCTTTAGTGAGAAAGGAGAGGAGTAGAAGGGAAACATTACATTCCTAAGGTCAACATCATGCAAAAACTAAAGTTGAAATGAAGAGGAATGAGAAGTTATAACTTTGCATTGGAATATTTTTGGATGAAATGACTTCCTTGCTTCCATGGTGACTTCCTTGCTTGGTTTTGTTGAGAAGAAAATTTGAAGAGAAAACGAAAGGAATGTTAAGGGGGAGGAAGCCTTAATATTGGGATAGGAGAAGAGGGAAAGGGAGGGAGAGGAATTGGAAGTTTCTGGCTAGAGCGGAAAGGAAGAGAGAATTTTAGCCAAGTGAGAGAATGAAGAGACCGTGTTGGTGACACGCCTAAAATATATAAGCTTTTTGCTATATAATTTTACTCATTTTTGATGATATTACACTTTAAAGGAAGGTATTTTGAATGTCTTTTGGTTTTAGGTACAAGAAATCGTGATTGGAGCAAAATGAAACACAAACGGTGCAATTTGGAGCAAAAGCGAGCAAGAAATGAAATTCTACCTTGACACCTTTCGATAAGTCTTTTGATGTTAAATCTCTTTTACACTTCTTGAATATTTTTGAATGAGATTACACTTTAAAGAAAGGTTGTTTTTATGTTTATTTTGTAGGGCTATCAGTTACAAAAGCAACGCAAATGAAACGGGGCGAATCAGAGCTAAAACGGAGCAAAACGGTGGAGCTGCGCAGGAATCTCGCCGACGGCGGCCTCGAGCCCACCGACGGTGACCATGAGCAGTTATTCATTCTTCTAGAAGCCCACCGACGGCGAGATCGAGCCCGCCGACGGTGAGAATGTCAGTTCAAGCAATTGTTCGATGAATCTGGAGGCCTTTTGAAGAGATGCTTAAGCAACCTTTGGGAATTTTTCTACCTCTTTAAAAAGAGATGAATTTGAGAAGAAATAGAAAGGGGAAAAGTGAAAAAAAACTTGGAGGAATGTTTAGGATTCTTAGATTAAGAGTAAAAATGTAGATTTCTACCCTTTTGGAGAGATTGGAGAGGAGATTTTGAGAGAATTTGTAAGGGGTTTCGCTAGCATTACTGGATCGCTGGGAGACTTTATGGGAGAGATCTTCGTCTTTCTTTCAAGGGGAAAAAGCTAGGTATTGTTCTTCATTATCTTATAATTTTGTAAACTATTACCTTGTGGATTTTCTTTAGTTAAATGAAGTTTCTGTGGTGTTTTTTTCGTGTTTTGTGACGCATCTCTCTTACTCTTTCTTCTTCTTTGAAAATAGTGACATGAGAAGATTATGCCAATATTTTCATTTTAATTTTCTTTTGTAATGAGTAGAAATCATGTTTAGGATTTTGTGATGCATGATAAAAGTGAATTTAATTATAAATGTGATGGTTTTTACTTGCACTTCATTTACATTGCAATAAGGGTCCATTGTAGTGTTAAAATTCATTGTAATTGCATCGACCCAAAAGGGCGGTGTAATTCTTAACAAAGTGAAACCACATTCAAATTCCATGGATGTTGAAGTTCATGGGGATTGAATGTAAATAAATAGGGAAATAATATTAATCGGGCTTAGAATTGGAGATTTTAGAGTGACAGGCTAAAATCCTCAATTCGATCCTATTGTTTGGGTGCTGAAGTGTAGATTGTTAGCCCTCAGGCGAGGGGAACGTGGGAGCTCCGAAGTGAGAGCTGATATCCTCCCAGCCTAGCCATGGATTTAGTAACCAAGCATAGGATTAGTCAATGTTCTTTATGCCTGGACTAAAGGGTAAAGAATAGGATTGCTCATATTTGGCACATACAATATTTAATGCATCTCAATCCTATACATTATCTATTTCATTACATAAAAATAGTAGTTTTTAATATCTCAAAATTCTCCATACCAACTCATCCAAAAAAAGTTATATTTAGAATAGTTATTTGCATTTAGATATAGTTACTATCTTTACATTTAACACTTGCATTTAAGAATAGTTGCTAGATAAAACACAATTTTAATCGACATTCCAAACTAAAGAGTATTAGTAGTAGACTAGAATTTGATTAAGGACTTCTTACTTCACTTCCTCGTGGGATCGATATTGGGGTTTTTAAAGAAAACTCTATATTACTTGAAGCGATACGTATACTTGCGTAGTACCCCTAGTGTGTAAAATATTTTCTAATTTTTATATTATTTAAGATTTTGCACACTAGCCGCTATTTATAAATCGAGTCAAGTTTTTGGCCATCTTTTGGAAGTTAATTTATTGCGTAATTGCGAGTCGGGTCAAGTTTTTGGCGCCGTTGCCGGGGAAGCTTCGGTAAGAACTTTAGGAGAATTTTAGTTGAAGTAATTAGGCTTAGACTTGGAAAACTGTAGTGTCGTAAAAACTATTTTTGTGTGAAAAGTGTTTTTATATAAAAAAGTATTGTGAAAAAAAAATTGTATATATGAAAAATAAAGTGTTCGTGAAAATATTTTGTTGTGTTGAATATATTTCATTTATTATTTGTTTAATTGTTAATGTATTATTTGTTATGTTGCGTATGCGAAACAAAGGATCTACAGGACTTGTACCTTATGATCCCGAGTTTGGAAAAAATAAAAAAATAAAAATACAGAAAGGACTTGAAAAACTAGAAATGGAAATGGAAAACTTTCAAGATAATAACTTGGAAAATCATCATAAATCATTGAGGGATTACATAAATCCTACGACAGATGAAATTCACACTAGTATACAAAACCTTATCGTAGAAGCTGACTCGTTTGAAATAAATCCGGATATTATCCAACTGGTGCAGAACAATCAGTTTGGGGGAACTCCTTCGGAGGATCCCTGTTTACACTTATCAAATTTTCTAGAACTTTGTGCTACATTTCGTTATAATGGCATGTCAAACGATGCTTTTAGACTAAAGCTTTTTCTTTTATCTCTAAGGGATAAGACAAAAGTGTGTTATACTCATTAGCACCCGGTTCTATTAAAACTTGGGAGGAGTTAACTCAGAAATTCTTAGCTAAGTACTTTCCACCTTCAAGGACTACTAAACTTAGAAACGATATTATCTCATTTTGTCAGAATGAAGGGGAATCAATATACAAAGCCTGGGAAAGATTTAAGGAACTCCTAAGAAAGTGTCCACACCATGCTCTACCCGATTGGTTAATCATTCAAACTTTTTATAATGGGTTAGTAGGATCCCTTAGGTCTATAATTGATGCTGCCATTGGTGGATCATTAATTTCAAAATAATTTGATGAAGTGTATGCATTAATTGAAGAAATGGCTACAAATGAATTTCAATGGCCCTCTGCAAGGGTAAATCATAAAAATATAGCTAGTTTTCTTGATACGGATACAATTACAATTCTTGCATCTCAGATTGCTGCAATATCAAGGAAGTTGGACCAATTTGGAATGAACCAACCTCAATTTACTCCTGTAAGTGAGGAAAGTTCATTAGGGCGTATGATTGATTCCAACTTATAATATGAGACTTTAAATACCATAAAAAATCCATATTCTAAATTTTACAACCCATGTTGGGAGAACCATTCTAAATATAACTGGAATCATAATACTGATGGTGGAAACCAAAAATGGGAAAATAATCATGCAAATCCTAATGAAAGTTGGAATAATCAGGGGAACACAAACTTTAGACCTTCATATCCACCGGACTCTAACAATGATTAATAATTTGAGGATAAAAAAATGTCTATGAAAGAAGTGGTATTGCAAATGGGAAACCAGTTGCAAAGTCAAAATGTTGCGATTAGAAACATAGAGAATCAACTGGGACAAATTACTAATTCACTTAGCAATAGACACCAAGGAACACTTCCTAGCAACAATGAGATCAACCCTAAAGAGAACACTAATGAACAAATAGAAGCTGTCCAATTAAAAAGTGGAAGAGAAATAGAGGATGTGGTTAGAAAAGAGAAAGATGTTGTGAGAGAAACAAAAGAAACTAAAAGACCTGAAGAACATGTTTCTAAAGATCTAGAAAAATTAATATCTCCAAATAAAATCAGTTTGGAAAGACCACCACCTCCATTTCCTCAAAGACTTAACAGCATGAGTTGGATAAAAAATTTTCAAAGTTCATGAAAGTACTTAAGAAGTTAAAGATAAATATTCCTTTCACTGAAGCTTTGCAACAGATGCCAAGTTATCCAAAGTTTATAAATGATATATTAAACAAGAAAATCAAGCACTAAGTGAGGAGTGCAGTGTCATACTTCAGAAAAATTTTCCTCAGAAACTTAAAGATCCTTGTAGCTTTACAATTCCTTGTGCAATTGGAGAAAAATTATGTGGAAAAGCTTTATGTGATTTAGGAGTGAGCAATAATGTGATGCCTCTATCTATATTTAGAAGGTTAGGTTTAGTCGATATTTCTCCCACTACCGTAACCCATACATTGGCCGATCGATCTATCATTTATCCAAAAGGAGTTATAGAAGATGTGCTTTTTAAAGTGGATAAGTTTATCTTTTCTGTGGACTTTATTGTATTAGATATGGAGGAAGATAAAGATATTTCAATTATTTTGGGGAGAAATTTCCTTGTTACTGGACAAGCTATGATAGATGTGCAAAAAGGAGAGTTAACTATAAATATTAATGACCAGGAAGTCACTTTTAATGTATTAAAGACTATGAAATATCCAACCAAGAGAAAAGATGATGAATGTTTTTGGATGGATGAAATTGATTATCTAAGTAAAGACCATTTCCAAGAAAGTTTTGAGAGTAAATTAAAAGATGAGGTTGAAATAGATTTTCATGATGATTTAAAAACATTACTTAAAGAAGACTGTACGTATGTTCAAGAGAGGTGTGAAATAATGGACGCTACCAAAAATAGTAAACTTTTAATTCCATTTGTTGAAAAATCTCACGAACTTAAGATGGATGTACCCCATACAATTTTAAAGCCTATTTATTTAGGGAATTCATCTACACAACCAGTCTTTATATCTTTAGATACAACTGAATCACAAGAAAAACCTGAATTAAATGATGAAAAGATAAAATTATTGAACTAAGACTTGGAAGATAATTTGAGGATATATTTCAAAAGAGCTTTGAGTTGAGAAAAGAGGATAATTATTTTGAAAGACCAATAGAAGATAACATGAGACAGAAGAATATCCCAGAAGAATTTGATCTAGAATCTGAATTATCTAGAGAGAATCTAATCCAAAATTTGAGAGATATTGAAGTATCTTATAAAGATCCATTTCTTATAAATTTCAAAGATGATATTAATATGCAGATTGAAAAAATCAATAGAAGAATATTGGATCTAGAAAGAAATATGAGGAACAATGATATAAATCAAACTGAAAAATGAAGAGCTAAATGAAAAATTAAAATTTGAGGATTTTGTAGGAATCACTGTATCTGAAAATGATTGGGTGATTAATCAAGGATTACTTAATTGGAATTTTGATCCAGGTGGAATCATTTATCGGGCTAATGACGTTAAACCAAGCGCTTTATGGGAGACAACCCATAGTTATCAGTGTGCTTTGATTTAGTGTGCTTGAGGGTCATGATTGTTAGTAATTTATTGTATTTGCTTTATAGTGGATTGATCAGTTTGATTGATGAATGGTAGATGTTTGGATTATTAGTGCTTTAATCTGATTTTTTTGTGTCACGAGGGAGGTGATTCCTTAACTTCTTATTATGGCTAGAATTGATCTCTTGTAGTAGTTGGATTAACGAGTCCACTGTGATTTGTGTCTCACCCAGACTTGAATTTTACAAGAGAAATCATGAATTTCTAGCATTGATAGTTTCATCTTAATTTGTTACTTCCTTTCTACAACTTTATTTTTATTAGGTAGGAGTCGCGAACCTATTTGATGAACACCATGCGGATGATTTTACACTATCTTTGTAGCCGTTAGAAATGCTTAATTATAAGGATTAGATGAGGCCTGAGATTGGTGTCCGGAAACCAATTTATCAGGGATAATCTTATCTTTGGGATTATAATCTATAAAATCATTTTAAAGTACATAATTTACTAGTGTAATGATTCCGTTAGAAATTGGAAGTAAATCAATGTGATGTGATGAGTTAATGGAAGAATTGACCTCATTTATCATATGTATGTTTATGTTTGTGTTACAACTTTATTTAGGTCTTGAAGAACATTTTTATATTCTCATGCTGATACATGCTACGTTAGTTAGACTTTAGTTTAGTTAATTTCATTCTGACATGATTAGTTTAGATTTACTTTCTGCTGCATATTGTTCTGTCCTAAAGAATACTTGCAAATGATTTTGATAGACATTTGTGGTAGATAGAATTTCTAAATTATTTTCTTCCTGGTTATATTTTCTATACTGAATGCTATATATGTTAAAAATTAATTTTGGGGGCTGGAAGAAAAATAAAATTTTAATGTGAAAATACTTCCATTTAGTGTAATTTTATTACAAGAATGTTTTAGGCTAGATTTACTTTCACCTACAGTCATTCTATCCTGATTATGCATGTTGTAGTAGCAAGTAGATTCAACCTTTACTTTTTCTTCCTGCTACATTTTATGGAATTAATTGCAAAATATTTTTGAAATTTAAGTTTGGGGGGAAGAAAAATATTAACTCTTATTTGTTCTCATTTGTTATATTTTCAAAAATTATTAGCATAACTTCTGGCAATTGAACCTCGCTTAAGATAACTAAAACTTTTTATTTCAGTTGAATATTATGGAATGATTGGATGAAAGTTTTTCGTAATAAAAGTTAATTTTATAAGGATAAGATATTTGGTATGAAAGAATTTGATTATAGTTAACTATTTAAAGTAAAGAAAAATGTATTTTTGAAATGTTAAGAGACTTAAAGTATTGTGTGTTAAGAAGAGATTGTGACTTTATGATGAATAATAAAGCTCATACCTAATTATAAAGTAAGGATGTGTTTCAAGTTTGAACTTTAGAAAGAGGAGAGTGAAGTTCAAAATCATTACAGGCTCTCCAGATATAGTAATTCTCATTAAAAAAAAGAGAAAAAAAACAAATAAAGAGTGAAAAAAGGGGATTGAAAATGATCCCGAAAGGAAAGAAAAAAAAAGGAAGGAAGAAAGAAAAAAATATTTATGAGGAGAAGCTTGAAGAGATGCCTAATAAAAAATTGGCTTCACTTGAGTCACTCTAAAGGGAGAACTTGATTTCATTTCTGAATTTATATTTAAAGTATTGGCTTTCATTTTGATGAAGTTTGCAAGAACTCCTTTTTCACATAATCTTTCAAGGCACTCTTAATGTAACAAATTATGGTTTATCTTGAAATAAATAGAAGACTAGAACCCTTTGACTTGATTGCTGAATATTCTTATACCTGTAGCGTTAACCTGAGTTACTGAATTTCTTTCTAAAAGTCTAACCCATATATTCTTTTGAATGAAAATTTTTAGTTTATTACAGGTGAAAAGTACATTGCCCTGAGTTATATTTTTATGTAGTAAAAGTGTTACTTGAGGACAAGTAACAGTTAAGTTTGAGGGATTTTGACACGCCTAAAATATATAAGCTTTTTGCTATATCATTTTACTCATTTTTATGATATTACACTTTAAATGAATGTATTTTGTATGTTTTTTGGTTTTAGGTACAAGAAATGGTGATTGGAGCAAAAAGAAACAAAAATGGTGGAATTTGGAGAAAAAACGAGCAAGAAATGAAATTCTGCCTTGACATTTTTCGATATGACTTTTAATGTTAAATCTCTTTTAAACTTCTTGCATATTTTTGAATGAGATTACTCTTTAAATAAAAGGTTGTTTTAATGTTTATTTTGTAGGGATATCAGTTACAAACACAACGCAACTGAAACGGGGCGAATCGGAGCTAAAACGGAGCCAAACGGAGAGAAACGGTGGAGCTGCGCAGGAATCTCGCCGACGGTGGCCTCGAGCCCGCCGACGGCGGGATTTTCCCGAGAAGGCCAAAATATTACCAAAAGGCTCGCCGACAGCGTCCTCGAGACTGCCGACAACAAGCATGAGCAGTTATCCATTCTTCTAGAAGCCCGCCGACGGCGAGATCGAGCCCGCTGACGGCGAGAATGTCGGTTCAAGCAATTGTTCGATGAATCTGGACGCCTTTTGAAGAGGTGCTTAAACAACCTTTGGGAATTTTTCTACCTCTTTAAAAAGAGACGAATTTGAGAAGAAATAGAGAGGGGAAAACTGAAAAAAAAACTTGGAGGAATGTTTAGGATTCTTAGATTAAGAGTAGAAATGTAGATTTCTACCCTTTTGGAGAGATTGGAGATGAGATTTTGAGAGAATTTGTAAGGTGTTTCGCTAGCATTGCATGGATCGCCGGGAGACTTTATGGGAGAGATCGTTGTCTTTCTTTCAAGAGGAAAAAGCTAAGTATTGTTCTTCATTATCTTATAATTTTGTAAACTGTTACCTAGTGGATTTGCTTTGGTTAAATGAAGTTTCTGTTGTGTTTTCTTCGTGATTTGTGATGCATCTCTCTTACTCTTTCTTCTTCTTTGAAAATAGTGATATGAGAAGATTATGCCATTATTTTCATTTTACTTTTCTTTTGTAATGAGTAAAAATCATGTTTAGGATTTTGTGATGCATGATAGAAGTGAATTTAATTATAAATGTGATGGTTTTTACTTGCACTTCATTTACATTGCAATAAGGGCCCTTTGTAGTGTTAAAATTCTTTGTAATTGCATCGACCCGAAAGGGCGGTGTAATTCTCAATAAAGTGAAACCACATTCAAATTCCATGGATGGTGAAGTTCATGGGGATTGAATACAAATAAATAGGGAAATAATATTAATCGGGCGTAGAATTGGAGATTTTAGAGTGACAGGCTAAAATCCTCAATTCGGTCCTATCGTTAGGGTGCTGAAGTGTAGATTGTTAGCCCTCAGGTGAGGGGAACGTAGGAGCTCCGAAGTGAGAGCCGTTATTCTCTCAGCCTAGCCACGGATTCAGTAACCAAGCATAGGATTAGTCAATGTTCTTTATGCATGGACCACATGGTAAAGAATAGGATTGCTCCTATTTAGCGCATACAATATTTAATGCATCTCAATCATATTCATTATCTATCTCATTACATAAGAATAGTAGTAGTTTTTAATATCTCAAAATTCTCCAAACCAACTCATCCAAAAAAAGTTATATTTAGAATTGTTATTTGCATTTAGATATAATTACTATCTTTACATTTAACACTTGCATTTAAGAATAGTTGCTAGATAAAACACAATTTTAATAGACATTCCAAACTAAGGACTATTAGTAGTAGATTAGAATTTAATTAAGGACTTCTTACTTCACTTCCTCGTGGGATCGATATTGGGGTTTTTAAAGAAAACTCTATATTACTTGAAGCAATACATATACTTGCGTAGTACCCCTAGTATGTAAAATATTTTCTAATTTTTATATCATTTAAGATTTTGCACACCAGCCGCTATTTATAAATCAGGTCAAGTTTTTGGCCATCTTTTGGAAGTTAATTTACTGCGTAATTGCGGGTCGGGTCAGTCGGTTAGTTGGGAGTGATAGGGCTTAAGGAGTTGATTTTGAGAGAGCAGTCAAGAGATGGAAGAGAGGGAAATTTAAATTTCGAGGGATGAAATTTAGAGTTTGAAAATGGTAGTTATGGTAGAAATGATAAAAAATTGAAAGTATACCTTATTTTGAAGAAGTAGAAGTAAGGAATCAAATGATTCAATCCGTTTTTAAAAGGAAGTCTCTAGCCCAAGAGATGTCAAGTTGAAGCGGCTTGATGGTTAAATGTTGGTTATGGTGGTTATCAACAAAGTTTTGGCTTAAGCTTATATGATAGAGAATAATATATGGAATTCAGTGGTGTAATTATTTTTAGTCAAGGTGGGCCCCATCTAAAGGTATTATTGGTCAGTCTGTAGCCCCACCTTAGGAGAGAAAATTGGTGGATCTTGAGCTGGAGAAACTAGTTATTTTTAATGAATAAAATTAAGAATTTTTAGCTCATATTAAATTAGTTAAGGTTTGATTTTGATTTGAGTTCATTTTGAGATGAATTATTACAATTATTCTTTTTTATCGAAATGATAGTCGAAATTATTATCGAGTTAATGGGCCCCCAAATGGAGTCAGATTTGGACATGGAGGGGTTCATTTGAAAATTTTTGATGATCTAGAAGCAAAGGTGAAGTTCATTTTAAAAAAAATAATGATTTGTTGATAAATTTTTATGTTCGATCAATTTTCATACATGAAAACTACAAGTGCAAATTTTTATGTAAAAATAGTGTATGGTGACCCCCAAATTGATTTGCATGCTCCTCTTATGTGAACATGAACATTATGCAATTTAATAATGTTGTTTTGATCATAGGAATGTCTTTTGAAAAAAAAGAATCAACATTTCTAGGGTGCATGGAGCACTATTCATGTGTGACTACATAAAAATAGAATCTTATGGTTGTTAAACTTGTTTGTTTAGTCTTTATAAGTGATAATAAACATCATGCAACTTTAAGATTAAAATTTTAAGCCCTACAATCTAGAGAGATAGAACAACAATTTTTGCGTGTTTATTAGTTAAAGCTGATTTTCAGATCAAATTTAGGGTTTGGTTGAGTTTGCTTATATTCAATTTTATTTTGGTTTGATTGGTTTTACTTTTTATCTGGTTATATTTTAATTTTATTAAATTAGGATTGAACTCATACTTGAGCTCAAGTGAGATTCAATTTGATAAAGAATGGGAAAATGGGTTAATCAAAGGTCAACAACAAGATAAAGTTTGTGGCTCAACACCTGAGATGTGTAAGTGTGGCATCACAGTGCACACATGTGGCTTTCTGCCACATAAACACTCATGATAGTGATTGTCCAATTAGAAGATGACTTGAGGACAAATTTTGATGGGTTTCATGATGCTTAGATGAAACAATGCTAATTACATGGCAAGTGACATTAAAAATCACAATGATATCCATCCAATCAGAGCTATCTAATAGCTGGCACGGTTAGGGTGCTACGGTAAAAAACTAGGCATTATGGTTCTGAAGATATGGTAACATACAATGTCATCTGTCAACTTTGGGGCTCAAAGAACCTAAAAAAATGGTCATCTTGGAAAAGGGGTGCTCTGAATGGCATCGAGACTCCAACATGGACTTCCAGCTCCTTCTATTATATTAACTAGGCAATTTCAAGTGGAAATATATCGGAAAAAACAAGAAATGAATAAGAATACATATGATTTTGACAACTAAAATATAATTTCTGCATTAAAATTTTCCAAAATTTAAAATTTTATTTCAAATCATTTTCTTAATAAAAGGAAAAGATACTTATATGTAACATCTTTTAACAAAAGGAGAAATATATATAAAGAAAATGTCATAATCTATCTAATGATCAAGTAACCACCTCCCTCGTGCAACTTTATGCTCCAAATTGTTCATCCCTTCGCCCATATTAGATGTATGAGAGGATCACAGAGTTATTTTTTCTCAACTTTTGCGGGCCTCTATGTTCCATTGATCTAGTATGTTCGAATATCATTTAATGTGAATGAGCTATATCATAAAGTAATTCAATCACTCTATAAGGGATTCCATATTTTGGTCGACTTCAAAGATGTTTTCTCGTAACATATGAATATGTTGAGAAGCTGAAATGCAACAAGAACTTCACTATGTGAGTGAGTCAAGAATGTACATCAAGGATCCTTTGGGGTCTGGCAATTTCTCGTATGAAAGAACCCTGAAAGTGGTAGTTTCATCACTCAAATCACTATATTGAGAATGGATAGGTCTATTTGGGTGGTGACCTTCAGTCTCATATCCTAATTATGATGACATTTCAGCATTTCAAGTCAGTGAAAACTATTAAAAATAAATAAGTGCTGCAAAGCCTAAGGTATTTATAGATTCAGACATATGAAAGTCATTCGACCCCATCCTTATTTTAAAATAAATTATGCATTGAGGAACCCACCATGTCACCATGGCACTTTGCATGGCTCCAAGAAATTAGTAATGAACATGGCACCATGGTGCTAGAATTGAAATCATAAATACTCTATCCATTCTGAATGATCACCAACAATATTTTTTAATAGGGTGCCACAATGCTAGGATCTCATTTAGGTTGCTTGGCCTTTGAGACGTTTAGGCATCAATAAATGCCTTAACTATATTAAAGAGGCACCATGTCACCAACCCTTCGGATCCATGGTGCCTTGATGGCACTGTCATGTCCCTTGGAACTCAGCCCATTATATATAGGGCCACAATGTTGATAATTGTGTCGCGACGTTGCAGTGCTTATGAAAATTTTATGTGTAGTCAGTTGGTTGTGCAGACAGGGTATATTAGGTTTGTTTAAGGAATAATTTGAGTTAACATAACCTAAGTATGTAGGCTAGACTTGGTTAGCCATTACTTAGATTAACCCAATTTTAACTTTTTATGAAATAGGAGCAAAATTGCTAAATTGGTTTGCCAATAAGTCAGTTGTATCCACCTAAGTGTAATGAACATTCATCAAGTGAATTTGGTTTTTATATTTGTATGCATTTTGAAATATTTAATTCTTGTTCTATTTAAATAGGTTGGGTTTAATGCATGTCTGACTTGACCTTTGCTTAACTTCAATTGTTATTTGGGTGAAGGTAAATGATCTACTAGCTAAATTAAAGCTGATTGATCTACTCAACATAATGTTAGGGTCAAGGGTCCATAAACTAAGACTTACAATTATTTAAGCTATAATTGGCCTAAAATTTGACCCATGATATACTGAGCTTTGGGTTGGATAAATTTTGTTTTTTAGGCTTCATAGATTTATTTTTCCATTTCAAAGGAAATCTAGAGCAATATATTTGAGGTTAAGGCCAACCAAGAGTAAATGACTGGATAATTTAGGGATTAGAATGGTTGCTTTATTTTATTAATCCAAACTACATACTAGCTTAAAGGATTCAAGTGTGATTCATAGATTTATAGGTACTCAAAACACTCTTAATTAACCCATAATAGACCCTATGTCAACCAATTCAACTTAATATGGTGATATTGAACTATTAAATTTAATTGTCTTTAGAAATGACACAACTTAGAGTTTACATGAATTAGATGTAATAAAGATCCATATCAGTGTTATTAAAATTATCCTAGAAAGATAGTACCAAGATCAAAATGATTTCAACACCACCACTTGTGCTTATGTAGTGATTATAATGATGATTAAGGTTTTCGTAGCATGATTATGATGGGCTATAAAAGAGAACTCATCTTAGGATTCTAATCAAGTTTAGGTTAATCATATCAAAGTTAAATTTGTATATACATTTAAATAAAGTTGAAAATACATGAAAATAG
Organism: Papilionanthe hookeriana x Papilionanthe teres; assembly: GCA_022702705.1. Taxonomy (NCBI): domain Eukaryota; kingdom Viridiplantae; phylum Streptophyta; class Magnoliopsida; order Asparagales; family Orchidaceae; genus Papilionanthe; species Papilionanthe hookeriana x Papilionanthe teres. Next base: position 164,724 of record CM040421.1, read on the forward strand.
ATGAATATATTTGATTTTTTAACGATAGGAATTCATTTTTTTTAAAGATTTAGCCTTTTATATGACCTAAAAATATGAATGCCAATTTTGAACTTGATTAAGGTGAAAATTTTTACTTTGTTTATGTTATTGAACATTCATATGAGGTTTAATCATGAAAGCAAGATTTCTATTTTAAGTGTGCCATCATTCATTATAATAATCAACCCATCATGATTAGGTCAAGTTTACAAACTAAAGAGAACATGTTTACATTGTTTATGCGGACTAATTTCATACATATACAAATATAATAACATGAATGGAGATGGTTGAGCCCATTAATTTTTAAGAGAAACATTCATTTTTATGAGTATAGCATAACTACATGAAGATATAGATTTTTTAGATAATTAGAAAGAACTATAGATGTTTAGAGTATAAAATAAATTAAAGTATAAATTATCTACTCATAAAAGAAATGAATAGTATTGGTAAAAGTTTATACCCAAAATAAAAATTATTCAATTACTAGGAGTAACTAAATAACGAAAAACTTAGATAAAAGTGAATAACTAAGTGATAATGGTGTAGCCAAAAGGGCTTGGCTAAGTATTTATGGAACTTATAGAAGAAAGTTTTAAAGAAAGTTACTCAGACTAAAAGAGCATGATTTCATAGAAAATGATTTAACTAAAGGAGTATAATAAGGCTAAAGAGTAGTTTAGTAAAAAATGCTTGACCAAATTAGAGCATACTTAGTCAAAATACACGACTAGTTCAAGTAAGTGTAGCCAAAATAGCATGACCACACCAAGTATAAACTTGTCCATAAGATCATAATAAATCCATTAACTTTTCATAATTAAAAGAACATGACTAAAAAGGGGAATAGATTAATTAAAAGGGCATGAATATACTAAGAATGTACTAGGATAAAATAGTTTTACTAGTATAAGAAGATTTTTAATAAAAATATCATTACTAAGGAAATAAAGAATGTAATCAAAAGAGCATGACTATAGTAAAGAAAAAATTAGCCAGAATATTATGATTAAAGTTAGAAAAAGTCTAGCTAAAAGTGCATAACTAATATAGAAGTCAAGTTCAAATGCTAATCAACATGATTATATGCATGCAAGTGAAACTAATAAAAAAATGAACAAAAAAAAAAAAAACAATGTATACTATGATAACATTCATATGACACTCAGACAAAGAAGAAAATATGGTAAACTATCCTAAATACTGTGTAGGTCATCTTAAGAATATGTAGTTCCAATTAATTAATCTATCAATAGCAATAGTTTAATCAATGTGCTTAGAAAGTGAAGGATAATACTGAACCCATACTAATCAAGTTCATTAGGGGTCATTAAGTTGTGATTATGGGTATAACTTTAGGGAAGTTTTTCTTTCATTGTTTTACTCTTCAGACTACCTATGCATATTTGCATGTTGATTGCTTTCTAGTTGGTTTAAAGAAAATTGTACAATGGGAAGCTGATTTTGAGAACTAGGTATGATAAAATATGATAGTTGTATAAACATTATTACTTAACATAAATAAAGAATATATAGTACCCACAATAGCATTTTTTTTAATTTCTTTTCTCATAATAATTTACAATTATCTTTATAAAAGATAACAACTACCCCATACAAATCTAAAATTAACCAAGTTATGAATTTTAAGTGAGCTGTAATGATCATATTACTCTAGATTGATGTCTAAATTAAGGTATAAGGGTGTAAAGTGTCTATAACCAAGGAATATTGTTTACTTGGAGTTAATTAATCCTAATTGACAATGGGTTGATACTTTTCTTGACCAAATGATTACACATATGAGCAAATTATTTGAGTCAAAATGTCAATATAAGTACTATATATTGAAGATATTCATAATATTCTTGAAATTATAAAAAGAAATTCTTGATAATATTAAATATTTAAAATTAAAAATGTTTTAAAGATTGAAAGTTGAAATTTTGAAATAATTATTTTGAAAAGTAAAACTTAAGTGGACTATCAAAGCCAAAGTCAGAAGCCATAACTTATTTTTTCTTAATTTAATGAATAAAAAATATAAATAAACTTTATGTATTTTAAAATATAGTTTAGTTAAGGTAAAATTTAGCTAACTTCATGTATGTTTCAAATTAAGCAAAAGAGTATTCCCAAATATAAAAAATATTTTGGGAATTATTTAACAAAGTTTATAAGCAACACTTTCAAAGTGAAAATTAGGAAAATATATTAAAAAAAAATCAAAATATTTAGAGATATTCAATGTTTGAATTTTGATTTTCGGATACTTAAACTAAAACTTAAATAACTAAATTAATAATATGTAATTTTTGTATTAAAATAGAGCTTATAATATTAAAAATAGATAACTTGATGGATGAACATGATGCATATGAATTTTGAAATATATGTTCACCAATACGACAAAAATATATTTTATCTTCAATTTTATTTTGTTTTATTTGATTTGTTTCATAATTAATTCACTTTTTGAAATCTAATGAGATTTTAAATTATAAACTATGAAAATATGCATAATAATTTAGAAAATCATAATGAACCATATTTTATATTAGATAATTAAAAAGATTTGCATTTGAATTATTAAAAATTAACCTCAAATAAATTTAGGTAAATTTGAGTATGCATAAAACAATAACTTCAACTAATTATTAATTTTATTATACTAAATAATAAAGTTGATAAATTTTGAGATGATTAGAGAATATTTCATTTCATGTTTTAAAATCTCTATATTTTATCAAGACTTTGAAGATTAATGTATTTAATAATTTTGAAAAATAAATTTCTAGTTATTAAACAAACCAAATAAACCTACAAAAATCTATAATAATGAATGAAATTTTGTGTAAACTTCCTAAATTTTATCAATTTTGTAGAATTCTAAATTAAAACTTTTTAAAATGTTTTTGGAATAATGAGATCGAAATGAAAAAAAAAAAACCAAAATGCATGTGCATCACTTGCCTTACTATGGGAAATTTTGCATGCTTATCACTTTAATGAGTTTAAAATTTTTGGAATTCACTTACTATTTGTCAAAATTAAAATAAAGAGTTATTAAATTTATAAAACGGATAATAACATCTAAAATACATGCAATCATTTTTTATGGATTCAAATGTATCATTAAGTAAAGCTTCACACAATTTTGTTATTTATTTTGCACATTCTAAAATGAAAATAAAATGATTAAAATGATGTTTAGCTAATTCTTGGTCATTGATTTCTATTTGAGGATACAATGGCTATAGAATCATCGTTCTTTTCACATAACTATTAATCAGGGAAATTAGTTGTTATTTCGGACCTAATGTGAGATATAACCATGCAAAATTTTCCTTCTAAAGAGAGGTTTTGAGGTAATCTCCTTAGTGGAAAGCTTAAAGAAACTTATAGTTTCAAGGAATAAGGTTTTGTTAACCTAGCCATGACTTAGAATTTCCCACAAACTAAAATTATTTTGGCATACCTCTTGATAAGGTTTTATACTTACATGACTAGGGATGCTCATTGAATTGGACCCCTTGCTTATAGTGTGGTGAGGAGAGACAAAACTCTCACAAATTTCCGTAAGACCTCCTAAGTAATTTGTTTGACCAAAACCAAGCTTGTCGTGGTAATAATGTTAATTTGTGATGTTAAAGGGGAGTTATGGTTGGTTGGAGTCTTTGGAGAAATCGCTTGATCATAGTCATTATGTTCATATTGAATATATTGGCTTGAATGGTGAGTTTTGTTTATTAGCTCTTAATAAAGCTTATTAAACATGGAAGCCATGGTTATGCTCACTCTCTAGATACAACTTTTCTTGATTTTGCAAGATTTGGCTAAGGTTGCACCAAATGTCATCATAAGTAAGAGATGTATGTACTTATCTAAGTGGGTTGTTAATTCCTATTAGCTAAATGTACTTAAGCTTATTTAGATTTAATATCTTTTAACCATGGTTTAGATGTCATACCATGCCCTTGTGGTATTATTTTAAAGTGCTAATTAACTACTAAAATTGAATTATCTAAGCTTGTTTAGACATTAAAGAGAGCTTGGTTTAAAATGATCCAAAGTTATCTATTTGGGTCAAGTTCTAATTTGAACAAAATTTGTAAATCTATTTGGTTAAATAGGTTGAATCATGATGAGTTAGGTGAAAAACAGTATGGGGCTTCACCTTCAATGATTTTGATTAGTGTTAATATTAAAGACACGCTGGTTGAATTGAATCTATATGGATTAAATTAGGTCAAGTTGTGTTAAGTCAGAAAAAATGTATAAATAATGAGTTAATTGAATTTGTAAGGTTGTAACTAAAAATCTTGTAGAAAGCCTTGAATCCACTAGGATTGGTCAGTTAAAAGATTAAAATTACAGTGATTTAACTGAATCTTTATGAGCTTAGTTTAATCAACTTTTATTTTAGTGTGAAAATTGACCATCTCATAAATTCAATTGAGACTAAGGGACTTGACAAGCCTATAAACACTATATGTGAGCTCTAGGGTCAATTGATTAGTTTAATTAGGGCTTCTAAGACTATGTGGGTTCTAATGGCTTAAATAAGCGTAGGTTTAAATTTCATTGGTCAAAGTGTTTGCAAATCAAAATTATATTCTAAAGCTTAAATCATGTATGAATTACTTAGTTACATATTAGGGACAGTTTTAATTTGAACTTCTAAATCTAATTTGGTCAATTTTTTTAATGAGCTTGAAAGGCCAAGAGCTTAAAGGTATGGTTCCACCTTAGTGACAATGATATGACTGGGCTAAGTGGATAAGATTAAGGGTTATATATGCTCATTAAAGTTTGAATAAATGATTTAAGGTTATTAGTTTCATCAATCTTATCAAATGAGGTCAATTTAGGGGTCATATTCATAAAGTTGGGTCAATTGGTTTGAATTGACCTACCTAAAGGATAATTGTACTAAAATCAATTTTCAGTAGTTCAAATGATTCAATTAGAATTGTTGGCTTAAATTAGTTTTATAAAAGTAATTAGTTCTGTTTGGTTTATATTGGGCTAAATGGACTAATTATCCAAATTAAGCCTCATGAATCGCTAATTAAGCCTAAAAATCTAGATTCATTAATTGAAAGGGTTAATAATGATAAGTTGGGCTCAATTTACATGATGGTCAAAGTTCAATTATCCAATTCCATCATCTTTGTTTAATTGACCTAATTGGATTCCATTTGGCCATGCTAGGATTAAAAGGGGTATAGCCTACTTTACAGGTCAACCTTGGCCAATCAATGCATGATTAGTGATATGAATTAATTTAGAAGGTTTGGTCAAGTGGTTAAATCATTTGATTTAAAATCATCAAATGAGAACAGTGTTAAGGAGCATTAAGGATATGTTGACCATAAGTTAAACATAGGCTCATTGGTGTTCAGTTTTGTTATGTATAAATATTGAATTAAAATCAAGAGAGACAGAAGAGAGAACCAGACCATCAAGCAAGTCTATTGGATGCAATCAAAGTTAAGCAAGAAAAGGGGTCTATTCTTTGGTTAATTAAAGTCAAAGATATGATTGAAATTTATTGAATGAAAGGTCTCTCATATGATTTTTACTAAGTCCATACAAATCCTATTGTCATGATCACATCCTAAATTAGTTTAACCTCGAGGTTATAATAGGGTTTCTAACTAGATAAGGCTACGAAAGGCCTCTTGAATGAAATCAGGAATAGAAATTAATATTAAATTGATAAGAATTAGAAATAGCTTGAAGTATCTCTAGAAGTAGCCTAGATACCAAGCAAAAGATATTAATTCAAATAATTAAGATTATAAATGACAAGCTTTACATCAGCTCAAAAGGCAATTTTTGATCAGCGAATGAGACCAGTGTTAAGGAGCATTAAGGATATGTTGACCAAAAGTTAAACATAGGCTCATTGGTGTTCAATTTTGTTATGTATAAATATTGAATTAAAATCAAGAGATACAGAGGAGAGAACCATACCATCAAGCAAGTCTATTGGTTTCAGTCAAAGTTAAGCAAGAAAATGGGTCTATTCTTGGGCTAATTAGAGTCAAACTTCTTATAAAAAAGGATATGATTGAAATTTATTGAATGAAAGGTTTCTCATATGATTTTTACCAAGTCCATAAGGATTCTATTGTCATGATCACATCCTATATAGTTTAATCTCGAGGTTATAATAGGGTTTCAAACTAGATAAGGCTAAGAAAGGCTTTTTGAATGAAATCCGGAATAGAAATTAATATTAAATTTATAAGAATTAGAAATAGCTTGAAGTATCTCTAGAAGTAGCCTAGATACCAAGCAAAAGATATTAATTCAAATAATTAAGATTATAAATGACAAGCTTAACATCAGCTCAAAAGGCAATTTTTGATCCATCAATCTCAAACCTTGATGCATATTTAATGATGCCATTTTTAATGTTAGAATACATTTCTTAGTCTAAACTTGGAAGTCATTCCAAACCTGTTTGTATTTTAAGTTTAAATATTTCATGTCTGGGTTCATCACACAAAAATTTTGAGATTATCTTTGGTAAGGCTAGAGCAGCACACTTTAAGTTTGATTAAAATTATATAAAAATGTTTTAATTTAGTATATAAATTAATTTTTTTTATTTATTAACTAAAAAATAAATATTAAGTGAAACCTAATATATAATCATATCTTATATAATATCCAATTTCAAATCATTCCCAACTATTTCGGATTAAAATTAGAGTGAAAATAATATCATGTCAAATTCTAATAAATTTGAGTCCATTAGTTTATGAAATATTATTCTATCAGGACATCTGGAGTCCAGTGGACATTTGCATATGACAAGTGGGCTCTACTCCTCTAAAACTTCTACCCAATCAGTGTATTGCAGTGGAGCTCACTTGCCACATAGCAAGTGCTAACCGGACTCCGAACACAAATTTACGTTTGATATCCTGATAGAATAAGTTCACAATAGTTTATTATTTAATATGTTCGTTCTAAACCTAAAATGCTGAAACCAAACTGGATGTCACTCATCCCTACTCTTAAATGATATTGCAATTCTGAGTGATATTATCACGCGCAATCCTTTGGTTTGCCAGCCAACAAATGCCCATTTAATCACTTTTGACTTGGCGGTAGCTTCTCTTGCTTCTATGAATAAAATCTTATCTCTTCACCTCTTAACCACGCAGTGTATATTTTACGTGGAAGCGACTAACTCTCCATTTTCTTCTTTTACTTCCCCAAACATCATTTAATTCTCAACTGCCATAAGAGAGTCAACTTCCCCAACATAAATTCTTCTTTCCAGGAATAAGTAATATGCTAAATAAATACTTTAGTCAGAATGCAAACTATTTCTTTTTTAATCTGCAACATAGTAAGGAGCATTATATGAAATATTCTCTTTTATTTTTGAAAATAAATTATTTAAAACTCTCCTTATTTGTAGCTTGCATAACATTCATATTACATGTTCAGTAATTAAACTCTAAAAATTAACTTATTAGCTGACAGAAAGTTCGCTTCATTTTTTTCGGTGAAAGAAACTTCCGTGAGGACATCCTAATCAGTTTGATATCGGAATATGACTAATTTTACTACATCTATTTAAATATCAAGTATCATATATTATCATTCAATGTCGCTAAATTATCTCAAAATCAAATTTTCATTTATGTAGGATGTTAATTTGGTATTTTATCTCTTCTAAAATATCAGTTTTGTACCTTCTGTAATATTAGTTTGCTCTTTATTGCCCTAGCTTCTCTTACGTTATATCTACACAGTTTGTCCCCTCTTAAAGAGAGAAAATATTTACATATGGAGTACGCACACAGTTCTGCGTGCGTACTCCGGTTATTCTGAGTGTATTGGAGGGTTATGTGGATGTTATTAATGTTATTAACGTCACAATAACCCCCCTAACATGAGCACGAAACCGCGGAAAGTATTAGTAATTCTATTAGTAGGTTATTGGGAGATTAACCTCTCAATAACCTCCCAATAATTGGGTTATTGGGAGGTTATTCGAGGAAGTACGCATGTAGAACTGCGTGAGTACTCCGTACGTAAATAAAGCTCCTTAAAAATAGACTGGATTCACCTCTGAAATTATTTAATAATATAACTAAATTACTAGGCGTACAAAGATATAATACAACTAATGTATTCATATAGCAACTTAACAATATTAATTATCTAATACTTTAATTATATTGGTAGTTGTAAATTCCCATTATTAATCCGCCTATTAGTGAGATTCGTGCCCCTGCGTGCCGTTGTGGTCACTCATATGCCCCTAAACAAAATCATAAAAATAAGTTAACGTAAGCCGCAATTGATGGCCAGACCCTCCTCCTCAACTTCTCAAATTCATTCTATAATAGCACCCACTTTGACTAAGCAATCCATCATTTAATGCTTTGATTAATTTATCAATTTTATATCATTCCACCATTGCAGCACTCAATTCCTTCCCTCAAGCATTTAATTATAACTTTATTATTATTATTATTCAACATCTCTAGTTCTTAATTTGTAAAAAAATTACAGGGTATTAGCATAAAGGTGAGTAAACTGACTAAAATCTGAGACTAATTTTGTTTTTATTTATAGCATAGTATCAAATTTCAGAATAAAACTAATAATTTTATATTGTCATTAGCACAAAGTTTTAATCAGGCATTAGATTATAAAATTTGTCATTTAACAGTTTAAAATTACAAAGAAAATAGAGAAAGCAACACGATTACTAACAAAGAATTACTGCAGCCATTTCATTGCTGCATAAACGCTCATCCATCACGTAAGTATAATGCTAAATCAATTTAAATCACAGCACACAACAAAATACATATTTAATAATCTTATAAAATTATATTCATATTAAAGATTTAAACAGTTACAATAAAACTGTGGACATTTTTTTTTTTTACTGCTATGCATGAAAATTAAACCACTTCAACAATATTTACCTTATCTTCCTTTGCATATACACCTCAGTCCTCAAGCATGAGGATGATTAATGTATGGTGGTTGTATGCATATATTGAAGAATTATCAATGGTGGAGGGGGTTGGGGCCGCTAGGAACCAATCTTTTCTCCACGCCATAACGAGGATCGATCTCATTGCCATTGTCATCGTCGGAAGCGGCGACTAAAGAGGGCTTGCTATGTCCATGATATCTGCTCTGATGAGAATGATGGTGATGATGATGGTGACTTGGATATTTTGAGTGGAGGAGTTTTCGATGGATGGATGCATGGGAAATGGAGTTCAGTTGTCGGACATGGCTTCTTCCTTGGAGGGGGAGGAGGAGGAGGAGGAGGAAGAGAGTGGTGAGGTGAGGTCTCATGATCGATGCCATGAAGACGAGAAATTGAAGAGACATTGAAGGAGTAGAGTCATGGAAGGCAAAAATGATGGAAAAAGAAGAGAGAAAAAGAAAGAAGAATGGTGGTTGTTCAATTTGTTATTTTAAGCACTGCCTTAAGGCATTAACGCAAAGGTGTGGGGGCAAGAGGGAGAACTTGATATTATACCACCATGATGCATATGGCAGCACGCATTTCTAAGTATGGTCATTGCAGCATTTAAGCATTCATAAAAAAAATATAATTTGCCGGACTAAATTATCTGATATGAGGATAATGCTGATAAAAATGATAAATATAGTGCCACTTTATTTCTAATTTAAGCAAAAAATCAATTTAAGATGACATTCGAATTCTTGTTCTTGATAGGATAGCTCAGTCAATTACAAGTCACCATTATAGTATAGTGATTTGTGTAGCTAATTTACTTTTATTAACCATTGATTTTGGAGTGAACATTACAATTGTTGCTAGCTTATAGGAAACTTATCTTGCTTAGTCACACATAGGTCATCTTTTTCTGTGTTATCTAACTTATAAGATAATGACTACAACTGTGTATTTCTAATATTTGTTGTGACCACTAGTTAAATGTTGTTGGGACATTTACAGACATACCACTCAATTCCTATGAATTTACATATCTAATCCCTAAATTTTACTTTGTACGTGTACACCACTCAAATCTTTCGTGTCGCATGAAAAATATCACCATTGTTTACCTTCTAAAAGTAACATAAACATTTTCATGCATACATACGGTGGAGTGTATTTAAAAATTGAACTCTAGATGTGTGTAATTCACATCTACTGTTTAAACATTGGGCTAGATTTATTTCTTTTAGTACATGCATCTTGCTTTCTTATTCAGCATTGTAATAAATATTTGCAAGTATAATTTAAACACTTATTAAATAATTATTTAATACATATTTAATAAATCAAATATAAATTTAATATACATTAATTAAATTTTAATAATTCTTTACTATAGCATTGTAATTATCATTTTTTTTGGACCTTATAGCTATTATGTGGTTCATTTCTTACAATATTACTCTTGTGCATTTTTCTTACAGAACCGAAGAATAATTTGTTTTATGTTCTGACTCAACTTATCTGAAAGTCTTAATTCTCGTCAATAACTTTAATAGTTTATATTCTACTTGAAATTGATAGAACTTAAGTAAACAGATCAGAATTGAGACATGAATACATAAAAAAAGTTCTTTTTTTAAAATTAATTTCTAAGTTAGAGCAAAATGTTATAAGCAAATTTTTTGTTCATAAATGCTTCAATAAAATGAAAAGATCTTAAGAATCTTTTTGTGTCAACAAGGTTTTTTTATTGGATATGTCAACATGAAGGGGAACATAGTACAACCTATATTGCATTTGATTTTGAACAATTACCAAATCAAGTTGAATAACTCAGTAATGAAATAATTATTTATGTGCATATTTGACTCAAATAATATCTATATGAATTTTGTTGATTAACTTAAGCAAACGATCATCATTAAAATTTCTCTGAATTTAACATTTATGGAGACCCTCAAGGATACAAAAGCGCAAGAATTATTTGCGAGGTACACAATACTTTCAAAAGGCATTACGAAGGCCCATCAAAATTCTTTTTCTAGCCGCCCCTCAAATCTTCGAGTTTTTATGGAGGAATGCAAATATTTGAAAAGCTACATTTCTCCAAATTAATTTATGTAATGAAATGCTTGTATTGTGGTAGGTACTATAGTAACATATTTTTAGTGGTTCATAAGATTCATGATGTCTTAGGATATGTGACTTTTACATATGCAAGACAGACATATAAACTATTCTATTTCACTCTTTTATAGGTTCATGTATGCATCATCCTAATAGTGTATATATTACTTGTAAGCACTTAGCTCAAAGAAAACAATCAGTCCAATTATTCCTCAATGTAATTTATGATCTCCCCCTTCACCTCTCCTAGTTTCACCTAAAAGAATTGCCTTTCTGAGTGAACCCAAGACCATCTCAGTCACATTTAGAGCTAGCTGAGAAAGGTAACAGAGGGATTGCAACCTTTGAAGCCCTTCAAAACTCCAATCATTTTACATCTTTCAAATCACTTTTAAACCAAATAAGAAAGGTAACCCTAATCTTTCTCCTCTTTCCTTCCAATTGATTTTGCATGTTTCAACTTCTCTAGATCTCCTAAATCTGGCTTCCAATTGGATTTATTACATCTTGTATTCAAGACAAAATGGAGGAAAATGAGATTCAACAACACATGATATAAAAATATCAATTTATTGTTTGGCTGGATTTAGTTTAAATCATACCTAAATCCTTCTCACATCATACCACCTGTAAGCCATTAAGGTTTAGGTTGCTTCCAGAAATTACATGCATAGCACTCCAAGCATTTTATCTACAAAACTAGCACTTTCTTTCAGCCTTCTTTCAATGAGAAAATATTACATCAGGACTCCGCACATAGAGTTACATGCGGAGTCCAATAAAATCACGCCACGTGGCGCGTGGAAAAAAAAATTTGTCCGTTAACGCAGGAAATATTCCTCCCATGTTATTCCGCGTTATTTAGGTGTTATTGTGTGTTATTCAGGTGTTATTCTGTTCTGTGAATATTCTCGATGTTATAATAACACAATAACACATCAATAATACACAATAATACCTGAATAACGCGGAATGACACGAGGGGAATAGTCCCTGCATTACCGGGCAAATTTTTTTTACCACGCGCCACGTGGCGTGATTTCATTGGACTCCACACTTACCTCTATGTGCGGAGTCCTTATGTAATATTTTATCTCTTTCAATTTCTCACTTATATGTAAAAACTCATGATAAAACCCCAAGCCATATTTTTCAATTTTATCAAAATTCTGATAATCTGATCAATGCATAGCTTCAGTAGTTCAAGAAAATCACTTGAGTGCTAGTTTTGTAAAAAATAATGTTTATGTAATTATCTCTTTAGTTTTTTATAAAATTTACTTGCTTACCACTCACTTCTTATGTATTCATATATTTTAATCCTGGAGTTCAATTTTCACATATATGCCAACTTAACCATACATGAAAATATGTATTTTTACTTTTATAAGTTAAAATAGTGCTATTTTTTATATTTTATAAGAGTTTTGGGAGGGTCAGATGTAAAGAGCAAAGTTAGGGTGTTAGATATGTAAACAATTGAGAATTAAATGCTATGTATGTAAATGCCCCTTGATTTCTTTAAGAATTCGTAAACCAAGATGAAATTTGTTGCAGAAGTGCATATGATTTAGGCGTTATATATAAATATATAAGTCTAGTTGATCTCAACCCACACTCAACTTAAGTTTGAGTTTGTGTGTAATTAATTAATAGAGTTCCGGCTAAAGCTCAAACTTAATTCTACTACTTCAAACTGGCTATTGAGCTGACTTATTTGTCTTGAGAGAGAAAATAATATTAATTTAAGCTAATGATATAATAAGATGACAAAATATAAGTTAGATTATGAGCTAACGATTCGAGTCGGGTTTTACTTTAGCTTGGCTTGTTAGCTCTTCGAGCTCAGCTCATGAGCTACTTAATTAGGCATGGAAGGATGTATTTCACTATTCAAAAAGTAAATATAATCATATTTTTTATGTGATATAAAATAGTTGGGTGTTAATTATACATTTACTTTCCAGGATGTCAATGTAAATCTTTCCATACATATTTATGTAAGAAATGGTATATTTAACTATTGTGCTAAATATATTTGTACTTCAATTTATAGGGAACAAATGGACATATCAGAAATTAAGATTTTGGATATACAATAGATTGCATCAGGCGGAAAATGGCTCTCCGATGATTTCTTGAATTGTGTGGAGTATTTCTTGCACGTCATATCACAACTTTCCACTTACATTTTAGAAGGCAAGTTTTGATGCACATATGTGAAGTACAAGAATTAGACATTTTTATATATGAAGTTGTTGACCTCACTTTGGGCCAACCCTTCATTCGAACTCAAGAGAAACTCAAACCCCACTCTAATCAAACTCAAATATGAAACCTGTTCAAATCAAGCTAAATGGCTAGTTCGTGTTTCATTTGAGATTTCATTAAGAACTTAATCTTCATGGGTTGGGACCCATACTTTAACCTGAACCGCCTTACCTTAGAGACAATGTAGCCAAGATCCACCCTTTTTTGAAATCCTGAGTTTCCTCTCCCGAGGTGGGACGTGATTGTCTTTTTGGTCGAGAATGGATGCTTGCGTGCCCCGTGCACACACGAGCACCCACGCAAGCATAAACACTTCCACACGTGTGCGCATACACCTGCGTGTAGGCCTGCATGCGCCCACGCGCACACCCGAACCACACACAACTGTGTGCCTAACTTAGACCGGCATGACCATGTCGACTCAGGCACGTACACGCCCAGTTTTGGCGTTGCCACAACCGAATGTTGCTGGGTGCCCGACGCTGGCTTGAACATGCCCTCGAGCCATGCCACCAATCAGTGGCTTTCTTCCACAGATCTGGCAGTAAAATTTCTTGTCATTTCACCATCAGTGATTCGTGGAAGCTCCAACAATCAGGAGAATCATGGTCGTTGATCCTTATCTCAATCGAGGGTCATCAACTTCGATCCATGGTGGCAATGACCCCTACCACCACCTCTGTCTTTCCCAGGAAACTATAAATAGGCCCGTGCTTCCCACCTTAAGAATACATTCGGCCGAGGAATTCGCCCTCTTGTTATCCATATGGTCCTCCTCTCCGATAAGTTTCTTCCCTCATCCTCCTTTTGTAATTTACTTAGTCTTCTTTTTAAATTAATTTCAAGTTAAATAAATAGATAGTATATGATTAGACTTGAGTTTGGGTCTGATTTAGATCGACCCAAACCAAGCTTAACATACCAAACCTACAAAACCCGACCTGAACTAAACTCAGACCTGACCTAGCCTGATCCGAGCCTAAACCCAAACCTAACTAGAGCCCAGGTCAACCCAGGTCCATCCTAGGTCCAACCCAGGTCTAACCCAAGTCTAACTTAGGTCAACCTAGTCCAACCCAGATCAACCCAGTCTAACAAAAGTCCAATCCAGGTAAACCTAAGTCCAACCCAAGTTTAACCTAAATTTAAGCCATGTCCAATCCAAGCTAACTAAGGCCAACCCAGGCCAATCCAAGTCAACTAAAGTCAAAGCTAGGTCCAACCCAGGTTTAACAAAGGTGAACCCAAGTTCGACCCAAATTCAATCCAGTTCAACCTAGGTCTAACTCAGATTTCAACCTAAGTCCAACCTAAATCAACATAGGTCAACCAAGACCAACCCAGGTCCAATCCAAGTCAACATAATTCAAACAAGGCCAACCTAGGTCAACCGTGGTTGAACTGAGGTCAACCCAAGTTAATAGAGTCTAATCTAGGTTAACTTAGGTCCAGCCCAGATCCAAAACATTTCCAGTCCATGTCAAACCCAACCGAAAGAAAATCGTACCCATGCTCGATTTGAGCTAACTTTATTTGAACCCAAACCAACTTTAGCTCACTCCTAACCCAAGTCTAATCCAAGCTAAGTTCTAAGTTATGTTTCCATGTGTAGTATTCCATGTGTAATGCACTAAAAAGTCATATTCCATGTTTTCATATATCATGTTTAGTTTTGCTTATAAGATAAATAATAATAATAATAATAATAATAATAATAATAATAATAATAATAATAATAATAATAATAATAATAATAATAGTAAAATGGATTAAAGAAAAAGAAGGAGGAGAACCTCTCAGTATTTGGTTCTCCCCATATAAATTTAACAAGATAGCCAAAACTCAAGGATAAAACAAAACAAAGAACACCAACCCAGAAAACTAATTGAAAACTTTAAACTTAGAAGAACCTTGATTTCATCTCAACACACAAACCTAGGAATAAAATGAACCACAAAATAAATATTGAACTCCAAGAAAAATCTAAAATTAACCAACATAAGGAACGAGAACTAAACCTGGGTAGATCTGACACAAAAACTAGGTTAGCCCACTTGGACACAAAAAACATAGGATCAAACACATTCCTTAAGTTAGTCAAAATATAAAAACATAAGTTAGTATAATAGGTACCCTAGTTAGTGCTAAGAACTATTAAATGTAAATAAATAACTTTACCTGTTAAAGATAAAGGGAATTCCCTAACATGAAGTAACCCATAGTTACTGACAAATAAATTTCTAACCACCTAGAAATTAAGAAACCCTCCACATGACATAGTCATGGCCATCAAGGAGAATTTTATATTATAAGGTCAGTTGTAATTGAATGATACCAACACACCTAGGATGATGGAAGGCCATGGGCATCTTGATCGGAGGTGTTATTCTCAATGTTTAGGTTATTCTACCTATTTGGATTCCTTATAGAGTCAAGTGTGCTTAAAAATTAGGATTTCATTTTCATTTTGAAATTATTTCTACTTGACTCAATCCTTTAACTTAAGAATCCTAAAAAATTCAAATGAGTCAAACCAAATTCTTTCTTGAACCCCTCCTTGACTGAATCTGATCAATTGAAATTCATCCAATTTGTTACCAAACCCTTTAACCACCACAAAAAATTTAAGTCATTGAGTAAACCATCCTCCTCGGATGATCATATCTCTTTGTCTAGGCCTTTTCATGACACACTATCATAAAACTATATGTCACATCCTTTTAATCTTAATTATTTCAAAACCCTAAACTTGGATCCTTCCTTCACCTATAAAACCTTAACTCTTAAATCCCAATATTGAAATGTGAATAACATAGGTCATTATATTTAACAAGAGTTTTCTGTATGTATCATAGTTCTGAAGATGAAATTATCTATGAGAGCTTACCCTTGTCGAGAGCAAGAGTTCATAATAAAATAAACCTTACCTTAGGTAAAAGAAAAAATCTGGTTCTGTAAACCTGCAAAGACTTTCATCATCCAAACGATTAGGCCCATTTCAAGATAGTATTTCCTCCCCTCGGTGAGGTATATTATTATTTAAATGTCATGCTTAACCATTTAGATATAAATCTTTTGAATTTTTATGGCGGATACAAAAATTGCCCACCAGAAGTAAGAGCGGATTTATATCACAGGAAATTTGAACTTAATTACTGGTACTATAATTCATATGGTGCGTATGAACAACAATTTGATTATGATCTATCTAGTACTTCAAAAATCTTTGCCCCTCTAAGTGAATATGATTCAACTATATTTAGAAAAAAAATCATTTTTAATGTAACAAGTTTTCAATTTGATGACTATATGGATGAGGAGGAGCCATCAAATAGTGACACAAAAAATGTTTATGAATTCTTAAATGCTAAACAATCGACATAATGGGAAGGTTTGAGTTATTAGTGCCTCTTATAATGTTGAGTATTAAATTAGACTATAATATGAAGATGAAACATTTTAATCAGGATGGAGCACCGCGAGAAAGTTAGCTTGCATATACTACATTGTTTTATCAAAGAAATTTACTTCAAAATATAATATGAAAAATTTATGATTTGATTATCATCAAATGCTCTCACATGTTCATAATCTATTTAGAAGGAATAATGATGCCTTTTAAAAAAATATATTTGAGAAATTTAGGCATCTACTAAGGATAAATGTGAGTAATACCTATGAGATAGCTTGTTTAATTTTAAAGATTATTAATTTTCCAAAACTATCTTCATATTCTCTCTCTAATTTTTGTGTTACTCATAACTGGAGAAAGTGGAGCATTTTTGGGGATCTATCATACTGAGGACCAATTTTATTAGACATAAACTTTATTTCATGTAAATTGAGAAATATATATATATTTTGATATTATCTTCAACACTGTGATGGATATTACATGCAAAAATTAAAGATAACATTAAAGTCATATGTGACTTGAATGAGTGCTTCGAAAGAATGGGAGTTGAAGCTTTAAGGGATAACTATTGGTGAACTAATAAAGGCTAAAGCAAGTATTATGTTCCTTTAAAAATAAATAAATAATAATTTATGAATTATTGTTGTCTCTAAATTTTTTTTATTGTTAAGCATCTAATTTGATTTAATGTGTCTACTTGGGAACATAAATGATATTTGATATGAAAAGTCCTGATTGCTCTATTTTTTTTATCATGATTTCTCCTGCATTTAGCATTTTGCTAAATTAGATACTTAATTTGTTAATTAAAATCATACATTCTCCAAAAATTTATGTACAACTCAATTGAATGTTGATGTATTATGAAAATTTGAAGTAAACTTTTCATTGATCATATGCAAACTTCAATGAATAGTTTCTCATAGCCTTTTTGACTCAATGAAACAACTGCCTATAAATCCACCTTTTGAGGCTATAATATGGGACCCAATACACTACCTGTGGATGTATCCATTTACAAGTATATCTTCAAAATATATAATTATAAAAATTATAAAGATTAATCACTATATCTATTAAATAATTAATACTATCACATTTTTTTTGGAATAAATAAAAAATACTATTGAAAATGAAGCACATCCTAAAGATTCAATACATGAGGCATACTAGCAAGATAACTACTTTATGTTCATATTACATTGAGCAATGACGATCGATAGACAATGTTATAAGTGCAGTTTCTTCATAGCCTATAATTTTTGTTTTTTAATAATCAAGTAAAATATCAGGGAGATTTAATTTAAGTTACCTTAATGAAAAAAAGCTTCAAGCAAAGACTATGTAAATATTCTTTTGAACTGTGATGAGTTTAATAATTTCTTGAGGAAGATATTGAATGATAAATAAATCTTTATGTAGGTCCTGAAAGTATTATATTTAATTGATTACTCAAAAATTTAATTATATGTCAAGATTATTTTTGAACTTGTTAAACAATAAGGATGAGAGTATTATCAATAAAAAATTAAATAAAAGTTTCTAACATGGTTCAAGTTTTATGTAAGTTATAGTAACTTGATAATTCACAAGTACATAAGTTGAATGATCAAATTACATATGTTCGTTAATATTTGTAACAAAATTAGAATAATGGAATTATGGATCAAGACTTCATAGATCTTACTTAAGGGCTAAATCACAGCATAAATGACCAATATTTAAGGTGAATGACAACAGATTTCACATGTGTTTCTTGTATAAATAAAACATGACATATAATTCTAATTTTTGTGCTTAAGGAAATAACCTTTCTGATAATTAGATAGAATACAATTGGATTATTCAAAAAATAGTGTAGTTGTAATATTTAGTCTCTATTTTGTGCAGTGTATTCCTGTTCAAATATGACCAGTTTGATCCCATTATTAATTAGTAAATAAGATCATGTAAGTCATGTAATATTGCTGAAGTTAAAATGAACATATTGTTGACCTCTTTTTTGAATGAGTTATGCCTCCCAATATAAAATATAGAATCTAGCCTAAGATTCTCCTATTGACATTCCTAGAGGAGTAGTGGCGTGGCCCACCCCATTTAGAAATTCCAACCACCTCTTGACTTTTTGTAGTCTCATATGTGTGGTTCCAAATTCTTAACATTTATTTGAGTTGAGTAGAACCAACATATTGAAATTCAAATTGAGCTCACCATAGGGTTGGGTGATGCCTTAGGAAGCCCCTTGTGACTTAGGCCATCCTTTTAGAGCGCTACACACACCCTTTACCACCCCTACAATTCATACATGTCCATGCACACACCTACCATTGAAATTAAAATCAAGCCCTCACAAAATTGAAGAAAATCAAAATCAATTTTTAAATTAAGATTTAAATTCATTATGAAAAATTTAAAATCCACCAAATTTACCATCACCCAAATCCACCAAATCCACAAACCCACCATCACCCAAATCCACCAAATCCGCCATCACCCAAATCCAAATTCACCAAACCCAAATCCTCCAAACTGATTTCCAAATCAAATTAAAAAAAAAAGAAAAAGAAAAGAAAGAAAAACTACATCATGATCAATTTAAACACCACCATGCTCATGTCCAATTCTAAGAGCCCAATACCAATCTACCATATCACATTTTAAAATCCTTCCAAAATCAAGCTTAAATCCCAAATTCAATTAAAATAAAAGCCCACATGAAAAAATCAGCCCCTCCTCTCTTTACATTGAAATTTGATCAAGCCTAAGGTGTAAAATGACATGATTAAAATGACAAAAAATGGACCCCATGAAAAATAATTTCAAGGACTTAAAATTGACTCACACTATTTCCATGCAAGCCATGTAGGCCATGAACAAGCCTTATGCAAGCCATGTGGCTTCAACCAAGCCATAGGGAAGCTAAGGAGCCATGCATGAGCCTCATGCAAGTCACCATGCCAATTAAGGCTAAAGGAGGACTCTCTCAAGATTCCCCCAAAAGTGGTTAACCACTCCAATGATTCACCTAAACCCATGTTCAAGCCCTGATCCCCATGATTGAGACTTGTCCATCTAAGCTCCCATGCTGAACATCAAGCCTAGCCACCATGTAGAGTGAGCCAAGCACATTTACATGACTCAAACCAAGGTCAAACCCAAGATCACCTCAAGCCCATTCCATTTAAATATAACCCATGTACACATGGAACCACCCAATTGGCTTCAACAATCTCCACACTTGACCTCTAACATTTGGATAGTGACCACCAAAGCTCCATCACCCTACCACCGAAACCCGAGAACCACCCAAAGGGGGAACTGATCTCCAATAAATATATGTGCTTACAAATATGATATGAAAATTGGCAACGATGCCAAAAACTTGGGCCGCTAGGAATATATGTATGTGTGCCAAAAACTTGACTCTACACCAAATATATGTGATTTAGATATGAAAATTATGATTTTATAATATGGGATACTATGCAAGTATACGTATCGTTTATCAAGTAATATTGGACTTTCTGATTAAGCTCCGAGATATCAAACCCACATGGAAAATGTGAAATCTTTAAAGGAATTTAGAAAATTATCTTTTTACTTTCTTTAATTGTTTTTGAAATAGTATGTCTTGATTTTGAAAAGTTTTAGAAAGTTGATTTGTCTTTTGAAATTTTCTTAATAAAATGCTAAGCAATGAAAGTAAAGGTTTCAATAACTAATAACACTGGATGTAAAAATACTATTAACTAAAATATATTTTTCTTTCCTTTCATGAAGCAGTAATAATTCTTAAAGTATTGTTGTGGAAGTATTCAAATTTTTGTTGTGACAGATAGAAGCAAATGTGTTCTTTACCCTTACTTGGTTCTATAAAGAACATAGGTTAATTTGAAATTTATATTATTTTGAACATGTTTAGGCAGAGAAGATACCAGTCTCTCACTCTAGAGTTCCCTCGATTCCCACCACCTGGGGGCTAACTTCTCATAACAAAACTCAAAACTTCAAACCAAATTAGGGGTTTTAGCCTGTCACTCTAAAATCCTCTAATTTTACTCCCTTCTATAAAAATATCTTCTAATATTACATTCACTTATATGGACTAAAGTTCTCACCCATATAATTGCATGTGATTCCTACTAACTTTAATGAGATAATACCGCATTGGATCTTACATAATCTCAAGAAATTTTACAACTTAACGTGCCAAATTAAGAAGTAAACAAAGTTCTCAGAATCAATCTTCACAACTTCTTCCAACTTTTAAACACTGGTACTTTCCACAACAATTCTCTTTAAATTAATTACTTCTCCATTTTAAGAAAGAAAAAGATAAAGTAAACTACTCAAAATGCATTGGAAAAATATAAAAATACATTGATTTGAAATTAAAAATGATAAGAAAAATAATAAACGAAAGCAAGTATTGACAAACAAAATAAAAGTAAACACTTATCTGAAAATCCTTTCCACAAGACTAAGGAAGTTCCTCTGAAACTTTGACTCTTCGCTAAACTACTCCTCAGAGCAAGTCTCCAAACTCTGATGACTCAGAATACAGACTTCAGACTTCAATAAAAATTAAACTAAAAGAAAGAAAAGAAGTGGGAGAAGAACTCTTAACTCCGACCCTTTTCTCCCTTCTACTCTCTACTCCTACTCTAAATAAAAACTTAAAATGCAGTGGAAGAATATCCTAAATTCCTCTCTTCAAAATACAGTGAAGTGCCTCTTCAATTCTTCACTTCTTCACTTCTAAGACTCTCTTTAAATAGTGAACCAAAAGGTGCCTTGGTGTCTCTTCAAAATGTGTCCAGATTCGATGTATCTACCAAGGAACTCACCCTTTCATTCAAATTTGCCGCCCAAAGGAAGTTATGGACGTTACCACCAAGTGTTGCATCCATTCCCTTTTGAATTTGGCTCCAAATCTAATTAAAGTTCAATTTATAACTGTGCCGGCTAAGCGCCGGCCCAGCGGCGCTTAACCGCCAGTGCCAAATTTTTTATTTTTCATCTTTTTGCTCCAAATTTGATCCAATTTTGCTCCTTTCATCATGGCCATCCATTTTCATCATACCTACAAGAAAAACACAAAATACCTTCCATTAAAGTGCAATATCATTAAATATCGGTATAAAAATTGCACAAAAATACTATATATTTTAGGTGTATCAGGAACCCAAAATTGAATCCATCCAATGACTCACCCCTATTAGACTTTGGCCATCTCTCCACCTAAGCGCCACCTTACACCCCAAACCATGGCCAGTGGAAGCCCCTTGAACGAGCTTATAAATAGACCACTGTCACGACATAAATTGGAGACAAGCAAAAACCTTGGTGAAGCCCTATTAAATTAATTCCAATTCATTCCTTCACTCACACGAAGTGCATCCTGTGCGGCTTATTTTTTAGATTTTAAATTTGGTTTAAATATATATATATATATATATATATATATATAATTTAGAAAGTAGCATTTGATTTTGAAAATAATTTTGAATTTGAAAATTTTAAGATATGAAATCAAACCGATCTCACATCCCAAAAAGTTTATATAAATGAGCGTCACATCACAAGCCGTGTATCTATCCCGAAGAATAGACACACTCCTCGATGATGGGGCTCGATTAAATAAACTAGAAGATTTGTGACATCCGTTTGGTCCGCGAACCAATTTTATAAGCCGACAAGTTCCCTCGCTTAATACAAAGAAATTAAGCGGGGTTTATATTACTCGGGTTCTTAAAATTCCCTATAAGGGCAAGCCCCTATAGTTAATTACATCTTAAATGACGGGAATCACTTAAGAAAACTCTCGATAATAATCAATAATTCCGCTCTCAAGAATCTCAAAGTTTAAGTTTTCAAGGATTGAATTTTGGAATTTCAATAGGGAATGGATCAAGTTTGGAACATTTTGTTTTGGGAATTCAAAGGAAGAAAGGTAGGAGAAATTACAGATTCGAAGCGAACTTCGGTAATTTCCCGACTATCCTATTGTTTGGCTTAAATTTAGGAAAGTCCTAATGTTTATTTAATGTTTTGATCTTGCCAATTTTAATTAATTAGGACTTATATTTGTATGACGCAGTCATGCAAACAGTCTCGAAGATGTGAGGGTTTATGTCGTACCGAACGATCACCTCAGAGTCCTAAGATCGGTTAGGGCTTAATTTGCAATGCAAATGCCTAACAAAAGGTTGAGGATTTATGTTGCACTAGGCAAACTACCTCGAGGTTCTATGGTTTGGTTATTTAATTCTAAGAAAGTTTTGCTGATGACGATGGTCGTGCTGCCCACCATGCTCCGAGTTCCTCGTTGTTGCAGAGGGTTTAGTTATAGAAGGTGAAAATCAAGAGATGAGAAAAATGTTCTGGTTTAGAGAAGTCTTAAAATCCAAGTGTTTTTTTTAGTGTTTTAGTTAAAACAAATCTTAGAGTTGATTATAACAACACCGGTTAAGATCCCACGGTTCCATCCTTCCGACATCGTTATTTTTATCGGATTCACTTAGTCCAGATGAATTTGCTAAACTCAACTAAATGAATTCCACACTTTCATTTAGACCGTAGGAAATCCCGTTAGTAACACGTAGGTTACATCATCCGAGGTATTTCCGATCATCCAACAAGACGTTTTTATTTAGTTGTAGTTGTAGTTTTGTTGTTCGTTTGTGATTAAATTTTGAGTTGTTTTATATTTTGAAATGTTGTGACAGTGAATTTTATCTTGTAATGACTTTTAATTTAGTTTTGGTTTCGGTTTTAGGGACTATCCTAGAGGTGTGGGTTTTCATGCAACAGTTGTTTATCATGCAAGGAAAGTAAAGTGCATTTGCAATAAAGTAAATTGCAAGGAGGTAAATTGCAATAAAACAAAAGCATACCTGGAGGGTCTTCCCGTCATCCCAAGCTGCACTTAAACACAATTTAGAATATTTAATCATTTAAAGCAAGTTCCTAGGTAAAGCTAAGGGAAGGGTTATGGTTTTCTACCAAGGTCCTACTCCTATAGCTAGTCATCTCCTATGACGTCTAGGTTCTTGTGTTTTGGTTTTAGGACGATTTTCTTCATCAAAGAATAATTAAGTTCAATTGTTCTTATAAATATCCTATCATATTGAGGAAGTGCTTAAGACGAATCTTAAACATCTTTTCAATACCTCTAGGATTGTTTTAAGTCCAAGAGAATTTAATTATACAAATGAATTAATCATCCAGGAGTTCAAGTTTTGTTATCTTGCTCAGTGAACTAGGACATTTGAATATCCTATGAGTGAAGTAATACTTCACTTAACACTCCGTTTAGGAGTTATGACAACAAGAGCTTTTGAGGGCAAATTAATGTTCAAGTGATTTGTGATTTAATTTAATTTCAATTAATGGGTTTAAGTTTAGAATAGTGTTCAAATTGTTTTAGATTTATTTTGAATTCTTTATGTCTTTGATGATGTTATATTTAATTCAATTTAATTTAATTTAATTTAATTTTAGTTTAATTTAATTTGCTTTAGTTTTACTTTCAATTTAATTTAATTTAATTTAATTTTATTTTAATTTTATTTTAACTTGATTTTATTTTTTTAATTTAATCTAATATGTTTTAATTTAATTTAATTTTATTTAATTTAATATGTTTTAATTTAATTTAATTTAATTTAATTTAATTTAAATTTAATTTTAATTTAATTTAATTTAAATTTTTAATTTTAATTTAATATTTTATTTTTTTTATGTTTTAAAGATGATTTAATTTAATTGTTAAAGTATTAATTTAATTGAAATTTTAGAAGGATTTAATTTAATTTTAACTTTAATTTAATTTAATGATTAAGTGTTTTAGCATTTTAAATCTTGAATTTGGATTATCATTTTAATTAGGAATTAAATTTTATTAAGGTGATTAATTTAGGGATTTTTAAATTAAAGAATAAATTTCTTCCTAATAATATCCCTATTTTAATAATTCCAATTTTTTATTATTCTTCCAAGTTTAATCAATTATTTAATTAAGGTTTATTTTAATTATTTTCAAATTGTTAGGTAGGTTTCCACCCTTTAAATACCTAAGTTTCAAACATCCAAAATCAACTTAGTATCAAATATTTTACCCACCCTTTTAATTAAACCTAAAATTTTTAATTATAAGTTAGAATTTTAATTACCATTTTGCCCTTTAAACTTACTAATTCCATAACACACTAAATTGAGCTTAAATGAATTTGAAATTTTTATGTGACTTCACTCATATGTCAATCAAGACATTAGAGGAGAAAATGTGATTTTTCTGTATTTACTTTATTTATGTAATTATTTTTGGTGGAAAATAATGATTTTCAAGGAAAATTTAATAATATGACCAAGGGAAAGTTTCTGTCCTTAAGAAAATTATGAGACATTCCTAATGACTAGAGGACCACTTGGACCAATTTTGGTGATTTTTTTGAATTATATTATTTTTATTATAATTATTTTGAGTTTTGGAGTATTAATTAATTTAAAAATAAAATAAAGGTTGAAAAATGAATTTTATATTTTTCAAAAATCTCTCTGATATCAAGGAAACCAGAGAACCAATTTTTATAATTTTTTGATTTTTCTTTGATTTATTAGAATTATTTTAGTGGAAATGCTAGAAAATACATTTTTTTTATTTTAAAATTACCTTAGGGCTTTAAAATTTAATATCTCATCATAGAGACTTAAGAAAAATATGGGATTTATTCCTAAATGATTAAAATTCAAAATGTGACATTTTGGTGAATTTTATTATTTTTGTGATTTTTATTATTTTTTAATTATTAAAATATTAAAATAATGCAAAAAATCAACTTCTTTTGAAAATTGCAATTTTAATTTTCTTAGATTCCCCTGATATCAGAGAGGCTTCAAAACCAATTTGGTGAATTTTTCAAAAGTATTTTGAAAGTTATGAATTTTTGAAGTTTAAGTTTGGCTAAATGGCTTAATCAACCCATTTGATAGGGCTAACCAAGTCCAATTGACTTCAAACTTTTATGGTGGGTTCCTCTGATCCTAAAGGTCAGTGGAGAATTGATTTCAAGTTAATTTGATGTATGATTAGCTCTAATTAATTAAAGTTCCATTTTGGGTGTTTAAGCCAATTAGGGTTATTCCAAGTGAGTTAACTCAAAATCTATTTTCCCTAGGGTCCTCTGGTCATAAGAAACCTCTCCAAATTTTCCTAGAATGTATTTCACAACATGTTAATTATTGGAATTAAAATACTCAGAATAATGACCTAGAATTGAAAAATCAATAACTCTTCATAGGGATGGCCTCTAACTTTGGAAAATTCAGGGAATGTCCCCAAATTCAGACGCTTCAAAAGCCCTATGGTTCATGCCATGGTGAATTCTATACATGCATGGAGAATTGAAAATGTATAGAGAGTAAATAAATCATTAAAAATCAAATATTCAATGAAATTAAATGATTTCTTTTCCACATTATTCTCCTTTATTCGCTGAGCAAGATGGTATTTTTATTTTATTTTTAGGATTTTCCTACATAAAGTTATGAATTTTCTAAGTTCTGGTAATTAAATAAATAGAAAATAGCCCTAATTTCCTACTTATCCACGCGGCGCCACGCCATCCTCGGCAGCTCCGAAAGGCCACGCGTCGTCTCCTGATTCGGCGCCGCCATCCGACTCAGCGCTCCAGGGACCCGCGGTTCATGTACCATCGCGTTGTCCGGCTCGATCCAGACCGTCCGCTCGATACACACTCGATCCGACGGCTCCCAGTCATCGTCTACGACTAGTGTGCACCCGTGACCGTCAACCTTCTAACCCTAATTTCTCACTCGACTCTCAACGGATTTTTGTGTTATTATGCTCTATGGATTTGTCTTGAAGAGACGAACACATCCATACGTAAACATGCATTGAAATTGATTCAAATTAAATAGAGAATCGCTGTAAGCTCGGGAAGAAGAGTGAGTCCATACCTTTGCTCGGAGAAGTGAGGCTTTGATCGGAGAGTTGTGTCACCTTCGATTGGGTCCAAGCAAGCTCCGCGATGAAGTCCCTCGGGCTCGGTGAATTGTCCGAGTATGATTTCGACCACGCTCGATTACAAAGCTTGGAGTCCGGAACGTATGGGTGGCCCTGGAGAAGGGGCTTTTGATGGTAAACTTCTTCTCTTGGTCCGGTGAAGGTGTAGGACCAATCAATTTGGGGATTGGCTCACTGTGGAGAAGTGTCCCGGTTTTGGGCTTGGATTTAAACTTCGAAATCGAGCTCACAAAGAGGAAATGACGAGGGGATTTCGGTGGGGATCAAGTTCTCTATGTGTGGGGAGTAGTCCGGAATGATTTTGGTAGAGTTTCCTTAAGGTTGGTTCAAGCACCTCTTCCATGGCCGAGATAGGTGGTGTTTAAATCGGAGAGGCTTGGAGGGCCTCCTGCGGGGAGTTAGGGATCGGGATCGACTGCACTTGGCAAGGGAAGAACAACAGCAATGGCCATCGGGCATGGGGCAACTCGACGAAGGTAGAATTTCAATGCTCGGCTTCTTCCAATGTCTCGGCCATGGCGTTTTCCGGCGACCCGGAGGCCGGCCGGCGAGGCATGGGTCACCCTCGTGGTCGGGAGGTCCGGGGTCGGGGTTTAGTGTGGGAATTGGCAATGGCCATGTGTAAAGTGGTTGAATTGAAATGGAATGGGGTGAGGCTCATTTTGGGTTGATTTTGGTCAACTCATGTAATTGGGCTTGGTGCACCCACCAAGGGACCGATTTGGGCCGAGGGAGGTCGGATGAGTCGCCTAGGAAAGGGTAGTGAAGTCACCATCCATGAATATTTGGATTAATCATGGATTAAGGTGAAGCATAAAAAGGGTTAAAACCTTTTTAAGGGGGTTTAAAAAGAGGCTCCTCCTTTTGAAATTAATGGTATGATGATGTGTAAAGTGAATCCCATGGCTTCATGTGGCTTGTGCATGGTTTCAAGGCTTGCTCATGGCTTGGGAATGGCTTGGCTTACTTGCATGAGAAAGGGATTTTGGGATTTTTGGCATTTAGGGGTGATTTGTCATGAGGCTTGATTTGGAATCATTTGATGATGGGATTGGAACTTAGGAAGTGTTTTAAATTATGGGTATGATGAGAGAAATTTCATATGGGCTTTTGGAATAAGTAATGGGCTTTTAAATTTGTTTTGGGTGGGTTCTTTAGGAAGGTTTAAGAAAATGGGCTTTTTAAGCTTGGAAATAAATTGGTGGATGGGAAATTTGTAAAAGTTTGGGCCAAATAATTGTTGGGTTTGGTTTAAGAATGTGCCATGAGTAATTTGAAACAAATTTGAGGTGGTTTGGGTTTGAATTGGGTTGAATTTGGGTTTTTTGGTAAAGTGGCCAATGGTAGGCCAAATTGGGTTAACTTGAGCTAATGTTGAGCTAATGTTGAAATTGGTGTAAAATTAATGTTGATGAATGTTTTTAGGGCTGTTTCAAAAAGGTTTCAACTTTTTTTGGGGTTAGATTTTGGGGTTTGGGCCTATTTGGGTTAAGTTTGGGTTTAGGTCAAAATTGGGCTTTTTGGTTTTGGGTTGAATTTGAGTGGGGTTTGGGTCCAAATTTTGGGAAAATTATGTTAGTTTTTTGTTTGTGGGGATGTTAGGGAAGGTTTAGAAAAGATTTGGGGTTAATTGGAGTTGAATTGGGTTAGTTTGGGCTAAGTTTGGGTCATGGGTCCAAATTAGGCTTTAAGGTCAAAAGTGAAATTGGATTCAAATGTCAATCGAATTGGACTTGGATTTGGTCTAGATTGATATTTTGGATGTTAAATTGAAGTTTAGAATTGAATTGGACCAAAATTGGGGTCAATTGGGTAGATTTGGTTTGACATTGGGTTCACTTGGGTTAAGAATGGGCTAAATTGGGGGTTTTGGTAAACGTGGGGTAAATTGACAAAATTGGCCCATGGTATAGTTGGACAAAATGGAATTGAGAATATTTGGTATTTTCTGGAATTTTCTGGAGATTTTTTGAATTTTTGGATTTTTTGGCTAAGAGGGGCATTTTGGGTATTGGGAGGGTATTGGGGGGTATTTTTTGGAATTTTTGGTATTTTTGGCTATGGATGATCAATTTGAGTGGAGGGAAATGTTTAGGAATGATTTTGAGGAATTTTGGGTAATTTAGGTGATTTTGCAAATTTTGGGTAGTTTCAAGGGCATTTAGTAGGTTTGGCGGGTATAGGGTCCCGGGGGTCAAAAATTGAAAATTTAGAAAATTGAAGATTGGGTAAATATAAGTGGAATGAAATCATTTTGGTTGAGCCATGAAGCCATATCAAGCCCACATGAGCCATGAAGGGACTCATTTGAGGCATTCACTATGTTGTTCCTAACCCT
The DNA here is from genome assembly GCA_022702705.1 of Papilionanthe hookeriana x Papilionanthe teres. Classification (NCBI taxonomy): domain Eukaryota; kingdom Viridiplantae; phylum Streptophyta; class Magnoliopsida; order Asparagales; family Orchidaceae; genus Papilionanthe; species Papilionanthe hookeriana x Papilionanthe teres. Next base: position 193,912 of record CM040421.1, read on the forward strand.
CTTAGCCGAGGGCTTAGGGGTTAAGGACCATCCATGTGAATCACCTTCATGAGTCGGAGGTCAAGTTGGGTATGGGTGTGGTTTTAGGAGGTGTGTGAAAGTGTAGTGTATAAGTGTAGTGTGTGTGTAAGTCGGCCCTCACCGCACTGTGCCACCTGTAGGGCGCTCCTAAGGCCAAAGAGTCCTATAGGAACTCATCCTTTAAACTTCCATATTTGATTTCAACCCTCTAGGTGATTAGGGGTCTACAATCAAGTTTGTGGAGTTTGCAGGGAGTTTAAGAAGTGGTTTGAAATTCTAAAGGGTGGGTTCCACTTCTAGTCCTCTAAGATAGTCAAAGGAAAAGCCTAAGGCTAGATCCTAAGTACTAAAGAGAGAAGAGAAGACCTCATCAAAAATGAGGTCAACAAATGGACCCCCAATAGGTGTGGTGTGATATCCAAGCACACCGCGCGTATTGGCGTTGACCGAAGCGATCAACAAAATCAACACAAAAGTCCAAGTGACAAACTCGGGACGAGTAGAAGAATTTCCGCCTGGGGAGTGTCAAGTATAATTCGAGACCGGGAGATTCCCGAACTCTTCTCGGGGAAAGGAAAAGGAGGTGAATCCCAAATCGCATGATCCGGGGAATTTCGATTTAGATTTCATTTTGTTTCGGTTTAAGTTTTGATGTGTGAGCTCAGATTTTAGTTTGAGTTTCAATTTAGATTGAAGTTTATTAAAATTAATTTGAAGGGATTTGAACATGAAATGAAAATTGGAATTTTGTGGTTTTAGATGTAACATCTTCAACCTCAAAAGAAAATTGAATTGATTAGATTGAACCATTACAATGAGGAGAGATCTCAGAGCAATGCAGTATTGGATGTAAAATCCTTAACCTCAAGAGTTTGATTTTGATGTATTTCATCACAGTAGGAAAGAACCTAAAGCAATGCGATATCATATGTAAAATCCTCAACCCCAAGAATTTGATTTTAATGTATTTCATTGCGATAGGGAAGAACCTAAAGCAATGCAAGATCGGATGTAAAATCCTCAACCCCAAGAATTTGATTTTGATGTATTTCATCGCAATATGGAAAGAACCTAAAACAATGCAAGTATCGGATGTAAAATCCTCAACCCCAAGAATTTGATTTTGATGTATTTCATCGCGATAGGAAAGAACCTAAAGCAATGCAAGTATCGGATGTAAAATCCTCAACCCCGAGAATTTGATTTTGATGTATTTCATTGCGATAGGGAAAGAACCTAAAGCAATGCAAGATCGGATGTAAAATCCTCAACCCCGAGAATTGGATTTTGATGTATTTCACTCGCGATAGGAAAGAACCTAAAGCAATGCAAGTATCGGATGTAAAATCCTCAACCCCAAGAATTTGATTTTGATGTATTTTATTGCGATATGGAAAGAACCTAAAGCAATGCAGTATCAGATGTAAAATCCTCAACCCCAAGAATTTGATTTTGATGTATTTCATTGCGATAGGGAAAAAATCCTAAAGCAATGCAGTATCGGATGTAAAATCCTCAACCCCAAGAATTTGATTTTGATGTATTTCATTGCGATAGTGGAAAGAATCCTAAAGCAATGCAGTATCTGATGTAAAATCCTCAACCCCAAGAATTTGATTTTGATGTATTTCATAGAATTTGATTTTGATGTATTTCATTGCGATAGGGAAAGAATCCTAAAGCAATGCAGTATCAGATGTAAAATCCTCAACCCCAAGGATTTGATTTTGATGTATTTCATTGCGATAGGGAAAGAACCTAAAGCAATGCAAGATATCGGATGTAAAATCCTCAACCCCAAGAATTTGATTTTGATGTATTTCATTGCGATAGGGAAAGAACCTAAAGCAATGCAGTATCGGATGTAAAATCCTCAACCCCGAGAATTTGATTTTTGAATGGTAATTGATTTTGCAAAGATTTGTAGTGTTGATTTGAAAAGTGTGGAATTTTGGTGTTTCGAGGATTTCATGAAAGTTGTAAAAGATTTTTGTGGAAAGAAACAGATTAGGAGGGAATACGTAGATGCTACATATCCCACTCAAAAGAGTTGATCGAAAGTTGCTGGTTTTGGATTAGATACAATTCCTCGCCATCAGATCCGAATCGAAAATCTCGTGGCTCCGTGTCAATGGAATCGACCGCTTCCATCCCGCATACAGGGAGAGAGTAGAACGGATTGGATTTCGGATTTGGAATGTTGAGTTTGAATCTGATTGAGATTTTATTTGAAATCTGGAAGGTTGAATTTGAATTTGATTGAGATTTGATTTAAAATTTGTGTTTATTTTGATTGTCCTTTAACAATTCAAATTTGCTTTATCGTTCATTTAATGTTCATGTGGATTTGGCGTTCATCATTTTTTTTAGATTTTTAAGGAAAGTTTTCTTTTATTCTTTTTGTTTCTTTTCTGTTCTTCGTTCGAAGTTCATTTAACTTTAATGGCGTTTCCCGACCAACTCGCACAAAAGAGGTGAAGGCCAAAAATGTGACATGGTCACTTTCATTCCAATCATGTTGAAGATACATCATACAACTCGATCCGGAATACATCTCATACAATCCATGTAGACTCAAAACGGACTATGTATGATCTTTGTCGATCCATCCAAAAAGGCATCCGTCGAAATCCATGTACCGAATAGTGAGGTACATGGTCAATAACATCACCTTCCAAGCCATCATTGGCAAGGATGTCATATGGATGTACGTTGGAGGTGTGATATTTTCCATGTAACTCACAACTCGTAAGGCCGAAGGCTCTCTAGCTCTGGGTCTGGCTGGAAGTGGTAAGGTGCTTTCCTGTCATCCATCCTTCTGAAAGTAACTGAGATCTGCTTCATTGGTACTCCCGGTATGCAATGTTTAGCGACATCCGCTCCGTTGCCCTTTAGTATCATGACGGAACCTACCGAGTAATGGTATCTTTACCGGCCCTCGAAACTCACCCGGGCCTCGCTATCCGGAGGTCGGATCCGAACATGATATTACATTTGTTCGAAAAGAAACCGTGCAGAAAGGTCCGACAAAGTCGTGGTGATCTATGTGCGGGGCTATGCGATCACCCTTCTTGTAAATGTTAATGATGCAACCGCTGGGTATGCAATCTGCCGGCAGTACCCTCCATGTTATCATTCTCTTTACCATCCTTTTGATGACTAATGGCATTGGATCTATCTTGCCATGACGGAGTATCCCGGTGGGTTTCCTTCCTCGTCTTCTCGCGAAGTTGTAGCAAGCATCCACATTGTATTGTAATTCTCCTTTCCCCGGCATCCATCTCCGGGTTCCGAGTAGATGTTTTTTCTTAGGCGGCCTGCTCGACCCATTCTTTTCAAATCTCGGATGCAGTCCACGATTTGTTGTTGTTCGTATTCTGAGAACACGTTTGTATGTAGCTCGAGGCCTTCTAGTATATTGATCCTCCTGCCTCTAATTCTCTCGAAGTATTCAAAAGTTTGCTTCTCGACATTCCGCATTCTTTCTAGCTCATATTCTGGAATAATCTGCAAATGGCGAGGCCTAGTGACGTACTGTAGGATATATGGCTCAATCCCTTCGCGTTCTCCTGCATACCTCAGCTCCTCGGGGATGGTCTTCGTCGGGACATCCTCCGGGGTTGCTTCTGCAACAAGGTCATGCATTACTGGTGGCTTTATCTTGTGGCGTGGTAGCCTTCCTTCTTCTGATCTCCTTGAGATTTCCCTGGTCTCTTCTGTTATCCTCGGAGCCGGCCTCCTTTCTTCGGAGTTCTCGGCGAACCGGTATCCTCGAAGTATATGCACTCGGTAGTAGCGATCGCCTCATCGCGCCGGTCCGTCGCTAGTTTAGTTAACATCTTGCGGATACGGCGATTTTTATTTCTTCGCCGAGTTGTCGTGAGAGTAGCTCTTCGTACTTCCTGAACCTCTATGGGCGCGGCGCCGACGAGCCCGCCCTCTCGTTGTAGCGACTACGGACTTGATTCTCTTGTCCTCCTCGGTGTTTGTTTTCCTTTTCTGCTGCTTGGGTTGGTGGCTTGGGCCACCCACTTTCATTATCGTCCGACCGGGCGGTTCCTCTCGGTCAGTCGGGACCCGCGTCACCTTCCTTGTATTGTAGGCCCGCCGGTGCGAAGTCCGAGTCGATCTCTATTATCGCTCCATCTTTCACCCTCTTTCGTCGAGTGCAAGGCATACGCCATTTCTAAAGTTCAGGACCAACCGCCCGTTCGACATTTCCCTGCTAAAAGACAAGGAAAAGGATCAGGGGCGGTACTAAGAACAAGAACATTAAGAAAATGTTTATTGGAGACAGAGTTTTCTTTTTCTCTTTTTTTTATTATTCCTTTTGTATTTTTAAATTCAACAGGAATGAAGTGGGAAAAGATCGGGAAAAGATTTTGATTTGGAAGAGAGAACAAGGAAAACATTATTATCACGATTTTATTTATTTTAGCACATTTTTTATTATTTTTGGGTTCGGACCCAGTCATAAGCAATTACTTCGCCCGTGCTTCTAGGTATGAAGAATTCATTCATTCGAAACAACATGTAGCGTAATACTTCTTCAAGTATCATCCGTTGATCGGAAGCATATGTCGTTCTCCTTGGCAATTCACTAGCTGGTAGGAGCCTCCTGAGTAGACTGCCTCAACCACAAATGGCCCTTCCCAAGTGGGTTCAAATTTTCCTCCTATCTTGCGGTGTGTAAGGATAGGTCTCTTGAGAACGAGAACTAAGTCACCAACTTTGAAGATTCTTGGGCGGACCCGATCCGTCATGGGCTCGAACCATCTTAGCTTGGTATAGTTCTAAATTCCGTTGCGCTGCAAGTCTTTTCCCTTCCGGGCTTTCCAATTCCTCTAGTCGTAATTTGGCATTCTCTTCGTCGTGATTTTGTTTGCAACTCGCAATTCTGAGTGAAGGAAGCTGGACCTCTAAGGGTAACACTACCTCGGACCCATACACTAGAGCGTAAGGTGTAGCTTGGGTAGGAGTTTTGAAGGTTGTCCGGTAGGCCCATAAGGCTTCTAATAACTTCTCATGCCAATTTCTCTTATTATCGTCCAAAGTTTTCTTTAAAATTTGAACGAGAGTTTTATTAAAAGCCTCGACTGAGCCGTTTGCTCTTAGATAGTAAATTGTTGAATATCGCCGGTCGATCCCGTATCTCCCGACAAAATTGTTGATTTGCGTGCTTCGAATGCTGATCCATTATCCGAGATGATCTCGCGCGGCACTCCGAAACGGTAGACAACTTGGTTCTTGAAAACTGTAGCACGTGGTGTGCTTTCACTTCTCTGAGTGGAACTGCCTCTGCCCACTTGGAAAAGTAATCTGTTGCCACAAGAATGAAGCGATGTCCTTTTGAAGATGGTGGTTCTATTGGACCCACTATATCTGTGCCCCAACATTCAAATGGCCACGACGCAATTGTTGGATGTAGCACATTTGGATGTTGGTGTAGAACCACTCCGTGCACTTGGCATTGGTGACGCGCTCTCGGCGATTTTCATGCGGTCGGTCATCATCGAGGGCCAGTAGTACCCTAGTCTTTTAATTTTCATTTTCATCTTCGGACCCGACTGGTGAGCGCCACAGAGTCCTGAATGCACCTCTTTAACAATTTCACGGGCCTCGGACCCGCTTAGGCACCTTAGCCACATTTGATCGAAAGACCTTTTGTATAACGTGTTGTTTATTAATGCATAGGACAAAGTTATTTTCTTGATCTGATGGGCTAACGACCTATCGTCTGGTAGTTTTCCTGTTTGCAGGTAGTTCATTAATGGTCGTCGCCAATCTTCTATGTTTTCCGTCACTCGCCGCAACTAATTCTTTTTCTTTTCTCGATTTGTGTATTGTGTCTATGTAGAGCCGTGATAGGACCCGACGTCCGTGAACCGACACTTCCACCGATTCATCTTGCAAGCGTGCAAATTCTTTTGCGAGGCGGGCTAACGCATCCGCTACGGCGTTTTCTTTTCTGGGAATTTTGTAGATCGTCACATTCAGAATCTGTTCCAACAACTGTATGGCATACTGGAAGTATTGCTCGAGTCTTGGCTTTAAAATTCTGCACTATCCGGCGATCTGTTGAATGATTAACTGCGAATCCCCGTAGATGTTGATGTTTGTTATCCCCATTTGATTAGTTAATTCCAGTCCTGTTACGAGAGCTTCATATTCTGCTTCGTTGTTTGTACACTGCTCTGTTAAGTGGTAGGAGTATCTTAACATCCCCCGCTCCGGTGTTATAAAGATTAGTCTGATTCCTGCCTTACCGGGCACTATCACTTGCGATTATTTGTCTTTGTGTGCTGAAGATGCTCCGTCAAAATATAATTCCCAACGTGGATCATCAGGGTCTTCTAAGCTCATTATTTGTTCATCTGGCAAGTCATCATTGAGAGGAGATTCGCCGGCAAAGGGTGTGCTCGCGAGGAAGTCTGCTAGGACTTGTCCCTTTACGGCACGAAGAGGCACGAAAGTTATATCGAATTGCAATAATATCATTGACCACCCGACAAGTCCGCCGAAAGCGTTGGACGGGTCATCAAGTATCGCAATGGATTAAATTTCGAGATCGGGTTGACCTTATGAGAAAGCATGTAGTGCCCGAGCTTTTGAGCGGCGAAGATCGTGGCTAAACGGTGCTTTTCAATTGTGGGATACTTTATTTCCGTCGGAAGTAAACGACGGCTTAAGTAGTAAAGAGCATTTTCTTTACCCTCATCATTGACCTGGGCTAACAGGGCTTCGAGAGAGTCGTCTAAAGCCGTGGTATAAAGTATCAACGGTCTACCCGAGACTGGGGCTGCTAAGACAGGAGGTGTCATTAAATATTGTTTAATGTCCTCGAGGGCCCTCTGGCATTTCTCTTCCCAAATAAATTTGGCATCCTTTTTAACTAATGTCGAGAAAGGCTGACACCTACCTGACAAGTTTGAGATAAAGCGTCAAAGATATGCCAACTTCCCTTGAAAAGATCGTAGTTATTTTAAGGTTTTGGGAGGTGGCATTTCTAAGATAGCTTTAATCTTTTTCGGGTCGATTTCAATTCCACGATGTCGGACAACGAATCCTAAGAACTTCTCGGAGGTGACGCCGAAGGCGCATTTTAAGGGATTCATCTTAAGGTTAAATTGTCTTAATCATTCTAAAACAATTCTCAAATCATACATGTGGTTTTCCTTTACTTTGCTTTTGATGACCACATCATCCACGTAGCATTTGACTTGATTGTGGATGAGATCATCAAAAATTCTTGTCACCGCTCTCTGGTAGGTTGCTCCTGCGTTCTTCAGTCCGAATGGCATCATTGTGTAGCAATATACTCCGATCGGCTTTCGAATGCTCGTAAGTTTTTCATCTTCCGGAGCCATTTTTATCCGGTTGTATCCCGAAGATCGATCCATGAATGAGAATATTTCATGTGTTGAAGCAATGTCGATCATTAATTCGGGATCGGTAGGGAATTCATCTTTTGGACATGCCTTGCTTAAATCTCTCGAAATCCACACAAATTCCGATCCGACCATTCTTCTTCTCGACCGGTACGACATTGGCTAACCAAGTCGGGTATTGTTCTTCACGAGACAAATTTGGCGTCTATTAGCTTTTTAACTTCGACTATGACTTGTTGTTCAATTTCTAGAAGCATTCTTCCGGGACCTTGTCCGATCGGAACGGAAGTAGGATCCACTCCTAGCTTATGGATCGCGACCTCCGGAGCTAATCCCGGCATCTCATCGTAGCTCCAAGCAAAACGGTCTTTAAATTCCATTAATAACTTGATTATTTCTTCGCAGTCTTCTTTATTGAGTAAGGAGCTAACAAAGGTAGGTCTAGGCTCTTCGCTAGCACCTAAGTTAACTTCCGTTAACTCATCTATTGTAGATTTGATCTCTTCTTCGAACTCTGGTGGAGCGTTTTCAATTTGTAAATCTTCAAGTTCTTCTGTAGTTTCCATGCAGTTTTCATTAGACTCACAAGTGACAACCAAGCAAAATTCAGTATCGTCAACTGATCCTACTGTGCCGAATCCGAGACCATGCTTTGAATTAGGTGGACGACCGGAGTTATTCCACAATTTTTCAAAATGTTGTGATTGACCTTTTGTCCATTGTCGAGGTAAGAAACCACGCTGAATTAAATTTTGAATACAGGGAGAGTACCACTCAAAAGGCAATTCCATTAATTCAGAAGAAGTGACATCTTCAAATTGTGCATTGTTTTCAGTTTTGGAGGAAGGAGCACCACGATAGAATTTGATGGGCTTTGCACCGCCGCTACGTACCTCTTTGACCACCATACCCTTGATCTTATTAGAATGGATCGGGGTCAGGGTCATAGTATGTACATAGTGGTTAATCTTTTCGTACATCGATTTATATTCCTCGTTCTTTTCATCTTCGAGGGAGATCCTGAATTGCGGCTTCTTCCGACTTATCGTCGCTGCTTCTTGCTTGATCTCTTTTTCTTCTTCAGAACTGTCTTCCCAATCAACATTGATGGCTGGTTTCCTCTATCCAACTGTCTTAACGTCTCTGCCACGACCTCGTCCCCGGCCTCGACCTCGGATGCGAGTTGTGGAGAAACCTTCACCATCTCGCCGTAAGGGAGTGGTGAGTGATCGTTGGACTAGAACTTCGGGTTCTTCGTCGTCCCGAACTTCCTCTGCTTCATTCGTTATGGTATCTCTGGAGAAGATTGTTTTTTTCGGAGGTGCGTAATAAGCTGCATCTTCATGGATTCCAATTTCATGTACGGAGAATGGTTGTAAGTCACCGTTGATGCACTGTTCCCCTCCATCGTAGTATTTGATGCACTGATGTAGGGATGATGGTACCATCCGGTTTTCATGTATCCATGGTCGGCCCAAGTAGAGCGTTGAATGACGTTTCGAAGCAATTATGTGAAATTTCGCGGTTGTCTTTGCTAAGTCACCGGTCTTCATTAGCAGTGTTATTGATCCGAGGGCTCTTTCTCCTTTCTGGTTGAATCCTCTTAACAACATTTTGTCCGCTTCGAGCTCGCGAGCATCAATTTCCAAGTATGCTAGCGTTCGAAAATTCATTATATTGATTGATGCTCCTGGATCCACCAATACTCTGAGAGTGTAAACTTCCCAATTGTAATCGAAATGTACAACGGTCGGTTGTGGTCCGCTGTCCCAAGTAGTAGGTCATTGTCCGTGAAGGTAACACCTCGTCTGTTCCTTTAACGAGCAAACCTCATCTAAGGAATCTCCGGTCATTTGAGCTAAGAAAATTTCCGGATCAAGCAAGGCCTTGATCGAGCTTCTCTCATCTCCTTTAATAAGATGAGAGCGTCGTAGATGCTCGGTTGGTCGGTAGTTTCCTAAGATGGGCTAGCACGTTGTAGTCCACTTTATTTTCATGTGTCTCGGTTTCTTCCCGAATGGGTATTTCTTCTGCCGGGGTTGGTTCTTCCCGAACAACCACACGCTTTCCTTTGTCCTTTGGACCCATTCTCGGAGGTAAAACTCTTCCACTTCTTAAGTTGACTTCGTAATTTCTTCGAATCTAGTATTGAGTTCTGTTGGTGTCTCCTCCCGAATCGAATGATAGGTTCTTCCGGATTAGCTTCGAGTACGAAGGCTCTAACTCTATTGTGATCGGAGCTCCTCGAAACTCACAAATAGATTCATTGCTTGTTGAACTCTGGTAGCCTCCTTGGTGGATGTCTTCTTTGTCATTGTGATCATCGAGATTGTGTATGATTTGAGAATTGTTACTTGTATCGGAATCGATGTCCGGATTAGGTTGGTTGTCGCTAGTTACGTAATCGTTAGAAACAGTTCAGGACCAACCGCCCGTTCGACATTTCCCTGCGAAAAGACAAGGAAAAGGATCAAGGGCTGTACTAAGAACAAGAACATTAAGAAAATGTTTATTGGAGACGAGTTTTCTTTTTTCTCTTTTTTTATTATTCCTTTTGTATTTTTAAATTCAACGAGAATGAAGTGGGAAAAGATCGGGAAAAAGATTTTGATTTGGAAGAGAGAACAAGGAAAACTTTATTATCACGATTTTATTTATTTTAGCACATTTTTTATTATTTTTGGGTTCAGACCCAGTCATAAGCAATTACTTCGCCCGTGCTTCTAGGGATGAAGAATTCATTCCTTCGAAACAACAGGTAGCGTAATACTTCTTCAAGTATCGTCCGTTGATCGAAGCATATGTCGTTCTCCTTGGCAATTCACTAGCCGGTAGGAGCCTCCCGAGTAGACCGCCTCGACCACAAACGGCCCTTCCCAATCGGGTTCAAATTTTTCTCCTATCTTGCGGTGTGCGAGGATAGGTCTCTTGAGAACGAGAACTAAGTCACCAACTTTGAAGGTTCTTGGGCGGACCAGTCTGTCATGGGCTCGAACCATCTTAGCTTGGTATAGTTCTAAATTCTGCTGCGCTGCAAGTCTTTTCTCTTCCAGGCTTTCCAATTCCTCTAGTCGTAATTTGGCATTCTCTTCTATCATGATTTTGTTTGCAACTGCAATTCTGAGTGATGGAAGCTAGACCTCTAAGGGTAACACTGCCTCGGACCCATACACTAGAGCGTAAGGTGTAGCTTGGGTAAGAGTTCTGAAGGTTGTCCGGTAGGCCCATAAGGCTTCTAATAACTTCTCGTGCCAATTTCTCTTACTATCGTCCAAAGTTTTCTTTAAAATTTGAACGAGAGTTTTATTAAAAGCCTCGACAGGGTCGTTTGCTCTTGGATAGTAAATTGTTGAATACCGCTAGTCGATTCCGTGTCTCCCGACAAAATTGTTGATTTGCGTGCTTCGAATGCCGACCCATTATCCGAGATGATCTCGCGCGGCACTCCGAAACGGTAGACAACTTGGTTCTTGAAAAGCCGTAGCACGTGGTGTGCTTTCACTTCTCTGAGTGGAACTGCCTCTGCCCACTTGGAAAAGTAATCTGTTGCCGCAAGAATGAAGCGATGTCCTTTTGAAGATGGTGGTTCTATTGGACCCACTATATCTGTGCCTGTTGACCTCATTTTTGATGAGGTCTTCTCTTCTTCTCTTTAGTACTTAGGATCTAGCCTTAGGCTTTTCCTTTGACTATCTTAGAGGACTAGAATTGGGACCCACCTTTTAGAAATTCAAACCACTTCTTAACTCCCCGCAAACTCCACAAACTCGACCGTAGACCCCTAATCACCTAGAGGGTTGAAATCAAATGTGGAAGTTTAAAGGATGAGTTCCTATAGGACTCTTTGGCACTTAGGACCGCCCACAGGTGGCCCAGTCCGGTGAAGGGGCCGGCTTACACACACATTACACTTATACACTACACCTATACACTACACTTTCACACACCCATACTTAACTTGACCTCCTGACTCATGTGGGTGATTCACATGGATGGTCCTTAACCCCTAAGCCCTTGGCTAAGAGGGTTAGGAACAACATAGTGAATGCCTCAAATGAGTCCCTTCATGGCTCGCATGGGCTTGATATGGCTTCATGGCTCGACCAAAATGACTTATTTCCACTTACATCCACCCAATCTTCAATTTTCCAAATTTTCAATTTTCCAAATTTTCAATTTTCCAAATTTTCAATTTTCCAAATTTTCAATTTTTGACCCCAGGACCCTACACCCGCTAACTTACCCAAAACCCCGAAATTACCCAAATTTCTCAAAATTTCCAAATTATCCAAAATTCTCAAAAATCATTCCCAAACATTTCCACATCACTTAAATTGATCATCCATACCCAAAAATACCAAAAATTCCAAGAAAACTTCCCAATACCCTCCAAATACCCAAAATACCCCTCTTGGCCAAAAAATCCAAAAATTCAGAAAATTCTCAGAAAATTCCAGAAAATCTCAAATATTCCTAATTTCATTTTGTCTAACTACACCATGGGCTAATTTTGTCAATTTACCCTACTTTTGTCAAAACCCCCAATTTGACCCATTTTAACCCTAAGTGAACCCAATGTCAAACCAAACCTACCCAATTGACCCCAATTTTGGTCCAATTCAATTCTAAACTTCAATTCAATATCCCCAGTACCAATCTAGACCAAATCCAAATCCAATTTGATTGACATTTAGATCCAATCTCACTTTTGGCCTTAAAGCCCAATTTGGACCCATGACCCAAACCTAACCCAAACTCACCCAACTCAATTCCAATTAACCCCAAATCTTTTCTAAATCTTCCTTAACATTCCCACAAACAAAATACTAACATGATTTGCCCAAAATTTGGACCCAAACCCCACTCAAACTCAACCCAAAGTTAAAAGGCCCTATTTTGACCTAAACCCAAACCTAACCCAAATGAACCTAAACCCCAAAATCAAAGCCAAATCAAAGCCCAAACAAAGTCAAAACCTTTTTGAAACACTCCCATAAACATTTCTAAACATTGATTTTATATCAATTTCAACCCTAGCCCAACATTAGCCCAAGTTAGCCCAATTTGACCTACATAGGCCCACTTACCAAATAAATCCAAATTCAAACCAATTCAACTCCAAATCACACCAAATTGATTCCAAGCCCTTCATAGAACATCCCTAAACCAATTATGACATTTATTTGACAAAGTTCTTCACAAAATCTTTACCCAAATGCCCATCCTAAAATCAAAAAGCCCATTTCCCTTAAACTTTCCTAAAAGCCCACTTCACCACATCCAAAGGCCCAAAGTCTACCCTAAAGCCCACATGACATCTCCATTTGTCATCCACTTAATTAAGGCCATTACCTAAGTCCTAAATTCACCATCAAATTATTTCAAATCAAGCTTCATGCAAATTTTCACCAAAATATCCAAAATTCTTAAAACCCATTTCCATGAAATTGACCAAACCTTTTCCCAAGCCAAAGGTGAGCCATTCACAAGCCATATGAAGCCATGAAAATTTGGCATGTGACCATGCCATTAATGGCAAAAGGAGAAGGTCCTTTAACCATCTTCTAAAAGTCATTAGCCTTAAGCATGTTTCCCCTTAACCAAGATTTAATCCAAATATTCTTGGATAAGGACATCACCACCTCTTGACCAGCTAGCCTAACCGATCTTCTCGACCCAAGACCAGCCATGGGGAGGTGAACCCAACCCAAACCAATGGATTGACCAATTTCAAGCCAAAGTGGCCTCTCCCCCATTCCATTTTAATCCAAACACTTTACACATGTCCAAGCCCAATTGACTTCACCATTGTCAAGCCCTGACCTCCTTGGTCAAGATGGTGACCCATGCCTGCCGGCCAGCCGCCTGGATCGCCGGAAAACACCACACCCGAGAGCTCACATGTGAGCCAACTTTGAAATTCCACCTTGCTGAGCTGCCCCATGCCCAATGGCCACCATGGCTGTTCTTCCCATGACCGAGCAGCGTCGATCCCAACCCTTGGCCATCCCCGGGAGGCTCTTCGGCCACCTCTATTTAAACCCGACCCCTCGCGGCCATGAGAGGAGAGTTACAAAAACCTTGCCGAAACTCTGCCAAAATTGTTCCAAACCCTTCTCCACCCTTAGAGCGAGTTGATCCCCGGTGTCAATTTACCCTAATCCCCATCGATAAAATCCAATTTCCCAACCGAAATTCCACCCAAAACCAGGACACTTCTCCACGGTGAGCCAATTCCCAAATTGATTGGTTCTACACCTTCACCGGACCAAGGGAAGGTGTCCACCGACAAAAGCCCCATCTCCGAGGCCACCCGGTTGCTCCGACCTCCAAGCTTTGTGATCGGGCTTGGTCGAAATCACACCTAGACAATTCACCGGACCGGGAGACTTCATCCGGAGCTTGCCGGGATCCAATCGAAGGTGCAACAACTCTCAGATTGAAGCCACACTTCTCTGAGCAAAGGTATGAGCTAATTCTTCATCCCGAGCTTCTGGAAATTCTCCATTTCAAATGCCTTAGTTTCAATGCATGATAACTGTATAGATGTGTTCGTCTCTTCAAGACGAATCCATAGAGCATAAGAACATAAAAATCCATTGAGTATCGAGTGAGATCTTAGGGATTTAGTGTGGACGGCTCTCGGGTGAGGACGCTCGGGGACGATGAACGGATGCCGTCCATTCAATACACGCGCGGACGAACGGCTCAGATGGCGTCGGACCAGGAGACGGTACGAGAATCAAGTGGTGGCGTCGAATGGTAGCGCGACACGCGGCGTTTCGGAGATGCCGAGGATGAGTTGGCGCCGCGTGGATAAATAGAAAATTAGGGTATTTTTTGATTTATTTAATTCCCTAAACTTCAAAAATTCATATCTCTCTGTAGGAAAATCAGAAAAATAAAATAAAAATACCCTCTTGCTCAGTGAACAGAGGAGAATAATGTGGAAAAGAAATCATTTAATTTCATCAAGTATTTTATTTTTTATAATTTATTTACTCTTTGCATACTTTTAATTCCCCATGCATGTATACAATTCACCATGGCATGAGACCATAGGGCTTTTGAAGCCTCTAAATTTGGGAACATTCCCTGAATTTTCCAAAGTCAGAGGCCATCCCTATAAAAAGTTATTGATTTTTCAAATTCATGTTGCTGTTTTGAGTATTTTAATTCCAATAAATAGCATGTTGTGAAATAAATTCTAGGAAAATTTGGTGATGTTTCTTATGACCAGAGAACTCTAGGAAAAATAGGTTTTGACTTAGTTCATTTAAAACAACCCTAATTGGCTTAAACACCCAAAATAGGTCTCTAATTAATTAGAGTTAACCATGCATCAAATTGACTTGAAATCAATTCTCCACTGACCTTTAGGATCAGAGGAATCCACCATAAAAATTTGAGGTCAATTGGACTTGGTTAGCCCCACTAATTGGGTTGATTAAGCCACTTAGTCATTTTAAATTTTAAAAATTCATAACTTTTAAAATACCTTTCAAAAATTCACCAAATTGGTTTTGGAGCCTCTCTGATATCAGGGGAACCTAAGAAAATTAAAATTTCAATTTTCTAAAAAAGTTGATTTTTAATAATATTTTAATATTTTTAATAATTAAAAAATAATGAAAATCACAAAAATAATAAAATTCACCAAAATGTCAAATTTTGAATTTTAATCACTTAGGAAAAAATCCCATATTTTTCTTAGTTCCATTTAGTGAGATATTAAATTTTAAAGCTTTAAGGTAATTTTAAAATTAAAAAAATATATTTTCTAGCTTTTTCATTAAAATAATTATAATAAATCATAGAAAAATCAGAAAATTGCAAAATTTGCTTCTCTGATTTCCTTGATATCAGAGAGATTTTTCAAAAATATAAAATTCATTTTTCAACATTTATTTTATTTTTAAATTAATTAACACTCCAAAACTTAAAATAATTATAATGAAAATAATATAATTCAAAAAATCACCAAAATTAGTCCAAGTGGTCCTCTGGTCATTAGGAATGTCCCCTAATTTTCTTAAGGACAGAAACTTTCCCTTGGTCATGTTATTAAATTTTCCTTAAAAATCTCTATTTTCTACCAAAAATAATTACATAAATAAATTAAATACAGAAAAATCACATTTTCTCCTCTCATGTCTTTATTGACATATGAGTGAAGTTACATAAAAATTTCAAGTTCATTTGAGTTCAATTTAGTGAGTTATGAAATTATTAAGCTTAAAGGGTAAAGTGGTTATTAAAATTTTTAATCCTTAATTAAAACTTTAGGTTTAATAAAAAAATTAACAAGTAAAATATTTGATCCTAATCTAATTTGGATGATTGAAATTTAAATAATTAAAGGGTAGAAACCCATTAAGCAATTTAAAATGATTAAACTTTAATTAAATAATTGATTAAATTTGGAAGAATAATAAAATTGGAATTATTAAAATAGGGATATTATTAGGAAGAGATTTATTCTTTAATTTAAAAATCCCTAAATTAATTATCTCATTAATATTCAATTCTTAATTAAAATGATAACTCAAATTTAAAATATTAAAAGACTTAATCATTAAACTAAAATTAAATTATTAAACTCTTTTAAAAATTTCAATTAAAATTAAAAAATAAAATTAAATTAAAATTAAATTAAATTAAATAAATTAAATTAAATAATTAAATTAAATTAAATCAAATTAAATTAAATTAAATAATTAAATTA
Source organism: Papilionanthe hookeriana x Papilionanthe teres (assembly GCA_022702705.1). NCBI lineage: Eukaryota > Viridiplantae > Streptophyta > Magnoliopsida > Asparagales > Orchidaceae > Papilionanthe > Papilionanthe hookeriana x Papilionanthe teres. The sequence continues at coordinate 210,046 of CM040421.1, forward strand.
AATTAAATTAAATAAATTAAATTAAATTGAATAATTAAATTAAATTAAAATTAAATTAAGTAAATTAAATCAAATCAAATCAAATTAAATTAAATTAAATTAAATTAAATCAAATTAAATTAAATCAAATTAAATTAAAATTAAATCAAATCAAATTAAATTAATTTAACATCAAATCAAACTCAATTGAATTAAATTAAATTAAAACTCAATTAAATTAAATTAAATTAAAAGCAACTTGAACACTATTCCAAATTTAAACCCTTTAACTTAAATCAAATCATTTCAATACCAATTTACCCTCGAAAGTTTTAGTTATCATAACTCCTAAACGTAACATTAAATGAAATGTTACTTCACTTATAGGATATTCAAATGTCCTAGTTCAATCGAAGCAAGATAACAACAAAACTTGAATTCTCGGACGATTAATTCATTTATATAATTAAATTCATTTGGACTTAAAACAATCCTAGAAATATTGAAAAGATGTTTAAGATTCTTCTTAAGCACTTCCTCAATATGATAGGACATTTATAAGAAAAATTGAATTTAATTATTCTTTGATGAAGAAAATCGTCCTCAAACCAAAAACACAAAGACCTAGACGTCATTGGAAATGACTAGCTATAGGATTAGGAATTTGGTAGAAAATCATAACCCTTCCCTTAGCTTTACCTAGGAACTTGCTTAAATATTCTAATTATGTTTTAAGTGCAGCTTGGGATGACGGGAAGACCCTCCAGGTACGCTTTTATTTTATTGCAATTTACTTTCTTGCAATTTACCTTCTTGCAATTTATTTAATCGCATCGCACTTACTTTTCTTGCATGATAAACAATCGTTGCATGAAAACTCTCACCTTTAGGATAGACCCTAAAACTGAAACCAAAACTAAGATAAAAGTCATTGCAAGATAAAATTCACCACCACAACATTTCAAAATATAAAACAACTCAAAATTTAATCACAAACAGAACACAAAACTACAATTACAACTTAATTAAAACATCCTGTTGGATGATCGGGAATACCTCGGATGATGTAACCTACGTGTTGCTAACGGGATTTCCCACGGTCTAAATGAAAGTGTGGAACTCATTCGGTTGAGTTTAGCAAATTCATCCGGACTAAGTGAATCCGATAAAAATAATGATGCCGGAAGGATGGAACCGTGGGATCTTAACCGGTGTCGTTATAATCAACTTTAAGATTTGTTTTAATTAAAACATAAAAAACACCTGGAAATTAAGATTTTCTCTAAACCAAAACACTTCTCTCATCTCCTGATTTATGACTTCTAAAACTAAACCTCTACAACAACAAGGAGCTTGGAGCACGATGCGGCGACACGACCATCGTCATCGACGAAAACCCGAGTCTACTTCAACAAAACTTTCCTAGAACTAAACAACAAAACCATAGGACTTCGACGTAGTTTGCCTAGTGCGACATAAATCCTCAACCTTTTGTTAGGCATTTGCACTGCAAATTAAGCCCTAACCAGTTTTAGGATTTCGAGGTAGTCGTCCGGTACGACAATAAACCCTCACATCTTCGAGGCTATTTGTTTGATTTTATCATACAAATATAAGCCCAAATTAATTAAAATTGGCAAGATCAAAACATCTAAATAAATAGTAGGACTTTCTTAAATCCAAGCCAAACAATAGGATAGTCGGGAAATTACCGAAGTTCACTTCGAATCTGTGATTTCTCCTACTTTTCTTCCTTTGGATTCACAAAACAAAATGTTCCAAACTTGATACATTCCCTATTGAAATTCCAAAATTTCAATCCCTCGAAAATCTTAAACTTTGAAATTCTTGAGAGCGGAATTATTGATTATTATCGAGAGTTTTCTTAGGTGATTCCCATCACTTAAGATGTAATTAACTATAGGGGCTTGCCCTTATAGGGAATTTTAAAGAACCCGAGTAATATAAACCTCGTTTAATGCTTTCATATTAAGCGGGGAATTTGTCGGTTTATAAAATTGGTTCGCGGACCAAACGGATGTCACAAATCTTCTAGTTTATTTAATCGAGCCCCACCGTCAGCGAGTGTGTCTATCCTTAGGGATAGATACACGGTTTGTGGTGCGGTGTTCGTTTATATAAACTATTTGGGATGTGAGATCGGTTTAATCTCATATCTTAAAACCTTCAAATTTAAAATTATTTTCAAAACCAAATACTACTTTTCAAAATTATTTATTTAAATTAAATTAAAAATTCGCCGACAACTTCTGTTAGGCGACCCCCTTTTCAAAATACAACATAACCTAAAAATAGGCCGTACAGTGCCCCAACATTCAAATGGCCACGACGCAATTGTCGGATGTAGCACATTTGGAGGTTGGTGTAGAACCACTCCGTGCACTTGGCATTGGTGACGGCTCTTGGCGATTTTCATGCGATCGGTCATCATCGTGGGCCAGTAGTACCCTAGTCTTTTAATTTTCATTTTCATCTTCGGACCCGACTGGTGAGCGTCACAGAGTCCTGAATGCACATCTTTAACAATTTCACGGGCCTCGGACCCGCTTAGGCACCTTAGCCATATTTGATCGAAAGACCTTTTCTATAACGTGTTGTTTATTAATGCATAGGACAGAGTTATTTTCTTGATCTGATGGGCTAACGACCTATCGTCCGGTAGTTTTCTCGTTTGCGGAGTAGTTATTAATGGCTGTCGCCAATCTTCGTGTTTTCCGTCACTCGCTGCAACTGATTCTTTTTCTTTTTCTGATTTGTGTATTCTGTCTATGTCGAGCTGTGATAGAACCCGACGTCCGTGAACTGACACTTCCACTGATTCATCTTGCAAGCAAGCAATTTCTTTTGCGAGGTGGGCTAACGCATCTGCTAAAGCATTTTCTTTTCTGGGAATTTTGTAGATCGTCACATTCAGAATCTGTTCCAACAACCGTATGGCATACTTGGAAGTATTGCTCGAGTCTTGGCTTTAAAATTCCATATCGTCCGGCGATCTGTTGGATGATTAACTGCGAATCCCCGTAGATGTTGATGTTTGTTATCCCCATTTGATTAGTTAATTCTAGTCCTATTACGAGAGCTTCATATTCTGCTTCGTTGTTTGTACATGGCTCTGTTAAGTGGTAGGAGTATCTTAACATCCCTCGCTCTGGTGTTATAAAGATTAGTCTGATTCCTGCCTTACCGGGCATTATCACTTGCGATTAGAGCGTTGAATGACGTTTCTGAATCAATTATGTGAAATTTCGCGGTTGTCTTTGCTAAGTCACCGGTCTTCATTAGCAGTGTTATTGATCCGAGGGCTCTTTCTCCTTTCTCGGTTGAATCCTCTTAACAACATTTTGTCCGCTTCGAGCTCGCGAGCATCAATTTCCAAGTATGCTAGCGTTCGAAGATTCATTATATCGATTGATGCTCCCGGATCCACCAATACTTCGGAGAGTGTAAACTTCCCAATTGTAACCGAAATGTACAACGGTCGGTTGTGGTCCGCGTCCCGAGTAGTAGGTCATTGTCCGTGAAGGTAACACCTCGTCGTTCCTTTAACGAGCAAACCTCATCTAAGGAATCTCCGGTCATTTTAGCTAAGCAAATTTTTGGATCAAGCAAGGCCTTGATCGAGCTTCTCTCATCTCCTTTGATAAGATGAGAGCGTCGTAGATGCTCGGCTTGTCGGTAGTTTCCTAAGATGGGCTAGCACGTTGTAGTCCACTTTATTTTCATGTGTCTCGGTTTCTTCGCGAATGGGTATTTCTTCTACCGGGGTTGGTTCTTCCTGAACAACCACCTGCTTTCCTTTGTACTTTGGACCCATTCTCGGAGGTAGAACTCTTCCACTTCTTAAGTTGACTTCTGTAATTTCTTCTGAATCTAGTATTGAGTTTGCTGGTGTCTCCCCCGAATTGGAATGATAGGTTCTTCCGGATTAGCTTCGCAGTCCGAAGGCTCTAACTCTATTGTGACTGGAGCTCCTCGAAACTCGCAAATAAATTCATTACTTGTTGAACTCTCGTAGCCTCCTTGGTGGATGTCTTCTTTGTCATTGTGATCGTCGAGATTGTGTATGATTTGAGAATTGTTACTTGTATTGGAATCGATGTCCGGATTAGGTTGGTTGTCGCTAGTTACGTAATCGTTAGAAACAGTCAAAACGTAGCCAACGCCATAACCCTTATCATTATAAGATCCCACCGGAGTGAGTAAATAATCATACAGAGTCATAGGTTCGAGGGATTTCTCCCCCGAATCGGAAACAACCATCCTAGGATAAGCGGCCCCTAGTCTCAGCCTTAAGAGCCTCGGTCTTTTCTTCTTCATCAATTTTCTTCTTTTCTTCAATCGTCTCTTGTTGAGGTGGTTCTTCTATCGCAAGTGATAGTGCCGACTTGACAGGTTTCGAACTCTGAATTGAGGCTCGCACCGAAGTGGTTTGGATGCTATCCAAAATCTTCTTCGAAAACTTTGTCCAGGCGCTAGTCCATCCATCATCAGTCACATAAGGATCTATCGGAACAATGAGATCCGTCGAGATAACATTAACGGAACCTCCTTTCTGGGGTTCCTTCATGTATTCCTTCGAGATCGTTATGTTCCCTTTTCGGAGATTTTCGTTGAGCCAACTTTTGAAGGTAATACAATCTTCTATCTTGTGTCCAAGCATCCGGTGGTAAGGGCAAAAGTTGGGATCACCTTTCTTGTCGACTTCTTCGGTTTCTTAGGCTCCGGCGATTGGAAATCCGGAGTCTTCATCGACCGGCGGAACATTTTCGGCACTGCCTCATTCTTGAACGGATACTCCCTGCTCAGAAGCTCCCTTAATGTACGTTGTGGACGAGGCGGTTGTTCATACTGTTGAGATGACTGATAGCTGGGTCGGGGTTGCTGGTAATTTTGTTGAATTTACTACGGCCGTTCTGGCGGTATTTGTATTGGCTGCTTGCCTTTATCGACTGCTGCGACGATCCCGAACTTCTTTTCAAAAGTTTTCACGGGCTTCTGTTTGTCTGTTTTATCGGTGAAACTTAATTGCTTCGCCTCCTCTTGCAAGCTTCCGGCCTTGCTTAAAAACTTCTCGAAAGTCTTAATAGTAAATCCCTTGAGGAGAAGTGCTTATCGGGCCATAAATGCTCTTAAGTAAAATGCCGACCGCATGTTGTTCTTGTAGGTCGTGGCTCACACTTCATACTTAGATTCCTCCATCGAAGTATGTAGTCCACCAAAGTTTCGTTCGGCTTCGGCTTCTCTACCACTAAATCACCTATAGTGATGTGGTGCTGAGCTCCGGCAAATCACTTGATGAAGAGGTTCTCTAATTCTGAAAATGTCTTCACCGAACTGTTCGGTAATTCTGGATACCAATCAAAGGCGATTCCTGACAGGCTGCTGACAAATTGTCGGAAGAGTAAAGCATCACTTCCGCCGGCATTGCAACAAGCGGCACGAAAATGTGCAACATGCCTGTCGAGGGTTTCCGGTTCCATCAAAGGTCTTGAACGGAGGTGGTATGAAGCCTTTCGGATATTGGACGGCGTCGAATTCTTCGGGTAAGGTCTACCCGTCCGAATGGATGTCTCGCTCTTTGATTGTGCCAAGGCTTCTCGCACTCGTCTGTTCCACCATGCTCTTGATATCCTTTTCGGAATCATGCTTTGTATTGCATCCTTTTTTAACTGATCATCCCCGATGACGGATGTAATCTCCTTTCCTCCGTCTACAATGTGAATAACTTCTGGGGGTGTTTCTCTTTGGGGTTGAACCTGACTCTGGAGAGTGGCTAGGGCTGCAGCTATCTCTTCTATCATCTTTGCCATTTGGAAGATCGTATCATCTTTCTCTTGAAGCTGCATCCTCATCACTTCCGGCTCCTCTCTTTCTGCGGCTGCAGGAGCACCTTGTGAAGCTGACGAAGCTCGTGTTTCAACCATGTTAATTTCTGCATATTCATCATCCATGAACTCTGACGAGTCGACTTCATCTCCAAATTTTTCTTCTCTTTCTCTTGCTAATCGCTGAATATCAGTTCTTATCTTTTCCATAGCATCTTCTAATGGTCTCTTCTGTACATCCTTGCAGTTGTCATGCGATAACTGTCGGGTTTCCTTCTCATGAGTGCCCTTCATTGTGGTAGCACTTTCTTCAGAATCAAGTCTCCTGACGAGACTTTCCTTCTCAGGTTATTGTTTTAATCTTAATTGTCTGGTAGTGGGACGCCATACCATCCTTTTGGCAACAGAAGGTCTAGGACCGGATGGTCTGTCAGCCAAATGCTGGAAGGTGGTATCCTCCCTAATTTGTAGTCCTGAAACAACGACAGGTGGACTAGCTTTCATTCTCTTATTCGGCTTTTCTGCAGCGATAGCAGGTTCTACTCGCGGCCCAAGACGGGATTTGGCCGGCACCCACCCTATCCTTCTTAAAATCTCTGATACAGGGCATTTTTCTTTCTTTGCTAACTTTTCTATCAGGGTTTGCAGTCGAGCAAATGGCGTAATTCTAGCCCTTTTCTTACGGCCATCGTTGCAATATGCGGGCTGAGGCAATGCAGAAGCAATCTTGTGGACATTTTCCTCGTCCTCTGCGGTGGAGAGAGGATGGAACCTACTTCCTCCCAAAAGTGGTATGTATTCAGGCAACGGTGTATACTCGGCAGCTTCCGGGATTTCCTCCAGGAAAGCAACTTCAACGGCTACGGCTTCTCTAGCAATCCTTCTACTTCTGTTCCTCCTTTGAGTCCGTGTCAGTGGTGGAATTCTCAGGTTGGACCCGATCTCGAAAACAGAAGGTCTCACAGGAAGATCTGTACCCTCCATAGGTTCATCACAGTTGTGAATTTCCTTCCCCTTTAGTTTGGCAGAAGCCGGGGTAGGTACAGAGACAACTAGACCAGTGTGAGTAGCAACAACAGTCCTTTTGCAAACAATAGTACTCCTCTCAGTTGGAATCTTTTGCAGAGGAGGGAATTCATGAGTTGACTTGAGGTTAAACTCAATCAACGGCTTCTCAGTTTCCTGTACTTTGCTTGTGAGTGAAAAGAGAGTGACGTCGGAGATTTTGAAGTCAGTGTCCCCGAATCCTTGTCCGAATCGAATGATTCCATTATCGAGCGTTCGTCCCCGAACACGGCCGAGTCCAGTCCGTTGACGAAGGAGAAGATCAGTTTTGGGGCTTCGATTTCTGCAGGGTAGATTCCAAGTGTTAGTCCCCGAATCGTGCTTCTTCTTGTCGTAAAACTTATGACGAAAAAGAAAGAGTCCGAACACATTTCCGTTTATCTTAGTGTATTTGTGGTATTAAAAGAAAATTTATTTAGATAATTGTTTTTCTAAAAGATTTGTTCTTTAGGACGAAGAATTATTAAAAGAAGGAGAGTTGTAGGAAGGGTAAAGGAATTGATTAGGAACTGAAAAGGAAGAGAAAGTCTTGTAGAAACTTCTCGACCCGTAAGACTGCTCCTAAACTAATACCTATTGAGGGCCCACCCCACCTCAGAAATGAGGTAAAAAGGATCTCGGAACCTCTCTGTTTAGGGACGTCTAAACAGTGGCTCCTAAATCCGAGAGAATGTTAGCTGTACTTGTTCAAGGTAGAAATGAACATAGTATTCCAACGGGAAGAAGGGTAGTTTGATCCAATAGGGACATGGATATACTACCGATTTTTTTGAAAGCAGAATTATTTGATTAAAAATGGAGAGAGGAATCATCCCCAACGGAGTCGCCAAAAATTGTGCGGCTTATTTTTTAGATTTTAAATTTGGTTTAAATATATATATATAATTTAGAAAGTAGCATTTGATTTTGAAAATAATTTTGAATTTGAAAATTTTAAGATATGAAATCAAACTGATCTCACATCCCAAATAGTTTATATAAATGAGCGCCACATCACAAGCCGTGTATCTATCCCGAAGAATAGACACACTCCTCGATGATGGGGCTCGATTAAATAAACTTGAAGATTTGTGACATCCGTTTGGTCCGACGTACCAATTTTATAAGCCTACTAAGTTCCCCTCGCTTAATACAAAGAAATTAAGCGGGGTTTATATTACTCCAGGTTCTTAAAATTCCCTATAAGGGCAAGCCCCTATAGTTAATTACATCTTAAATGTATGGAATCACTTAAGAAAACTCTCGATAATAATCAATAATTCCGCTCTCAAGAATCTCAAAGTTTAAGTTTTCAAGGGATTGAATTTTGGAATTTCAATAGGGAATGGATCAAGTTTGGAACATTTTGTTTTAGGAATTCAAAGGAAGAAAGGTAGGAGAAATTACAGATTCGAAGCGAACTTCGGTAATTTCCCGACTGTCCTATTGTTTGGCTTGAATTTAGGAAAGTCCTAATGTTTATTTAATGTTTTGATTTTGCCAATTTTAATTAATTAGGACTTATATTTGTATGACGCAGTCATGCAAATAGCCTCGAAGATGTGAGGGTTTATGTCGAACCAAACGATCACCTTGGAGTCCTAAGACCGGTTAGGGCTTAATTTGCAATGCAAATGCCTAACAAAAGGTTGAGGATTTATGTTGCACTAGGCAAACTACCTCGAGGTTCTATGGTTTGGTTATTTAATTCTAAGAAAGTTTTGCTGAAGTAGACTCGGGTTTTGCTGATGACGATGGCCGTGCTGCCCACCATGCTCCAAGTTGCTCGTTGTTGCAGAGGGTTTAGTTATAGAAGGTGAAAATCAAGAGATGAGAAAAATGTTCTGGTTTAGAGAAGTCTTAAAATCCAAGTGTTTTTTTTAGTGTTTTAGTTAAAACAAATCTTAGAGTTGATTATAACAACACCGGTTAAGATCCCACGGTTCCATCCTTCCGGCATCGTTATTTTTATCGGATTCACTTAGTCCAGATGAATTTGCTAAACTCAACTAAATGAGTTCCACACTTTCATTTAGACCGTGGAAATCCCGTTAGCAACACGTAGGTTACATCATCCGAGGTATTCCCGATCATCCAACAAGACGTTTTTATTTAGTTGTAGTTGTAGTTTTGTTGTTCTGTTTGTGATTAAAATTTGAGTTGTTTTATATTTTAAAATGTTGTGATGGTGAATTTTATCTTGTAATGACTTTTAATTTAGTTTTGGTTTCAGTTTTAGGGACTATCCTAGAGGTGTGGGTTTTCATGCAACAATTGTTTATCATGCAAGGAAAGTAAAGTGCATTTGCAATAAAGTAAATTGCAAGGAGGTAAATTGCAATAAAACAAAAGCGTACCCTGAGGGTCTTCCCGTCATCCCAAGCCGCACTTAAACACAATTTAGAATATTTAATCATTTAAAGCAAGTTCCTAGGTAAAGCTAAGGGAAGGGTTATGGTTTTCTACCAAGGTCCTACTCCTATAGCTAGTCATCTCCTATGACGTCTAGGTTCTTGTGTTTTGGTTTGAGGACGATTTTCTTCATCAAAGAATAATTATGTTCAATTGTTCTTATAAATATCCTATCTTATTGAGGAAGTGCTTAAGACGAATCTTAAACATCTTTTCAATACCTCTAGGATTGTTTTAAGTCTAAGAGAATTTTATTATACAAATGAATTAATCATCCAGGAGTTCAAGTTTTGTTATCTTGCTCAGTAAACTAGGACATTTGAATATCCTATGAGTGAAGTAATACTTCACTTAACACACCGTTTAGGAGTTATGACAACAAGAGCTTTTAAGGGCAAATTAATGTTCAAGTGATTTGTGATTTAATTTAATTTCAATTAATGGGTTTAAGTTTGGAATAGTGTTCAAGTTGTTTTAGATTTATTTTGAATTCTTTATGTCTTTGGTGATGTTAGATTTAATTCGATTCAATTTAATTTAATTTTAGTTTAATTTAATTTGGTTTAGTTTTACTTTCAATTTAATTTAATTTAATTTTATTTTATTTTATTTTTATTTTAACTTGATTTTATTTTTTTATTTAATCTAATATGTTTTAATTTAATTTAATTTTATTTAATTTAATATGTTTTAATTTAATTTAATTTAATTTAATTTAATTTAATTTAAATTAAATTAAATTTAAATTTAATTTAATTTAAATTAAATTTAAATTTAATTTAATTTAAATTTTTAATTTTAATTTAATATTTTAATTTTTTTATGTTTTAAAGATGATTTAATTTAATTGTTAAAGTATTAATTTAATTGAAATTTTAGAAGGATTTAATTTAAATGTTTTAAGTTTAATTTAATTTAATGATTAAGTCTTTTAGCATTTTAAATCTTGAATTTGGATTATCATTTTAATTAGGAATTAAATGTTATTGAGGTGATTAATTTAGGGATTTTTAAATTAAAGAATAAATTTCTTCCTAATAATATCCCTATTTTAATAATTCCAATTTTTTATTATTCTTCCAAGTTTAATCAATTATTTAATTAAGGTTTATTTTAATTATTTTCAAATTGTTAGGTAGGTTTCCACCCTTTAACTACCTAAGTTTCAAACATCCAAAATCAACTTAGTATCAAATATTTTACCCACCTCTTTTAATTAAACCTAAAATTTTTAATTATAGGTTAAAATTTTAATTACCATTTTGCCCTTTAAACTTACTAATTCTATAACTCATTAAATTGAGCTTAAATGAATTTGAAATTTTTATGAGACTTCACTAATATGTCAATCAAGACATTAGAGGAGAAAATTTGATTTTTCTGTATTTAATTTATTTATGTAATTATTTTTAGTGGAAAATAGGGATTTTCAAGGAAAATTTAATAATATGACCAAGGGAAAGTTTCTGTCCTTAAGAAAATTATGAGACATTTCTAATGACCAGAGGACCACTTGGACCAATTTTGGTGATTTTTTTTAATTATATTATTTTTATTATAATTATTTTGAGTTTTGGAGTATTAATTAATTTAAAAGCAAAATAAAGGTTGAAAAATGAATTTTATATTTTTCAAAACTCTCTCTGATATCAAGGAAACCAGAGATCCAATTTTTATAATTTTTTGATTTTTCTTTGATTTATTAGAATTATTTTAGTGGAAATGCTAGAACATACATTTTTTTTATTTTAAAATTACCTTAGGGCTTTAAAATTTAATATCTCATCATAGAGACTTAATAAAAATATGGGATTTATTCCTAAATGATTAAAATTCAAAATGTGACATATTGGTGAATTTTATTATTTTTATGATTTTTATTATTTTTTTAATTATTAAAATATTAAAATAATGCAAAAAATCAACTTCTTTTGAAAATTGCAATTTTAATTTTCTTAGATTTCCCTGATATCAGAGAGGCTTCAAAACCAATTTGGTTAATTTTTGAAAAGTATTTTGAAAGTTATGAATTTTTGAAGTTTAAGTTTGGCTAAATGGCTTAATCAACCCATTTGATAAGGCTAACCAAGTCCAATCGACTTCAAACTTTTATGGTGGGTTCCTCCGATCCTAAAGGTCAGTGGAGAATTGATTTCAAGTCAATTTGATGTATGATTAGCTCTAATTAATTAAAGTTCCATTTTGAGTGTTTAAGCCAATTAGGATTATTCCAAGTGAGTTAACTCAAAAACTATTTTCCCTAGGGTCCTCTGATCATAAGAAACCTCTACAAATTTTCCTAGAATTTATTTCACAACATGCTAATTATTAGAATTAAAATACTCAGAATAATGACCTAGAATTGAAAAAACAATAACTCTTTATAGGGATGGCCTCTGACTTTGGAAAATTCAGGGAATGTCCCCAAATTGAGAGGCTTCAAAAGCCCTATGGTCTCATGCCATGCTCAATTGTATACATGCATGGAGAATTGAAAATGTGCAGAGAGTAAATAAATCATTAAAAATCAAATATTCGATGAAATTAAATGATTTCTTTTCCACATTATTCTCCTCTGTTCACTGAGCAAGAGGGTATTTTTATTTTATTTTTAGGATTTTCCTACACAAAGTTATAAATTTTCTAAGTTCTGGTAATTAAATAAATAGAAAATAGCCCTAATTTCCTACTTATCCACGCGGCGCCACGCCATCCTCGGCAGCTCCGAAAGGCCATGCTTCGTCTCCTGATTCGGCCCCGCCATCCGACTCAGCGCTCCAGGGACCCGCAGTTCATGTACCATCGCGTTGTCCAGCTCGATCCAGACCGTCCGCTCGATACACGCTCGATCCGACGACTCCCAGTCATCGTCTACGACTGGTGTGCACCCGTGACCGTCAACCTTCTAACCTTAATTTCTCACTCCATTCTCAACGGATTTTTATGTTCTTATGCTCTATGGATTCGTCTTGAAGAGACGAACACATCCATATGGTAAACATGCATTGAAATTGATTCAAATTAAATGGAGAATCTCTGTAAGCTCGGGAAGAAGAGTGAGTCCATACCTTTGCTCGTAGAAGTGAAGCTTCGATCTGAGAGTTGTGTCACCTTCGATTGGGTCCAAGCAAGCTCCAGATGAAGTCCCTTGGCCTGGTGAATTGTCCAGGTATGATTTCGACCACAGCCGATTACAAAGCTTGGAGTTTGGAACAGATGGGTGGCCTGGAGAAGGGGCTTTTGCTGGTAAACTTCTTCTCTTGGTCTGGTGAAGGTGTTGGACCAATCAATTTGGGGATTGGCTCACTATGGAGAAGTGTCCTGGTTTTGGGCTTGGATTTCAACTCTGAAATTGAGCTCACAGAGAGGAAATGGCAGGGGGATTTCAGTGGGGATCAAGTTCTCTATGTGTGGGGAGTAGTATGGAATGATTTTGGCAGAGTTTCCTTAAGGTTGGTTCAGCACCTCTTCCATGGCCGAGATAGGTGGTGTTTAAATCGGAGAGGCTGGAGGGCCTCCCAGGGGGAGTTAGGGACTGAGATTAGCTGCTCTTGGCAAGGGAAGAACAGATGCAATGGCCACTGGGCATGGGGCAACTCAACAAGGGAGAATTTCAATGCTTGGCTCCTTCCAATGTCTCTGCCATGGCGTTTTCCGGCGACCCGTGTGGTCGGCCGGCAGGCATGGGTCACCCTCGTGGTCGGGAGGTCCAGTGGCTGGGGTTTAGTGTAGGGAATTGGCAATGGCCATGTGTAAAGTGGTTGAATTGAAATGGAATGGGGTGAGGCTCATTTTGGGTTGATTTTGGTCAACTCATGTAATCGGGCTTGGTGCACCCACCAAGGGACCGATTCGGGGCCGAGGGAGGTCGGATGAGTCAGCTAGGAAAGGGTAGTGAAGTCACCATCCATGAATATTTGGATTAATCATGGATTAAGGTGAAGCATAAAAGGGGTTAAAACCTTTTTAAGGGGGGTTTAAAAAGAGGCTCCTCCTTTTGCAATTAATGGTATGATGATGTGTAAAGTGAATCCCATGGCTTCATGTGGCTTGTGCATGGCTTCAAGGCTTGCTCATGTCTTGGGAATGGCTTGGCTTACTTGCATGAGAAAGGGATTTTGGGATTTTTGGCATTAAGGGGTGTCGGCATATTTTAAATTTTTAAATTTAATTTTAAATATATATATATAATTTAGAAAGTGGTATTTGATTTTGAAAATAATTTTAAATTTGAAAATTTTAAGATATGAAATCAAACTGATCTCACATCCCAAATAGTTTATATAAACGAGCACCGTATCACAAACCGTGTATCTATCCCGAAGAATAGACATACCGCTTGATGATAGGGCTCGATTAAATAAACTAAAAGATTTGTGACATCCGTTTGGCCTGCGAACCAATTTTATAAGCCGACAAGTTCCCCTGCTTAATATAAATGAATTAAGCAGGGTTTATATTACTCAGGTTCTTAAAATTCCTATAAGGGCAAGCCCCTATAGTTAATTACATCTTAAGTGACGGGAATCACCTAAGAAAACTCTCGATAATAATCAGTAGTTCTGCTCTCAAGAATTTCAAAGTTTAAGTTTTCAAGGGATTGAATTTTAGAATTTCAATAGGGAGTAAATCAAATTTGGAACATTTTGTTTTGGGAATTCAAAGGAAGAAAAGTAGGAGAAATTACAGATTCGAAGCAAACTTCGGTAATTTCTCGACTATCCTATTGTTTGACTTGGATTTAGGAAGGTCCTAATGTTTATTTAATGTTTTGATCTTGCCAATTTTAATTAATTTGGACTTATATTTGTATGATAAGATCATACAAATAGCCTGGAAGATGTGAGGGTTTATGTCGTATCAAACGACTACCTCGGAAATCCTAAGACCGATTAGGGCTTAGTTTGCAATGCAAATGCCTAACAAAAGGTTGAGAATTTATGTTGCACTAGGCAAACTACCTCGAAGTCCTATGGCTTAGTTATTTAATTCTAAGAAAGTTTTGCTTGAAGTAGACTCGAGTTTTGTCGATGACGATGGTCGTGCTCGTCCACCATGCTCCGAGCTCCTTATTGTTGCAGAGGTTTAGTTTTAGAAGTCATAAATCAGGAGATGAGGAAAGTGTTTTGGTTTAGAGAAATTCTTAATTCCCAAGTGTTTTTATGTTTTAATTAAAACAAATCTTAAAGTTGATTATAACAACACCGGTTAAGACCCCACGGTTCCATCCTTTCGGCATCGTTATTTTTATCGGATTCACTTAGTCCAGATGAATTTGCTAAACTCAACTAAATGAGTTCCACATTTTCATTTAGACCGTGGGAAATCCCGTTAGCAACACGTAGGTTACATCATCCGAGGTATTCCCGATCATCCAACAAGACATTTTAATTTAGTTGTAATTGCGAGTTTTGTGTTCCGTTTTGTGATTAAATTTTGAGTTGTTTTATATTTTGAAATGTTGTGGCGGTGAATTTTATCTTGTAATGACTTTTAATTTAGTTTTGGTTTCAGTTTTAGGGACTATCCTAAAAGTGTGGGTTTTCATGCAACAGTTGTTTATCATGCAAGGAAAGTAAGTGCGATGCGATTAAGTAAATTGCACTAAAGTAAATTGCAACAAAATAAAAACATACCTGGAGGGTCTTCCCGTCATCCCAAGCTGCACTTAAACACAATTTAGAATATTTAAGCATTTAGAACAAGTTCCTAGGTAAAACTAAGGGAAGGGTTATGGTTTTCTACCAAGTTCGTAATCCTATAGCTAGTCATCTCCTATGACGTCTAGGTTCTTCTGTTTTGGTTTGAGGACGATTTTCTTCATCAAAGAACAATTAAGTTCAGTTGTTCTTATAAACATCCT
Organism: Papilionanthe hookeriana x Papilionanthe teres; assembly: GCA_022702705.1. Taxonomy (NCBI): domain Eukaryota; kingdom Viridiplantae; phylum Streptophyta; class Magnoliopsida; order Asparagales; family Orchidaceae; genus Papilionanthe; species Papilionanthe hookeriana x Papilionanthe teres. Next base: position 225,190 of record CM040421.1, read on the forward strand.
ATCATATTGAGGAAGTGCTTAAGAAGAATCTTAAACATCTTTTCAATATTGCTAGAATTGTTTTAAGTCCAAATGAATTTAATTATACAAATGAATTAATCGTCCGAGAATTCAAGTTTTGTTGTTATCTTACTCAGTGAACTAGGACATTTGAATATCCTATGAGGGAAGTAACATTTCATTTAACGTTATGTTTAGGAGTTATGACAACAAAAGCTTTCGAGGGCAAATTGATGTTCAAATGGTTTGTGATTTAATTTCAGTTAGCGGGTTTAAATTTGGAATAGTGTTCAAGTTACTTTCTGTTTATTTTTGAATTTCTTTATGTCTTAGGTGATGTTATTTTTAATTCAATTTAATTTAATTTTAATTTAATTTAATTTGGTTTAGTTTTAATTTTAATTTAATTTTAATTTTAACTTGATTCTGTTATTTAATTTAATTTAATTCAATTTAATTTGATTTGATATGATTTAATTTAATTTAATTTAATTTGATTTAATTTAATTTAATTTGATTTGATTTAATTTAATTTAATTTAATTTAATTTAATTTAATTTACTTTGATTTGATTTAATTTAATTTAATTTAATTTAATTTTAATTTTAATTTAATTTAATTTAAATTTAAATTTAATTTTATTTTTAATTTAATTTAATATTTTATTATTATCTTTTTTTTAATTATATATATATTATTTTAGATGATTTAATTTTAATTATTAAAGTATTAATTTAATTGAAATTTTAAAAGGATTTAATTTAAATAATTTAACTTTAATTTAATTTTAATGATTAAGTCTTTTAGCATTTTAAATCTTAAATTTGGTTTATCATTTTAATTAGGAATTAAATATTATTGAGATGATTAATTTAGGGATTCTTAAATTAAAGAACAAATTTCTTCCTAATTATATCCCTATTTTAATAATTCCAATTTTATTATTCTTCCAAATTTAATCAATTATTTAATTAAAGTTTATTTCAATTATTTTTAAATTGTTTAATGGGTTTCTACCCTTTAATTATTTAAATTTCAATCATCCAAATCAGATTAAGATCAAATATTTTACTTTTTCATTTTATTAAGCCTAAAGTTTTAATTAAGGGTTAAAATTTTAATTACCATTTTGCCCTTCAAGCTTAATAATTTCATAACTCACTAAATTGAGCTTGAATGGATTTGAAATTTTTATGTGACTTCACTCATATGTCAATAAAGACATGAGAGGAGAAAATGTGATTTTCTGTATTTAATTTATTTATATAATTATTTTTGGTGGAAAATAGGGATTTCCAAAGAAAATTCAATAATATGACCAAGGGAAAGTTTTTGTCCTTAAGAAAATTATGGGACATTCCTAATAACCAGAGGATCATTTGGACCAATTTTGGTAATTTTTTGAATTATATTCTTTTTATTATAATTATTTTGAGTTTTGGAGTATTAATTAATTTAAAAATAAAATAAAGATTGAAAAATGAATTTTATATTTTTCAAAAATCTCTCTGATATCAAGGAAATCAGAGAATCAATTTTTATAATTTTCTGATTTCTCTTTGATTTATTAGAATTATTTTAATGGAAATGCTAGAAAATATATTTTTTTTAATTTTAAAATTACCCTAGGGCTTTAAAATTTAATATCTCATCATAGGGACCTAAAAAAAGATATGGGGTTTATTCCTAAGTGATTAAAATTCAAAATACAGTATTTTGGTGAATTTTATTATTTTTGTGATTTTTATTATTTTTTTAATTATTAAAATATTAAAATAATGCAAAAAATCAACTTTTTTAGAAAATTGTAATTTTATTTTTCTTAAATTCCCCTGATATCAGAGAGGCTTCAAAACCAATTTAGTGAATTTTTGAAAAGTATTTTGAAAGTTATGAATTTTTAAAGTTTAAAATGGCTAAATGGCTTAATTAACCCATTTAGTAGGGCTAACCAAGTCCAATTGACTTCAAATTTTTATGATGGGTTCCTCTGATCCTAAAGGTCAGTGGAGAATTGATTTCAAGTCAATTTGATGCATGATTAGCTCTAATTAATTAGGGACATATTTTGGGTGTTTAAGCCATTTAGGATTATTCCAAGTGGATTAATTCAAAACCTATTTTTTCTAGGTCCCTCTGGTCATAATAAACATCACCAAATTTTCCTAGAATTTATTTCACAACATGCTAATTATTGGAATTAAAATACTCAAAACAACAACATGAATTTGAAAAATCAATAACTTCTCATAGGGATGGCCTCTAACTTTGGAAAATTCAGGGAATGTTCCCAAATTTAGAGGCTTCAAAAGCCCTATGGTCTCATGCCATGGTGAATTTCCTATATGCATGGAGAATTAAAACAATGCAGAGAGTAAATAAATAATTAAAAATGAAATACTTGATGAAATTAAATGATTTCTTTTCCACATTATTCTCCTCTGTTCACTAAGCAAGAGGGTATTTTTATTTTATTTTTCTGATTTTCCTACACAAAGTTATGCATTTTTAAAGTTTAGGGAATTAAATAAATAGAAAAATAACCTATTTTTCTACTTATCCACGCGGCGCCAACTCAACCTAGGCATCTCCGAAGCGCCGCGTGTCGTCTTCTGATTCGGCGCCGCCATCCAACTCAGCGCTCCGGGGGCCCGCTGTATCTTTCCGTCTCCTCATCCGGCTCGATCCTGGCCGTCCGTCCGCGCGTGTATTAAATGAACGGCATCCGTTCATCGTCCCCAAGCCTCCTAACCGGAGAACCGTCCACACTAAATCCCTAATATCTCACTCAATACTTAACGGATTTTCCTGTTCTTGTGTCTACATGGATTCGTCTTGAAGAGACGAATACATCTATACGGTGATCATGCATTGAAATTAAGGCATTTGAAATGGAGAATCTCCGGAAGCTCGGGATAAAGAGTTAGCTCATACCTTTGCTCGGAGAAGTGTGGCTTCAATCCGAGGGTTGTGTCACCTTCGATTGCGTCCCAGACAAGCTCCGCGATGAAGTCTCCTGGTCCAGTGAATTGTCTGAGTAGGATTTCGACCACAACCGATTACAAAGCTTGGAGTCTGGAACAGATGGGTGGCGTGGAGAGGGGGCTTTTGCTGGTGGACTTCCTCCCTTGGTCTGCTGAAGGTGTAAGACCAATCAATTTGGGGATTATCCCACTGTGAAGAAGTGTCCTAGTTTTTAGTCTCGAAGTTCGAGCTCAAAATCGAGCTCGCCAGAGGAATCGGGGTTGGAATCCGAGTGGAATCAAGTGCTCTATGTGTAGAGAGTGGTCTGGAATGATTTTGGCAGAGTTTCCTTAAGGTTGGTTCAGCACCTCTCCCATGGCCGAGAGAGGGGTGTTTAAATAGAGCTGGCTGGAGGCTCTCCCAGGGGGAGTTAGGGCTTGGGATCAGCTGCTGCGGTGAGGAGAAGAACAGCCATGGTGGCCATTGGGCATGGGGCAACTCAGCAAGGTGGAATTCCAAAGTTTGGCTTCTCCCCATGTCTCGGCCATGGTGTTTTCCGGCGGCCTGGTGGCTGGCCGGCCAGGCACTGGTCACTATCTTGTTCAGGTGGGTTAGGGCTGGGGTTTAGTGTAGGCAATTGGCAAATTCCATGTGTCAAAAGCTTGGATTAGAATGGTATGGGAGAAGGCTCATTTTGGCTCAAATTGGTCAACCCATCCCTTTGGGCTAGGTGCACCACCCAATGTTTGGTTTAGGCTGAAGGGAAAGTGATTTGGTTCAGCATAATCAGTAGGGTCAAGTCACCATCCAAGCACAATTAGGCATAAGCATGGTCAAGGGGAATCATGGGAGTGGTTAACCACCTTATGGGAATGTGGAAAGGAGCTCCTCCTTTTGCCCAATGTGGTAAGGTCACATGTGAGCAACTCACATGGCTTGCATGTGGCTTAAGAGTGGCTTCATGGCTTGTCTTTGGCTTGGGGAAAAGCTTGGTCAATTTCATGAAAATGGATTTTAGAAATTTTGGTAATTTAGGGGTGATTTGATGGGATTTGGCATATGGCTTGATTTGGAACCATTTGATGATTGATTTAGGACTTAAGGGATGATTCTAATTGAATGCATGATGAAGAAGAGTGTCATATGGACTTTGGATGAATTTTGGGCCTTTGAAATTTAGTGAAGATGGGCTTTTAAAATGGTTTAGAGAAGTGGGCTTTTGGATTTCAAAACAAATTTTCGGATGAGAATTTTGCAAAGGATTGGATCCAATAAGTGTTGAATTTAATTTAGGAATGTTTCATGAATGATTTGGAATAAATTTGAAGTGTTTTGGGCTTGAATTGGGTTGGATTTGGACCTCTTTGGTAAATGGGCCAATGTAGGTCAAATTGGGCTAACTTGGGCCAATGTTGGGCTAGGGTTGAAATTGATGTAAAATAAATGTTGGGAAATATTTATGGAAGTGTTTCAAAGAGGTTTTGGCTTTGGTTGGGTTTTGATTTTGGGGTTTGGGCTTATTTGGGTTAGGTTTGGGTTTAGGTCAAAATTGGGCCTTTTAGCTTTGGGTTGAATTTGAGTGGGGTTTGGGTCTACATTTTGGGCAAATCGTGTTAGTGTTTTGTTTGTAGGGATGTTAAGGAAGGTTCAGAAAAGATTTGGGGCTAATTGGAGTTGAATTGGGTGAGTTTGAGTTAGGTTTGGATCATGGGTCCAAATTGGGCTTTAAGGCCAAAAGTGAAATTGGATTCAAATGTCAATCAAATTGGACTTGGATTTGGTCTAGATTGGTGTTGGGAATGTTTAATTGAAGTTTAGAATTGAATTGGACTAGAATTTAGGTCAATTGGGTAGGTTTGGCTTGACATTGGGTTCACTTTGGGTTAAAATGGGTCAAATTGGGGGTTTTGATAAAAGTGGGGTAAATTGACAAAATTGGCCCATGGTGTAGTTGAACAAAATGAAATTCGGAATATTTGGGATTTTCTGGAATTTTCTGGGAATTTTCTGAATTTTTGGATTTTTGGGTCAAGAGGGGTATTTTGGGTATTTGGAGGGTATTGGGATGTATTTTTGGAATTTTTGGTATTTTTGGCTATGAATGATCAATTTGAGTAATGTGGGAATGTTTGGGATTGGTCTTGAGGAATTTTGAGTGATTTAGAAATTTTGGAGGATTTGGGTAATTTCAAGGGGTTTGGGTAGGTTAGGCGGGTGTAGGGTCCCGGGGGTCAAAAATTGAAAATTTGCAAAATTGAAGATTGAGTGAATGTAAGTGGAATGAAATCATTTTGGTTGAGCCATGGAGCCATATCAAGCCCACATGAGCCATGAAGGGACTCATTTGAGGCATCCACTATGTTGTTCCTAACCCTCTTAGCCAAGGGCTTAGGGGTTAAGGACCATCCGTGTGAATCACCTTCATGAGTCAGGAGGTCAAGTTAGGTATGGGTGTGTTTTTAGGAGGTGTGTGAAAGTGTAGTGTATAAGTGTAGTGTGTGTGTAGGTCAGCCCTCACCAGACCAGGCCACCCGGGGCGAGTCCTAAGGCCAAAGAGTCCTATAGGAACTCATCCTTTAAACTTCCACATTTGATTTCAACCCTCTAGGTGATTAGGGGTCTACAATCAAGTTTGTGGAGTTTGCAGGGAGTTAAGAAGTGGTTTGAATTTCTAAGTGGTGGGTCCCATTTCTAATCCTCTAGGATAGTCAAAGGAAAAGCCTAAGGCTAGATCCTAAGTACTAAAGAGAAGAAGAGAAGACCTCATCAAAAATGAGGTCAACACATCCCCATCATTCCTAAGCTCTTAACCCTTCTACAAAACCATAATTTCCCCAAAAAAATATAGGGCATTTGGCCTTGAAATAAAGTGTTTCAAAATTCAGTTTTAAACCTCCCAAAAGTTTCACCGCAGCCTAAAACCTCTTCCCCAAGCAAAATCTCCCTTTCTCGTAGCCTCTAACCTAGTGCTAGACTAAAACCAATTAACCTTTTAGTTCTAGCCGTACTTATGCTCAACCATACCTCAAATCAAAGCAAGGAGAAGATTTGTGGGACCAAGTTGAAGCTTTTTAACCAATCAAATTGAGGCCTCACCTCTTAGACAGAGGTATAATATCAAAGCTTCCATTATTTCCTCTATTTATACATTTGTGAAAGAAATAAAAAATCCATGTTCACCTAGCTGTATAGATTTGTTCGTCTGAATTAGATGAAGATGTAGGAGAAACCCAATCTAATTTGGTTGAGAGTCGAGCGCGATCTTAATTCTAGAGCTTGGATGACTCTTGGGTTAGAGTCCCGTGGGGACGATGAATGGATGATGTCCATTTATATTTATTTAAAATGAGCGGCACAAATTGAATCAACCGACTTGAGCTTGCATCCAATGAGGGAGGACAATGGGATGATGCAACATACACACAAAAAGCACAATGAATAGTGAAGCGCCGCCTGTCAGAGACGTGATCCCTGATAAATATATGTGCACCAAAAACTTGACTTCACGCCGAATATATGTGCTGATGATTTAGATATGAAAATTATGATTTTATAATATAGGATACTACGCAAATATACGTATCATTTATTAAGTAATATAAAACTTTCTGATTAAGCCCCGAGATATCGAACCCACAGGGAAATGTAAAAAACTTTTTAAAGAATTAAGAAAATTATACTTTTACTTTTTTTAATAATTTTTGAAAGTATGTTTTGATTTAAAAAACTTGAAAATTGTTTTTGATATTTTTAATTAAAGTTAAGCAGTAAATGAAAATTAATAGAACTTTAAAATACGGTATAAAATACTAGGAAATAAAATATCTTTTTCTTTCTCTTATAAAGGAGTAATAATTATGAAAGTATTGTTGTGGAAGTATTTAAATGTGTTGTGATAAATAGGAGCAAATTTATTCTTTACCCTTACTTGGTTCTATAAAGAACATTGGTTAATTTAAAATTTTAAATCTTGAACATGGTTAGGCAAGGAGGATACTAGCTCTCACTCTAGAGTTCCCTCGATTCCCTCGACCTGGGGGCTAACTTCTCCTAAAAAAAAATTAAAATATCAAACCAAATTAGGGGGCTTTAGCCGTCACTCTAAAGACCTTTAATTTTACTCCCCATTAAAAGCATATCTCCTAAGCATTCAATTATATTGACTGCAATTCTCATCTATATAATTAAATGTGATTTATACCATTTGTTGTTTGAGACAATACCACATTTGATCTTACATAATCTCACAACAAATTTAACATCTTAACTGGCCAAAATTAAGAAGTAAATTAAGTTCATGGAGTTAAATCTTCACAATGTATTCCAACTTTAAACACTTATACATTCCATAACAATCCTACATAATTTAATTACTTCTTTATTTAAGAAAGAAAAAGATAAAGAAAACTACTCAGAATTCTGTCGGCATATTTTTAGGTTTGTGTGTTGTATTTTAAAAAGTGGTCGCCTACAGAAGTTGTCAGTGAATTTTAAATTTTAAATTTAATTTAAATATATATAAAATTTAGAAAGTAGTATTTGATTTTGAAAATAATTTTGAGTTTGAAAATTTTAAGATATGAAATATCAAACGGATCTCACATCCCAAATAATTTATATAAACGAGCACCGCATCGAAAACCGTGTATCTATCCCGAAGAATAGACACACTCGCTCGACGATGGGGCTCGATTAAGTAAACTAGAAGATTTGTGACATCCGTTTGGTCCGCAAACCAATTTTATAAGCCGACAAGTTCTCCTGCTTAATATAAAGGAATTAAGCAGGGTTTATATTACCTGGGTTCTTAAAGTTCCCTATAAGGGCAAGCCCCTATAGTTAATTACATCCTAAGTGACAGGAATCACTTAAGAAAACTCTCGATAATGATCAGTGGTTTTGCTCTCAAGAATTTCAAAGTTTAAGGTTTTCAAAGGATTTGAGTTTTGGAAATTTCAATAGGGAATGAATCAAATTTAGAACAGTTATTTTCATGAATCCAAAGGAAGAGAAGTAGGAGAAATTGAGGATCCAAGAAGAATCTTGGCAACTTCCCAAACTATCCTATTGTTTGGCTTAGATTTGAAAGTTTATTTAATATTACAATCTTGCCAATTTTAATTAATTAGGACTTACATTCGTATGACATGATCATACAAATAACCCGGAAGATATGAGGGTTTATGTCGTACCAAATGACTACCTCAGAGTCCTAAGACCGGTTAGGGCTTAATTTACATGACATGATCATGCAAATGCCTAACGAAGAGTTGAGGATTTATGTTGCACTAGGCAAACTACCTCAAAGTCCTACGGCTTGGTTATTTAATTCTAAGAAAGGTTTTGCTGAAGTAGATTCCAGTTTTGCTGACGACGATGGCCGTGCTGCCCACTATGCTCCAAGCTCCTTGTTGTTGCAGAGGTTTAGTTTTAGAAGTCATAAATCGGGAGATGAGAGAAGTTTTTTGGTTTAGAAGGAATCTTAAAATCCAAGTGTTTTTTAATATTTTAATTAAAACAAATCTTAAAGTTGTTTAAACAGAACCGATTAAGATCCCACGGTTCCGTCATCCCGACACCGATATTTTCATCGAATTCACTTAGTCCAGATGAATTTGCTAAACTCAACTGAATAATTTCCACACTTTCACTTAGACCTTGGGAAATCCCGTTAGCAACACGTGGGTTACAGCATCTGAGGTACTCCCGATGATTCAACGAGACGTTTTAATTTAGTTGTAGTTGTAGTTTTGTTGTTCTGTTTGTGATTAAATTTTGAATTGTTTTATATTTTGGAATGTTGTGGCGGTGAATTTAATCTGGCAATGACTTTTAATTTAGTTTTGGTTTCAGTTTAGGGACTACCCTAAAGGTTTTGGTTTTCATGCAACAGTCTTGTTTAACATGCAAGAAAATTAAACTACAGTGCATGTAAGTAAATTGCAATAAAGTAAATTGCAACAAAATAAAAACGTACCTAGAGAGTCTTCCCGTCATCCCAAGCTGCACTTAAAACACATGTTAAGGCATTTAAATATTTCAACAGATACCTAGGTAAAGCTAAGGGAAGGGTTTTGGTTGTCTACCAAATTCCTAATCCTATAACTAGTCATCTCCTATGACGTCTAGGTTCTTGGTTTGATTTTAAGGATGATTTCTTCATCAAAGAACAATTAGATTCAATTGTTCTTCTAAAACGTCCTGTCATATTGAGGAAGTGCTTAGGACGAGTCCTAAACATCTTTTCAATATTTCTGGGATTGTTTTGAGTCCAAACAAATTTAATTGCACAGGTGAATTAATCATCCAGGAGTTTCGTTAAACTTTGTATCTTGCTCAGTGAACTTAGGTATTTGATTACCTGATGAATGAAGTGACATCTCACTTAATACTCTATTTAAGAGTTATAATAATTAAAGCCTTTAAGGACAAATTGGTTTATCGAGAATTTTAATCATAACTAATTAAAAGTTTGAATTAATGGTTTAAAGTGTTTTAATTTAATAATGAGGTTTTAATTAATAATTTTAAGTTTGGAATAGTGTTCAAATTATTTTAGATTTAATTCTTAATGATTTCATTTAGGTTTGTTGTTAAATGATTTTAATTCAATTTGATTTTAATTTTAATTTAATTTTAATTTAATTTTAATTTAATTTTAATTTAATTTTTAATTTTAATTTGATTTAAATTTATTTAATTTTTAATTCAATTTAATTTTAATTTAATTTAATTTTAATTTTAATTTAATTTTAATTTAATTTAATTTTTATTTAATTTAATTTTAATTTAATTTTAATTTAATTTTAATTTAATTTAATTTAATTTAATTTGATTTAATTTAATTTCATTTTAATTTTAGTTATAATTGTTAATTTTAATTATCAATTTGGATTATTATTTTAATTTTTAATTAAGAATTAAGTATTGTTAAAGTGACTTATTTAGGGATTTTTAAATTAAAGAATAAATATCCTCTTAATAATATCCCTATTTTAATGATCCAAATTTAAATATATTCTTTCCAAAATTTAAATTATTTAATTAATTAAACTTTTATTTCTGATATTTTCAAAATGTTTAGTGGGTTTCTACCCCTTAATTTTCCTAAGTTTCAATCATCCAAGAGAAAGTTAAAATCAAATATTTTACCCCCCATTTTGATTAAAACTAAAGTTTTAATTAAGGGTTAAAATTTTTAATTACCTTTATGCCCTTTTAAGCTTATTTATTTCATAACTCACTAAATTAAGCTCAAATGAATTTGAAATTTTTATGTCACTTCAATCACATGTCAATTAAAACATTAGAAGAGAAAATATGATTTTTCTGAATTTAATTTATTTATATAATTTTTTTAGCAGAAAATAAGGGTTTTCAAAGAAAATTCAACAACATGACCATGGAAAGGTTTCTATCCTTAAGATACTTATGGGATGTTCCTAATGACTAGAGGACCACTTGGACCAATTTTGGTGATTTTTTTAGTTATATTTTATTTATTATAATTATTTTGAGTTTTAGATTATTAATTAATTATAAAATAAAATTAAAGTTGAAAAATAGATTTTATATTTTTCTTAAATCTCTCTGACCTCAAGGAGTTTAGAGAAATAAATTTTATAAATTTCTGATTTTTCTTTGATTTATTAGAATTATTTTAGTGAAAAAGGTTAAAAACTCATTTTTCAATATTAAAAATTACATTAAGCCTTTAAAATTGAATATCTTACCCTAGGGACTTAGGAAAAATATTTGGTTTGTTCCTAAGTGATTAGGAATCAAAATGTGACATTTTTATGATTTTTATTATATTTAATTATTAAAATATTAAAATATTATGAAAAATCAACCTTTTTAGAAAATTCCAATTTTAATTTTCCTGAACTCCCCTAATATCAGAGAAGCCCCAAAACCATTTTTGTGAATTTTTTAAAAGTATTTTTGGAGTTATGAATTTTTAAAGTTCCATTTTGCTTATGAGGCTTTATCAACCCATTTGGTAGGGTTAATCAAGTCCAACTGATTTCAAATTATTATGTAAGGTTCCTCTGATCTTAAAGCTCAGTGGAGAATTATTTTCAAGTCAATTTGATGTGTGGTTAACCCTAATTAATTCAAATTCAATTTTAGGGGTTTAGGCCAATTAAGGTTATTATAAATGAATTAACTCAAAATATATTTTTCATAGGGTCCCCTGGTCCTAAGAAACATCACCAAGTTTTCCTAGAATTTATTTTACAACATGCTAAATATTGAAATTAAAATACCTAAAACGGTGACATGAACTTAAAAAATCAATAACTTTTCACAGAGATGGCCTCTGACCTTGAAAAATTCAGGGAATGTTCCCAAGATCAGAGGCTTCAAAAGCTCTATGGTCTCATGCCATGGTGAATTGTCTATGCAAATGGAGAATCAAAACATTAGAAACAGTAAATAAATTATTAAAAATAAATTACTCATTCAATTAACTTGATTCCTTTTCCACATTATTCTCCTTTGTTCACTGAGCAAGAGGGTATTTTTATTTTATTTTTGTGATTTTTCTTTACAAAGATATGAATTTTTGAAGTTTTGGGCATTTAAATAATTCAAAAATACCCTATTTATCTACTTATCCACGCGGCGCCAGCGCAACATCGGCAGCTCCGAAAGCCCACGCGGCGCATTCTCATTCGACGCCGCCATCCGACTCAGCGCTCCGGGGGCCCGCGGTTCACGTAACATTCCCTGGTCCGGTGTAATCTGAACCGTCCGCTCGATACACGCGCGATCCAACGGCTCCCAGTCAACGTCTAAGACTGGTGTGCACCCGTGACCGTCCACACTAAAACCCTAAGATCTCACTCGATTCTCAATGGATTTTCATGTTCTTATGCTATATGGATTCGTCTTGAAGAGACGAACACATCCATACGGTTTATAGGCTATGAAATTAACCCAAAGAAAATGGAGAATCACTGGAAGCTCGGGAGGAAGAGTGAGTTCATACCTTTGCTCAGAGAAGTGAAGCTTCGATCTGAGAGTTGTGTCACCTTCGATTGAGTCCAGGCAAGCTCCAGATGAAGTCTCTAGCTCTGGGGAATTGTCTAGGTATGAAAGTGACCAAGGCCAATCACAAAGCTTGGAGGCTAGAAGCAATGGCTGGCCTGGTGAGGGGGCTTTTGCTGGGGAACTTCTCCTCTTAGTCTGGTGAAGGTGTAGGACCAATCAATTTGGAGATTGGCTCACTGTGGTGAAGTGTCCTGTTTTTTGGGTGGATTTTCAACTCAGAAATTGAGCTCTGTTAATGGGGATTATGACAAAGGAACACTGTGGATCAACTGCTTTATGTCTGGAGAGGGGTCTGGAATGATTTTGGCAAGTTTTTTTTGTTCAACTCTTCTTTTGGCTGAGAGGAGGTGGTGTTTAAATAGGCATGGCTGGAGGGCTCACCAGGGGGTTTGATGGCTTGGATCAACTGCTTAGGGCCAGGAAAGAACAACCATGGTTTTCAATTGGGCTGGGACAACTCAGCAAGGCGAAATTCAAAAAGTGGTTTCCGGCGGCTGTGGTGGTTGGTCGGCTAGGGTCAGGTCACCCTCAAGGTCAGGTCACCCTCAAGGTCAGGAGGACCAGTGCTGGAGGTTTGTGCAAGCAATTGTCCAATGCCAAGTGTAAAGGATTGGATTTAAGTGGTAAAGGGAGAAGAGTGATTTTGGGTTCACATGTGTCAACCCATGTATTTGGGCTTGGTTTACCTCCCCATGGTCTGATTTTGGGTCGTGGGGATCAGTTGGGTCAGCTGCCATGGAGTGGTGAAGTCCCCATCAAAATAGTTTAAGTTAATTTTGGGTTATGGTGTTGCATTAAAGATGTTAAAATGGCTTAAGGAAGGCTTAGGAAAGGATCCCCTCTTCTTGCCATTAATGGCTTGGTGACAAGTCAAACCCCCCATGGCTTCATGTGGCTTGTCCATGGCTTGCATGTGGCTCCATTTGGCTCATCCTTGGCTTAGGAAAAGTGGATTCATTTATATGAAAAAGGAATTTGGAGATTTTGGCAATTTAGTGAAAAATTTAGATGGTGCTTGATTTAGGTTGATTTGATGATTGATTTGGGACCTAGGAATTGATTCCAATTAAAGGAATGATGAGAAGGAATTGTCATGTTGGCTTTGAAATGGGTTTGGGCTTTTGGATTTCACTTTGGATGAGCTTTCAAGATGGTTTAGGGAGTGGGCTTTTAGATTTCAAAACAAATTTTAGGATGAAAATTTTGCAAAGGATTGGATCCAATAAGTGTTGAATTTAATTTAGGAATGTTTCATGAATGATTTGGAATCAATTTGAGGTGATTTAGGGTTGAATTGGGTTGAATTTGGGTCTTTTTTGGTTATGGTCAAAATGGATCCAATTAGGCTAAATTGCGTTAAGGTTGGGCTAAATTTGGATTTGATGTAAAATTAATGTTTAGAAATGTTCATGGGAGTGTCACAAAGAGTTTCCAACTTTGGTTGGGCTCTAATTTTGGGATTTGGGCCCATTTGGGTTAGGTTTGGGCTTAGGTCAATTTAAGGGATTTTGGTTTTGGGTTAGGTTTTGGTGTAGTTTAGGTTCAAATTTTGGGCAAATCAAGTTAGTGTTTTGTTTATGGGGATGTTAGGAAGGCTTTGTAAAAGATTTGGGGCCAATTGGAGTTGAATTGGATGGGTTTGAGCTAGGTTTAGGTCATGGGCCAAAATCGGGCCTTAGGCTTAAAATTGAAATTGGGCTAAAATCTCAATCAAATTGGACTTGGATTTGGTCTAAATTGATATTGGGAATGTTTATTTGAAGTTTAGAATTGGATTGGACCAAAATTGAGGTCAATTGGGGTGGTTTGGTTTGACATTGGATTCACTTGGGTTTAAAATTGGCCAAATTGGGGGTTTTGGTAAAAGTGGGGTAAATTTGTAAAATTGGCCCATGGTGTAGTTGAACAAAATGAAATTAGGAATATTTGGAATTTTCTGGAATTTTTTAGTAATTTTCTGAATTTTTGGATTTTTGGGCTAAGAAGGACATTTTGGGTATTTGGAGGGTGTAGGGGGTACTTTTGGAATTTTTGGTATTTTTTGGCTATGGATAATCAATTTGAGTGGGGGCAAATGTTTAGGATTGATTTTAAGGAGTTTCAGGTAATTGAGGTGATTTTGTAAATTTTGGGTAGTTTCAAGGGCCTTTGGTAGGTTTAGTAGGTGTAGAGCCCCGGGGGTCAAAAATTGAAATTTTGGAAAAATGGAGATTGATCAAATTTGAGCAAAATGGAATCACTTTGTTTGAGCCATGAAGCCATATTAAGTACATATGAGCCATGAGAGGACTCATTTGAGGCATCCACTATGTTGTTCCTAACCCCCGTAGCCAGGGGCTTAGGGGTTAAGGACCATCCATATGAATTATCTACATGAGTCAGGAAGTCAAATTGAGAGTGAATGGTTTTAGGATTGGAATGTATGTGAAAGTGTAATGTGTGTGCAAGTCAACCCTCACCGCACCGAGCCACCTGGGGTATCCCAAAGGCCAAGAAGTCCCATGAGGAACTCATCCTTTAAACCTCCACATTTGATTTCAACCCTCTAGGTGATTAGGGGTCTACAATCAAGCTTGTGGGTTTTGCAGAGAGTCAAGAGGTGTTTGAAATTCTAAAGGGTGGGTTCCACTTCTAGTCTTCTAAGATTAGTCAAAGGAAAAGCCTAAGGCTAGATCCTAAGTACTAAAGAGAGGAGAAAAAGACCTCATCAAAAATGAGGTCAACAAATGGACCCCCAATAGGTGTGGTGTGCTAACCAAGCACACCGCGCGTATTGGCGTTGACCGAAGAGATCAACTAAACCAACACAGATGTCCAAGTGACAAACTTAGGACGAAGTATAAGAATTTTCGCTGGGGAGTATCAGGTATATTTCCAAGACCGGAGATTGGTGAACTCCAAATCACAAGATCTGAGGAATTCGATTTAGATTTCATTTTACTTTTAAATTTCAAGTTTCAATGTGTGAGTTTAGATTTCAATTTGTTCTGAGTCTCAATTTCGATTGAATTTTAATTTAAAATCGATTTAAGGAAATTTTGAATTTGAAATTTGGATTTGAAATGAGGATTGAAACCTGGGTTTCAACCTCGAGATTGCGAAGAGAACTAGAATTTACGTACCAGACTCGGAGTGAGAATCAGAGTTTAAGCATCGACGGAAAAGGATGAGAATCAGAATTTAGGTACTGATCTCGAGAGTGTGAGATTTGAAATTTAAGTATCAAACCTAAAAGAGAATCAAAATTTAAGTACCGATCTCGGATGAGAGTCAGAATTTAGGTACCGACCTCGAAGGAAGAGAACTGGAATTTAGGTACCAGACTCGGAATTTAAATTGAAATTTGGGTATCAATTCGAAAGAGAATCGAAATTTAGGTATCAATCTCAAAAAGAGAGTCGAAATTTAGGTACTGACCTCGAAAGAAGAGAACTGGAATTTAGGTACCAGTCTCAGAAATTTAGAATTGAAATTTAGGTACCAGTCTCAGAAATTTAGAATTAAAATTTAGGTATCAATTCGAAAGAGAATCGAAATTTAGGTATCGATATCGAATGAAGAGAACTGAAATTTAGGCACCAGTCTCGGAAATTTAGAATTGAAATTTAGGTATCAATTCGAAAGAGAATTGACATTTAAGTATCAATCTCGAATGAGAGTCAGAATTTAGGTACCGACCTCGGAAGAAGAGAACTGGAATTTAGGTACCAGTCTCGGAAATTTAGAATTGAAATTTAGGTATCAATTTGAAAGAGAATCGAAATTTAGGTATCGATTTCGAAGGAAGAGAACTGGAATTTAGGTACCAGTCTTAGAATTTAGAATTGAAATTTAGGTATCAATTCGAAAGAGAATCGAAATTTAGGTATCGATCTCGAAGGAAGAGAACTAGAATTTAGGTACCAGTCTCGAAATTTAGAATTGAAATTTAGGTATCAATTCGAAAGAGAATCAAAATTTAAGTATCGATCTCGAAAAGAGAGTCGGAATTTAGGTACCGACCTCGAAAGAAGAGAACTGGAATTTAGGTTGTCTCGAAAATTTAGAATTGAAATTTAGGTATCAATTCGAAAGAGAATCAAAATTTAGGTATCGATCTCGGATGAGAGTCGGAATTTAGGTACCGACCTCAAAATGAGAACTGGAATTTAGGTACCAGTCTCGAAAGTTTGAAAGAGGACTAGAAGTTAGGCTCTAGCCTCGAAGAGAACTAGAAGTAAGGCTCCAGTCTCGAAGATTTATCTGTATGAAGAGGGACACAGTCTCATGCCATCAGAACCAAATCGAACAAAGTTTGTGGCTCCGTGTCAATAGAACTAGTCGATCCTCTAAGACACAGAAGAAAGAGAACTGAAAGGAGTTGGTAAGTGTACCAAGTTGAAAAGACTTGACTTAGCAATAAGTCGAGGAATATATTCAAATTTCAAAAGAGTTTTAAGCAGATTTCGATTGAGGAAAGAATTGAAAGGTTCGAATCAGAGGATTCAGATCAGAATTCAATTTGAGATTTAGATTCGTTTTGTTTGTCCTTTAACGATCCCATTTTTTATTTTTGTTGTTTATTTAGTGTTCATGTGAATTCGAAATTCATTTTAATATTCAGATTTTTAAGGAATATTCTCATTTATTTTCTTTTCTTTTCTGTTCTTCGTTCAAAGTTCATTTAACTCTAATAGCGTTTCCCAGTCAATTTGCACAAAAGACAAAATATGACGTAGTCATTTTCATTCCAATTTGCTGAAAGTACATCATACAACTTGATCTATTCATGATGACATTTTCCTCAGAAATTTTATGTCTCATACAATCCAGGTAAATCCAAAACGGATTGTGTAAGATTCTTGTTGATCCATCCAAAAGCATTTGTCAAAAATCCATGTCTGAATAGTAAGAAACATGGGTAATAACATCACCTTCCAAGCCACCCTTGGCAGGAATGCCGCATAGATGTGCATTGGAGGTGTGTTATTTCCCGTGTAACTCACAGCTCGTAGGGCCGGAGACTCTCCAATTCCGGATCTGGTTGAAAGTGGTAAGGCATTTTTCTGTCGTCCATTCTTCTAAAAGTAACTGAGATCCGCTCCACAGGCACTCCAGGAATGCAATGCTTCGTAATGTCTGCTTCGTTTCCTTTTAAAACCAGGACGGAACCTACCGGTAGTGGTATCTCCACCGGCCCTCGGAACTCAATGGGGCCTACAATCCGGAGGTCAGATCCGAACTTGATGTTGCACTAGCTGAGGAATGACACCGTGTAGAAGGGTCTAACAAAGTCATGATGGTCTATATGTGGAGGTATGCAGTCGCCTTCCTTGTAGATGTTGATAATGCAGTTGTTGGGTATGCAATCTACAGGCAGTACCCTCCATGTTATCATCCTTTTCACTATTCTCTTGATGACTCTTTGCATTGGATCCACCTCACTGCGACGGAGTATCCCTGGTGGATTCTCTTTTTTGTCTATGGTAAAATTGTAGCAACATCCGCATTGGATTGTAACTCTTCCCTTTCCTGGCATCCATCTTCGGGGTTCTGAATATGTCTTTTCTCTCAGGCGGCCAGCTCGACCCATTTTCCGTAATTCCGGGATACGATCCACAATTTGTTGTTGCTCATAATCTGAGAAAACATTTGTATGTAGCTTGAGGCCTTCCAAGATGTTGACCCTCTTGTTTCCAATTCTTTCAAAGTACTCAAAGGTTTTCTTCTTAACTAGTTGCATTTTCTCCAGCTCGTATCCCAGGATTATCTGAAGTCCTTGGTGTCTGGTAACATACTGCGGGATGTATAGCTCAACCCCAACACGTTCTTCTGCATGTCTTGGCTCCTCGGGGATAGTCTCTGTAGGGACATCCTCCGGGGTTGCTTTCGCAACAAGACTCTTCGGATCTGGTACGTATTCTCGGCGTCGAGGTAACGACTCTATTTCTGCTTTTCTTGGTATTTCTCTTATCTGTTCTGACTTTCTTGGAATTGAATTTCTTCTTTATGGTTCCTAACGAACCGGTCTACTTGGAGCATTTGTATTAACAGTATCCACTGTTTGTTCATGTTGATCTTCTGCTAACTTTGTCAACATTTTGCGAATGCGACGATTCTTATTTCTTCGCTGGGTAGCAATGAGAGTAGCTCTCCTTAACCCTTGAATTTCTGCGGGTGCGGCGCTGACAAGCCTACCCTCTACTGTGGCAACCACGGACTTAATTTTCCTATCTTCTCCGGTTGCATGAGCAGCATTTGCTTTTCTTTTCTTGTTGCTGGATTGGTGGCTCGGGCCACCCATTTTCATCACTGTCTGGTTGTGAAGTTCTTCTCGTTCAACTGGGATCCAATCATTTTCTTCTTATTGTAAGCCGGCTGGTGTGAAGTCTGAGTCAATCTCTATCACTGCTCCATCCCTCACCCTCTTTTCATCAAGTGCTAGACTCACGCCATTTCTAAAGTTTAAAACCAACTGCCCGTTCAACATTTCCCTGCGAAAAAACAAGGAAAGGATCAGGGGCAGTACTAAAAACAAGAACAATAAAAAAAACACTTAAAAAATTCTTATTCACTTCTCTTAAATTTAAAGTAAGTAGGAAGAGATGAGGAAATATCAGGAATGAATGGATTTAAGAGGAAAAATTGACATTTTATTATTATGATTTCCCATGTTTCTTTTTAACATTTTTGTTGATGAGATTTTTTTTATCATCCATTTTATTTTGTTTTGGGTTTGGACCCAGTCACAAAGTGATTAATTCACCCGTGTTTCTAGGGATAAGATTCTACTTTAGAGGCAACCCTTCGAAACATCAGGTCGCGTAATACTTCTTTAAATACCGTCCATTGATTGGAAGCATGGGTTGTTCTCCACGGCAATTCACAAGCTGGTAGGAACCTCCTGAGTAGACTGTCTCGACCATGAACGGCCCTTCCCATGTTGATTCAAATTTACCACCTATCTTACGATGTGCAAGAATAGGTCTTCTGAGAACCAAAACCAAGTCACCGACTTTGAAAGTTCTTGGGCGGACCAGTTTATCATGGGCCTGGATCATCTTGTCTTGATACAGTTCCAAATTCTGCTGTGCCGAAAGTCTTTTCCCTTCCAAGCTTTCCAATTCTTCCAGTCGTAGTAAGACATTTTCTTCTGTTGTGATCTTTTCTGCAACTGCAATTCGGAGTGACGGAAGCTGAACTTCCAAGGGCAAGACGGCTTCGGACCCGTACACTAAAGTGTAAGGCTTAGATTGAGTAAGAGTCCTAAAGGTCGTCCTGTAGGCCCATAAGGCTTCTAACAACTTCTCGTGCCAATTTCTCTTGTTGTCGTCCAAAGTTTTCTTTAAAATTTGAACGAGAGTTTTATTAAAAGCCTCGGCTAAGCTGTTTGCTCTTGGGTAGTAGATCGTTGAGTATCACCAATCGATCATGTGTCTTCTGACAAAATTGTTGATCTTTGTACTTTTGAATGCAGACCCATTATCTGAAATGATCCTGCGCGGTACCCCAAAACGGTAGACGACTTGGTTCTTGAAAAACTGTAGCACATGGTGTGCCTTCACTTCTCCGAGTGGTATAGCTTCGCCCATTTAGAAAAGTAGTCTGTAGCCGCAAGAATGAAGCGATGTCCTCTTGAAGAAGGCGGTTCTATCGAACCCACAATATTTGTGCCCCAACACTCAAATGGCCACGACGCAATTGTCGGATGTAGCACATTTGGAGGTTGGTGTAGAACCACTCCGTGCACTTGGCACTGGTGACAACTTTTGGCAACTTTCATACAGTCGGTCATCATTGAGGGCCAGTAGTACCCTAGTCTTTTAATCTTCATTTTCATTTTCGGACCCGATCGATGAGCACCACAAAGTCCCGAATGTACTTCTTTAACGATTTCACGAGCCTCGGACCCGCTCGAGCATCTTAGCCACATCCGATCAAAAGACCTTCGTATAATGTATTGTTTATTAATGCGTAAGACAGAGTTCTTTTCTTGATTTGATGGGCTATCGACTTATCGTCCGGTAGGTTTCCTGTCTGCAAGTAGTCTATTATTGGCTGCCGCCAATCTTCTGTATTTTCTGTCACTGGTGCAATTGTTTTTTCTGCTTTTTCTGCTAATTTGTGTATTGTATCCATGTCGAGCTGTGATAGAACCTGTCATCCTTGAACTGACACTTCAACTGACTCATCCTGCAAATAGGCAAATTCCTTTGCAAGGCGGGCTAACGCATCTATAAGAGCATTTTCTTTTCTAAGAATCTTGTAGATTGTTACGTTTGGAATTTCCTCCAACAGTTTCATGGCATACTGGAAGTACTGCCCAAGTCTTGGCTTGAAAATTTTGTACTGTCCGGCGACCTGTTGAATGATCAACTGAGAATCTCCGTAGATGTTAATGTCTGTTATTCCCATCTGAATGGTTAATTCTAATCCGGTTATAAGGGCTTTGTATTCTGCCTCGTTGTTTGTACACGGTTCTGTCAAGTGGTAGGAGTATTTTAACATCCCCCGCTTCGGCGTTATAAATATTAGTCCGATTCCTGCCTTACCGGGCACTATCGTTTACAATTCTTTGTTCTTCTGTACTGAGGACGCTCCGTCGAAGTACAGTTCCCAACATCGATCATCAGGGTCTTCTAGGCTCATTATCTCCTCGTCAGGTAAATCGTCGTTGAGAGGCGAATCTGCAGGTAAAGGGTGTGCTGCAAGGAAGTCAGCTAGGACTTGTCCCTTTACGGCGCGAAGAGGAACAAAAGTTATGTCGAATTGCAATAGTATCATCGACCACCTGACAAGTCTTCCAGAAAGCGTCGGTCGGGTCATCAAGTATTGCAACGGATTAACTCTCGAAATAAGGTTGATTTTATGAGAAAGCATGTAATGCCTGAGATTCTGAGCGGCGAAGATCAGGGACAAACAATGTTTCTCAATCGGAGGATACTTTACTTCCGTCAGGATTAGACGACAGCTTAAGTAGTAGAGAGCATTTTCTTTTCCCTCATCATTGACTTGGGCTAGCAGGGCTCCAAGAGAGTCATCTAAAGCCGCAGTATAAAGTATCAACGGTCTAACTGAGACTGAGGCTGCTAAGACAGGAGGTGTCATTAAATATTGTTTAACGTCCTTGAAAGCCCGCTGGCGTTTCTCATCCCAAACTAATTTAGCGTTCTTTTTAACCAATGCCGAGAAGGGCTGACACCTACCTGACAAGTTCGAGATAAAGCGTCGAAGATATGCCAATTTCCTTTGAAAAGATCGTAGTTGTTTCAAAGTTTTGGGAGGAGGCATTTCTAAAATAGCTTTAATCTTTTCCGTATCGATTTCAATCCCGCGATGTCGGACAACAAATCCTATGAAGTTCCCGGAGGTGATGCCGAAAGTGCATTTTAAGGGATTCATCTTAAGGTTGTATTGTCTTAGTCGCTCGAAAATAATTCTCAAATCATACAGATGATCTTCCTTCAGTTTGCTTTTGATGACCACATCATCCACGTAGCACTCGAATTGGTTGTGAATGAGATCATCAAAAATCTTCGTCATCCCTCTTTGTTATGTTGCTCCTGCGTTCTTTAGTCCGAATGGCATTACTGTGTAGCAATACACTCCGATTGGCTTTCTGAATGCCGTGAGCTTTTCGTCTTCTGGTGCCATCTTTATCTGGTTGTATCCTAATGATCCATCCATGAAAGAGAAGATTTCATGTGTTGAAGCAATGTCGATCATCAGTTCCGAGATTGGTAGTGAAAATTCATCCTTTGTACATGCTTTATTTAAATCTCTGAAATCCACGCAGATTCTGATTTGTCCATTCTTCTTTCTGACTGGTACCACGTTGGCTAACCAAGTAGGGTATTGTTCTTCACGGACAAATTTAGCTTCTATTAGCTTCTTAACTTCAGTTATTACTTGTTGCTCAATTTCTAGAAGCATTCTTCTAGGAGCTTGTCTGACTGGAACGGAAGCAGGATCTACTCCTAACTTGTGAACTGCGACTTCTGGAGCTAATCCTAGCATTTCGTCGTAACTCCAAGCAAACAGTCCTTGAATTCCATTAGTAGCTTGATTATTTCTTCGGAGTCTTCTTTATTGAGTAAGGAGCTAACAAAGGTAGGCCTAGGCTCTTTGCTAGTACCTAAGTTAACTTCCGTTAACTCGTCTATAGTAGATTTGATTTCTTCTTTGAATTCTAGTGGAGCATTGCCGATTGGTAGATCTTCAAGATCTTCTGAGGCTTCCAAGCAGTCTTTATTAGGTTCGCAAGTGACAACCAAGCAAAATCCCGTATCGTCAACTGATCCTACTGTGCCGAATCCGAGACCATGTTTTGAATTGGGAGGCCGACCGGCATTATTCCATAATTTTTCAAAGTGTTGTGATCGGCCTTTTGTCCATTGTCGAGGTAAGACACCATGTTGGATTAAATTTTGAACACAGGGAGAGTACCACTCAAAAGGTAATTTCATTAATTCAGATGAAGTAACATCTTCAAAATGTACATCTTTTTCAGTATTGGAAGAAGAAGCACCACAGTAAAACTTGATTGGTTTAGTACCACCACCATGTACTTCCTTGACCACCATACCCTCGATCTTATTAGAAAGGATCGGGGTCAGGGTCATAATATGTACATAATGGTTAATCTTCTCGTACATTGATTTGTATTCTTCATTCCTTTCATCTTCGAGAGAGATCTTGAACTGTGGTTTCTTCTGATTTATTGTTGCTGCTTCTTTCTTAATTTCTTCTTCTTCTTCGGAACTGTTCTCCCAATCAACATCGATGACCGGTTTCTTCTGTCCAACTGTTCCAACATTTCTTCCACGTCCTCGTCCCCGGCCTCGACCTCGGGTGCAAGTTCTGGAGAAATCTTCACCATATCGCCGTAAGGGAGTGGTGAGTAACTGTTGGATGAGAACTTCAGGTTCTTCATCATCTCGAATCTCTTTTGCTTCATTTGGTATGGTATTTCTGGAAAAGATTGTTTTCTTCGGGGGCGCGTAGTAGGCCGCTTCTTCATGAATTCCAATCTCATGTAAGGAGAATGGTTGCAAGTCACCTTTGATGCACTGTTCTCCTCCTTCATAATACTTTATGCACTGGTGCAGAGATGACGGTACCATCCGATTTTCATGGATCCACGGTCGACCCAGTAGAGCGTTGAACGATGTCTCAGAATCAATTATGTGGAATTTTACGGTTGTCTTTGCTAAGTCACCGGTCTTCATTAGTAGTTTTATAGATCCAAGAGCTCTTTCCTTTTTTGATTGAAGCTTCTTAATAGCATCTTGTCTGCTTCAAGCTCGCGAGCATCAATTTCCAAATATGCTAGCGTCCAAAGATTCATTATGTTGATCGATGCTCCTGGATCAACCAACACTCTGGAGAGCGTAAACTTTCCAATAGTGGCTGAAATGTATAACAGTCGGTTGTGATCTGCTGTTCCCAGTAATAGATCATTGTCCGTGAAGGTAACACCTCGTTGTTCTCTTAACAAGTAAACCTCGTCGATGGAATTACCGGCCATTTGGGCTAAACAAATCTCTGGATCAATTAAAGCCTTGATTAGAGCCTCGCTCATCTCCTTTGACAGGATCAGAGCGTCGTATATGCTTAGTTTGCCTGGTAGCTTCCTAAGATGGGCTAGTACATTGTAGTCTACTTTATTACCATGTTCCTCGGTTTCTTCCCGAATGGGCAGTTCTTCGTCGGGGTTGGCTCTTCCCGAGCAACCACCGCTTCCCTTTATCCTTTGGACCCATTCTCGGGGGTAGAACTTTTCTCGCTTCTTAGATTGACCTCCGTTATCTCTTCTAAATTTACCGGTGTCTCCTCTTGAATCGGAACAACCGGCTCTTCCGAAGTTGCTTCGAGTGTCGATGGTTCTAATTCTATCGTGATCGGAGCTCCTCGGAATTCACAAATGGACTCGTTGCTTGTCGAGCTTTCGTAGCCTCCTTTGTGAACATCTTCTTCGTCGTGGTCATCTAGGTTATGTATGATTTGAGAATCGTCATTTGTATTGGAATCAAGATCTGGATTAAGTCGGTTATCGCTAGTTACGTAATCGTTAGAAACAGTCAAAACGTAGCCAACGCCATAACCCTTATCATTATAAGATCTCACCGGGGCGAGCAGATAATCATACAGAGTCAGGAATTCAAGGGATTTCTCCCCCGAATTGAAAATAACCATCCTAGGATAAGCAGCCCCTAGTCTACCCTTCGGAGCCTCGGTCTTCTTTTCTTCCACGATCTTCTCCTCCTTCTGGGGCGGTCCTTCAATCGCAAGTGATAGTGTCGGCTCGACAGGTTTCAAGCTTTGAGTTGAAGCGTGTACCGAAGCGATTTGGATGTGATCCAAAATTTTATTTGATGACTTCGTCCAGACGGTACTCCATCCATCATCGATCGTGTAAGGGTTTATTGGAACAATGGGATCCGTTGAAATAACATTGACGGAACCTCCTTTCTGGGTTCCTTCATTTATTTTTTTGGGATCGTTATGTTTCCTTTTCGGAGATTGTCATCAAGCCAACTCTTGAAAGTGATGCAATCCTCTATCTTATGTCCGAGCATCTGGTGGTAAGGGAAATAGTTCGGATGATCTTTCTTATTGACTTCTTCCGGCTTCTTGGGCTCTGGCAGCTGAAAATCAGGTGTCTTCATTAAGTCGCAGAACATCTTCGCTCATCGCTTCGGCTTTGAATGGATATTCTTTATTTAGGAGTTCTCTTAAGGTACATGATGAACGAGGCGGTTGTTCATAATGCTGAGGTGACTGATAGCTCAGACGAGGTTGCTGATAGCCTTGCTGAGGTTGCTGATAGAACTACTGAGGTTGCTGATAAGTCCGTTGTGGTGGTTGATAACTAGGCTGTGGCCGCTCCGATCGTATCTCGAACCGGCTCGTTTGCCCTTATCTACTGCCGCGACGATTCCAGATTTCTTTTCGAATGTTTTCACAGGCTTCTGCTTATCGTTCTTGTCCATGAAACTTAACAGCTTTGCCTCTTCTTGCAAGCTCCCAGCCTTGCTAAGCAACTTCTCGAAAGTCTTGATTGTAAATCCTTTAAGGAGAAGTGCTATCCTGCCATGGATACTTTTAAGTAGGATGCCGATTGCATGTTTTTCTTGAAGCTGTGGTTCACACTTCATGCTTAAGTTCTCCATTGAAGTATTTAATCCACTAAAGTCTCGTTCGGTTTTTGTTGCTCCACCACTAGATCACCGATAGTGATGTGATGCTGAGCCCCAGTAAATCGTTCAACGAAGAGATTCTCTAGTTCTGAAAAGGTCTTTACTGAATCGTTCGACAATTCTGCGTACCAGTCAAAGGCAATCCCTGATAAATTGCAAATGAACTGTCGGAAGAGTAAAGCGTCGCTCCCACCGGCATTGCAACAACTAGCACGAAAATGTGCAACATGTTTCCGGGGATTTCCTGTTCCATCAAAAGTCTTAAACAGAGGTGGTACGAAGCCTTTTGGGTATTGGACTGCATCGAACTCTTCGGAGTAAGGACTACCCGTCTGAATAGATGCTCCGCTCTTGGATTGTGCTAGGGCTTCTCGCACCGGCTGTTCTACCATGCTCTTAATGTCCTTTTCTGGAATCATGCTTTGTGTAGGATCTTTCTTTGGTTTTTCATCTCCATTGAAGGATGTGATCTCTTTTCCTCCATCTGCAATATGGATAATTTCTGGGGGTGTCTCTTTTTGAGGTTGTACCTGACTCTGGAGAGTGGCTAAGGTAGCAGCCATCTCTTCCATCCTCTTTGCCATTTGGGAAATTGTGTCATCTCTCTCCCGAATCTGTGCTCTCAACACCTCCGGTTCATCTCTTTCCGCAACTGCCGGAGCACCTTGTGAAGCTGATGATGCTCGTGTCTCAACCATGTTGATCTCGGCATACTCCTCATCCATGAACTCTGATGAGTCAACTTCATCTCCTAATTCTTCTTCTCTTTCTTTTGCTAACCGTCAGATGTCGGTTCTTAACTTGTCCATGGCATCCTCTAATGGCCTTTTCAGCACGGTCTCACAGTCTTCTCGTGACGGTTGTTGAACTTCCTTCCGAGGAGTCCCCTTTATTGCAGTAGCACTTTCTTCTGATTCAAGTCTCCTGACGAGACTTTTTTCTCAGGGCATTGTTTTGGTCTTAACTCGCCAGTAGTAGGTCGCCATACCATCCTTCTTGCAGCCGGAAGCCTAGGACCGGATGGTCCGTCGCCTATATGCTGGAAGGTGGTATCCTCCCTAATTTGTAGACCCAATACAACAACGGGCAGACTGACTTTTATCTTCTTCTTTGGTTTCTCTGTGGCAGCAACAGGCTCTATTCGCGGTCCAAGGCGGGATTTCGCTGGCACCCGTCCTTTCCTTCTTAAGATTTCTGACACAGGGCATCTTTCTTTCTTTGCCAATCTTTCTATCACAGCTTGCAGCCGAGTCAATGGCGTAATCTTATCCCTTTTTCTTTTGTAACTGTTGTAGTACGCAGGTGGGGTAATGCAGCGGTGATCCTACGAACATTCTCTTCATCTAATGCGGCAGAGAGAGGGTGAAACCTGCTCCCCTCCAACAGAGGTATATACTCAGGCAGTTCTTCTCTTTCCTCAGGAATTTCTTCTAGAAAAGCAACTTCAGCAGCTCTGGCTTTCTTGGCGATCTTTCTGCTTCTATTTCTCCTTTGAGTCCGAGTTAAAGGTGTAATTCTTGAACTGGACCCAATCTAAAAAACAGACGATATTGTAGCAAAATCTGTATCCTCCACGGTGAAAGGCTCATCACAGTTTTGGATTTCCTTCCCCTTCAGTTTGGCAGAAGTCGGGGTAGGTGCAGAGATGACTAGACCGGTGGGGGTAGAGACAACAGTCCTCCTACGAACAGTAGTGCTCTTCTCAGCTGGAACCCTTTGTAGGGGAGGGAATTCTTGAGTCGATTTCAAGTTGAACTCAATCACAGGCTCTTCAGTTTCTGACACTTTATCCATTAATGTGAAGAGAGTGACATCAGCAAACTTGATATCTGTGTAGCCGAATCCTTGTCCGAAACGGATGATCCCATTGTCGGGCAGCTCATCCTTGTAAACAGCAAAGTACATTCCATTGGTGAAGGAGAAGATTAGCTTTGGGGCAGTCATTTTCTGCAGGGCAGATTCTGAATGTCAGTCCCGAATTATGCTTCCTTTGTCGTAAAGTTTAGGACAAAAAAGAAATAGTCCGAACACATTTTCATTTATCTTAGTGTATTTGTGATTTTTAAAAGAGATTGTTTATTAGGAGGTTGTTTATTAGCGGGTTTAATTGTTAGAAACAAAACAATTAAAGGAAAAAAGGGTTATAGAAAAGGTAAAGGGCTCGATTTAGAATTGGAAAGGAAGAGAAAGTCTTATGCAAGACTTCTCGACTCGAAGGACCGCTCCTAAACTAACACCTATTGGGGGGTCCACCCCACCTGAGAAAGAGGTAAAAGGATCTCGGAACCTCTCCGTTTAGGGGTGTCTAAACAGTGGCTCCTAAATCCGAGAGGAGTTGGCTATACTTGTTCAAGACAGAAATGAACGGGGAATTCCAACGGAAGAATGCTAGTTTTGGTCCACTAGGGATATGTACTCACTACCGGTTTATGAAAGCAAAACCATCTAATCAAAAATGGAGAGAGTAACTATTCCCTAGCGGAGTCACCAGAAATTGTCGGCATACTTTTAGGTTTGTGTGTTGTATTTTAAATAGTGGTCGCCTACAGAAGTTGTCGGTGAATTTTAAATTTTAAATTTAATTTAAATATATATATATAATTTAGAAAGTAGTATTTGATTTTGAAAATAATTTTGAGTTTGAAAATTTTAAGATATGAATATCAAACAGATATCACATTCCAAATAGTTTATATAAATGAGCACCGCATAACAAACCGTGTATCTATCCCGAAGAATAGACACACTGCTTGACGATGGGGCTCGATTAAGTAAACTAGAAGATTTGTGACATCCGTTTGGTCTGCGAACCAATTTTATAAGCCGACAAGTTCCCCTGCTTAATATAAAGGAATTAAGCAGGGTTTATATTACCTAGGTTCTTAAAGTTCCCTATAAGGGCAAGCCGCTATAGTTAATTACATCCTAAGTGATGGGAATCACTTAAGAAAACTCTCGATAATGATCAGTGGTTTTGCTCTCAAGAATTTCAAAGCTTAAGGTTTTCAAAGGATTAGAGTTTTGGAAATTTCAATAGGGAATGGATCAAATTTAGAACAGTTATTTTCATGAATCCAAAGGAAGAGAAGTAGGAGAAGTTGAGGATCCAAGAAGAATCTTGGCAACTTCCAAAACTATCCTATTGTTTGGCTTAGATTTGGGAGTTTATTTAATATTGAAATCCTGCCAATTTTAATTAATTAGGACTTACATTCGTATGACATGATCATACAAATAACCCGGAAGATATGAGGGTTTATGTCGTACCAAACGACTACCTCGGAGTCCTAAGATCGGTTAGGACTTAATTTACATGACATGATCATGCAAATTCCTAACGAAGAGTTGATGATTTATGTTGCACTAGGCAAACTACCTCGAAGTCCTATGGCTTGGTTATTTAATTCTAAGAAAGGTTTTGTTGAAGTAGATTCCAGTTTTGCTGACGACGATGGCCGTGCTGCCCACTATGCTCCAAGCTCCTTGTTGTTGCAGAGGTTTAGTTTTAGAAGTCATAAATCGGGAGATGAGAGAAGTGTTTTGGTTTAGAAAGAATCTTAAAATCCAAGTGTTTTTTAATATTTTAATTAAAACAAATCTTAAAGTTGTTTAAATAGAACCGATTAAGATCCCACGGTTCCGTCATCCCGGGACCGTTATTTTCATCGAATTCACTTAGTCCAAATGAATTTGCTAAACTCAACTGAATGAGTTCCACACTTTCATTTAGACCTTGGGAAATCCCATTTGCAACCCATGGGTTACATCATCCGAGGTATTCCCGATCATTCAACGAGACGTTTTAATTTAGTTGTAGTTGTAGTTTTGTTGTTCTATTTGTAATTAAATTTTGAGTTGTTTTATATTTTGGAATGTTGTGGCAGTGAATTTATCTTGCAATGACTTTTAATTTAGTTTTGGTTTCAGTTCAGGGACTACCCTAAAGGTTTTGGTTTTCATGCAACATTCTTATTTAACATGCAAGAAAAGTAAAGTATTGTGCATGTAAGTAAATTGCAATAAAATAAAAATGTACCTGGAGAGTCTTCCCGTCATCCCAAGCTGCACTTAAAACACATGTTAAGACATTTAAATATTTCAACAGATACCTAGGTAAAGCTAAGGCAAGGGTTTTGGTTGTCTACCAAATTCCTAGTCTCATAACTAGTCATCTCCTATGATGTCTAGGTTCTTGGTTTGATTTTAAGGATGATTTTCTTCATCAAAGAACAATTAGATTCAATTATTCTTCGAAAACGTCCCGTTATATTGAGGAAGTGCTTAGGACGAGTCTTAAACATCTTTTCAATATTTCTGGGATTGTTTTGAGTTCAAGTAAATTTAATTGCACAAGTGAATTAATCATCCAGGAGTTTAGTTAAACTTTATATCTTGCTCAGTGAACTTAGGTATTTGATTACCTGATGAATGAAGTGACATCTCACTTAATACTCTATTTAAGAGTTATAATAATTAAAGCCTTTAAGGGCAAATTGGTTTATCGAGAATTTTAATCATAATTAATTAAAAGTTTGAATTAATAGTTTAAAGTGTTTTAATGTAATAATGAGGTTTTAATTAATAATTTTAAGTTTGGAATAGTGTTCAAATTATTTTAAATTTAATTCTTAATGATTTCATTTAGGTTTGTTGTTAAATGATTTTAATTCAATTTGATTTTAATTTAATTTTAATTTAATTTTAATTTGATTTAAATTTATTTAATTTTAATTCAATTTAATTTTAATTTAATTTAATTTTATTTTATTTTATTTTAATTTTATTTAATTTTAATTTTAATTTAATTTTAATTTAATTTAATTTTAATTTAATTTTAATTTAATTTAATTTAATTTAATTTGATTTAATTTAATTTCATTTTAATTTTAGTTTTAATTGTTAATTTTAATTTTCAATTTGGATTATTATTTTAATTTTTAATTAAGAATTAAGTATTGTTAAAGTGACTTATTTAGGGATTTTTAAATTAAAGAATAAATATCCTCTTAATAATATCCCTATTTTAATGATCCAAATTTAAATATATTCTTTCCAAAATTTAAATTATTTAATTAATTAAAGTTTCATTTCTGATATTTTTAAAATGTTTAGTGGGTTTCTACCCCTTAAGTTTCCTAAGTTTCAATCATCCAAGAGAAAGTTAAAATCAAATATTTTACCCCCCATTTTGATTAAACCTAAAGTTTTAATTAAGGGTTAAAATTTTTAATTACCTTTATGCCCTTTTAAGCTTATTTATTTCATAACTCACTAAATTGAGCTCAAATGAATTTGAAATTTTTATGTCACCTCACTCACATGTCAATTAAGACATTAGAGGAGAAAATGTGATTTTTCTGAATTTATTTTTATTTATATAATTTTTTTTAGTAGAAAATAAGGGTTTTCAAAGAAAATTCAACAACATGACCAAGGAAAGGTTTCTGTCATTAAGAAAATTATGAGATGTTCCTAATGACCAGAGAACCAATTGGACCAATTTTGGTGATTTTTTTAGTTATATTTTATTTATTATAATTATTTTGAGTTTTAGAGTATTAATTAATTATAAAATAAAATTAAAGTTGAAAAATAGATTTTATATTTTTTCGTAAATCTCTCTGACCTCAAGGAGTTCAGAGGAATAAATTTTATAATTTTCTGATTTTTCTTTGATTTATTAGAATTATTTTAGTGAAAAAGGTTAAAAACTCATTTTTCAATATTAAAAATTACATTAAGCCTTTAAAATTCAATATCTTACCCTAGAGACTTAGGAAAAATATTTGGTTTATTCGTAAGTGATTAGGAATCAAAATGTGATATTTTTATGATTTTTAATATTTTTATGATTTTTTTATTTTTTACTTATTAAAATATTAAAATATTATGAAAAATCAACCTTTTTAGAAAATTCCAATTTTAATTTTCCTAAACTCCCCTGATATCAGAAAAGCCCCAAAACCATTTTTGTGAATTTTTGAAAAGTATTTTTGGAGTTATGATTTTTTAAAGTTCCATTTTGCTTATGAGGCTTAATCATCCCATTTGGTAGGTTAATCAAGTCCAATTGATTTCAAATTTTTATGTGAGATTCATTTGATCTTAAAGCTCAGTGGAGAATTGTTTTCAAGTCAATTTGATGTGTGGTTAACCCTAATTAATTCAAATTCAATTTTAGGGGTTTAGGCCAATTAAGGTTATTATGAATGAATTAACTCAAAATATATTTTTCATAGGGTCCCCTGGTCCTAAGAAACATCACCAAGTTTTCCTAGAATTTATTTTACAACATGCTAATTATTGAAATTAAAATATCTAAAACAGTGACATGAATTTGAAAAATCAATAACTTTTCACAGAGATGGCCTCTGACCCTGAAAAATTCAGGGAATGTTCCCAAGATCAGAGGCTTCAAAAGCCCTATGGTCTCATGCCACGGTGAATTGTCTATGCAAATGGAGAATCAAAACATTGGAAACAGTAAATAAATTATTAAAAATAAAATACTCATTCAATTAACTTGATTCCTTTTCCACATTATTCTTCTCTGTTCACTGAGCAAGATGGTATTTTTATTTTATTTTTGTGATTTTTCTATGCAAAGATATGAATTTTTGAAGTTCTGGGCATTTACATAATTCAAAAATACCCTATTTATCTACTTATCCACGCGGCGCCAGCGCAACATCGACAGCTCCGAAAGCCCACGCGGTGCATTCTCATTCGACGCCGCCATCCGACTCAGCGCTCCGGAGGACCGCGGTTCACGTAACATTCCCTGGCCAGCGCAATCTGAACCGTCCGCTCGATACACGCGCGATCCAACGGCTCCCGATCATCGTCTATGACTGGTGTGCACCCGTGACCATCCACACTAAAACCCTAAGATCTCACTTGATTCTCAATGGATTTTCATGTTTTTATGCTATATGGATTCGTCTTGAAGAGACGAACACATCCATGCGGTTTATAGGCTATGAAATTAACCCAAACAAAATGGAGAATCACTGGAAGCTCGGGAGGAAGAGTGCGTTCATACCTTTTGCTCAGAGAAGTGAAGCTTCGATCTGAGAGTTGTGTCACCTTCGATTGAGTCCAGGCCAGCTCCTGATGAAGTCTCTGGCTCTGGGGAATTGTCTAGGTATGAAAGTGACCAAGGCTGATCACAAAGCTTGGAGGTTAGAAGCAATGGCTGGCCTGGTGAGGGGGCTTTTGCTGGGGAACTTCTCCTCTTGGTTTGGTGAAAGTGTAGGACCAATCAATTTGGAGATTGGCTCACTGTGGTGAAGTGTCCTGTTTTTTGGGTGGATTTTCAACTCAGAAATTGAGCTCTGTTAATGGGGATTAGGGCAAAGGAACACTGGGGATCAACTGCTCTATGTCTGGAGAGGGGTCTGGAATGATTTTGGCAGAGTTTTGGCAAGGTTTTTTGTTCAACTCTTCTTTTGGCCGAGAGGAGGTGGTGTTTAAATAGGCATGGTTGGAGGGCTCACCAGGGGGTTTGATTGCTTGGATCAAATGCTTAGGGCCAGGGAAGAACAACCATGGTGTTCAATTGGGCTGGGACAACTCAGCAAGGCGAAATTCAAAAATTGGCTCACATGGGTGCTCTCGGCATGGTGGTTTCTGGTGGCTTTGGTGGCTGGCCGACAAGGGTCAGGTCACCCTCAAGGTCAGGAGGACCAGTGCTGGAGGTTTGTGCAAGCAATTGTCCAATGCCAAGTGTAAAGGGTTGGATTTAAGTGGTAAAGGGAGAAGAGTGATTTTGGGTTCACATGTGTCAACCCATGTATTTTGGCTTGGTTCACCTCCCCATGGTCTGATTTTGGGTCGAGGGGATCAGTTGGGTCACTCGCCATGGAGTGGTGAAGTCCCTATAAAAATAGTTTAAGTTAATTTTGGGTTATGGTGTTGCATTAAAGAGGTTAAAATGGCTTAAGAAAGGCTTAGGAAAGGACTCCCTCTTCTTGCCATTAATGGCTTGGTGACAAGTCGAACCCCCATGGCTTCATGTGGCTTGTCCATGGCTTGCATGTGGCCCCATTTGGCTCATCCTTGGCTTAGGAAAAGTGGATTCATTTATATGAAAAAGGAATTTGGAGATTTTGGCAATTTAGTGAAAAAATTAGATGGTGCTTGATTTAGGTTGATTTGATGATTGATTTGAGACCTAGGAATTGATTCCAATTAAAGGGATATTGAGAAGGAATTGTCATGTGGACTTTGGAATGGGTTTGGGCTTTTGGATTTCACTTTGGATGGGCTTTCAAGATGGTTTAGGGAGTGGGCTTTTAGATTTCAAAACAAATTTTAGGATGAAAATTTTGCAAAGGATTGGATCCAATAAGTGTTGAATTTAATTTAGGAATATTTCATGAATGATTTGGAATCAATTAGAAGTGATTTAGGGTTGAATTGGGTTGAATTTGGGTCTTTTTTGGTTATGGTGAAAATGGATCCAATTGGGCTAACTTGGGTTAAGGTTGGGCTAAAGTTAGATTTGATGTAAAATTAATGTTGAGAAATGTTCTTGGGAGTGTCACAAAGAGTTTCCAACTTTGGTTGGGCTCTAATTTTGGGATTTGGGCCCATTTGGGTTAGGTTTGGGCTTAGGTCAATTTAAGGAATTTTGGTTTTGGGTTAGGTTTGGGTGGAGTTTAGGTTCAAATTTTGGGAAAATCAAGTTAGTTTTTTGTTTATGGGAATGTTAGGAATGCTTTGGAAAAGATTTGGGGCCAACTCGAGTTGAATTGGATGGGTTTGAGCTAGGTTTAGGTTATGGGCCAAAATTAGGCCTTAGGCTTCAAATTGAAATTGGGCTCAAATGTCAATCAAATTGGACTTGGATTTGGTATAAATTTATATTGGGGATGTTGATTTGAAGTTTAGAATTGAATTGGACCAAAATTGAGGTCAATTCGGGTGGTTTGGTTTGACATTGGGTTCACTTGGGTTTAAAATGGGCGAAATTGGGGATTTTGATAAAAGTGGAGTAAATTGGCAAATTTGGCCCATGGTGTAGTTGAACAAAATGAAATTGGAAATATGTCGGATTTTTTGAAATTTTTTGGGATTTTTTGAATTTTTGGATTTTTGGGCTAAGAAGGGCATTTTGGGTATTTGGAGGGTATTGGGGGGGTACTTTTCGAATTTTTGGTATTTTTGGCTATGGATGATCAATTTGAGTGGGGGGAAATGTTTAGGATTAATTTTGAGGAATTTTGGGTAATTGTGGTGATTTTGTAAATTTTGGGTAGTTTCAAGGGCCTTTGGTAGGTTTAGTAGGTGTAGGGCCCCGGGGGTCAAAAATTGAAATTTTGGAAAAATGGAGATTGATCAAATTTGAGCAAAATGGAATCAGTTTGGTTGAGCCATGAAGCCATATTAAGTACATATGAGCCATGAGAGGACTCATTTGAGGCATCCACTATGTTGTTCCTAACCCCCTTAGCCAGGGGCTTAGGGGTTAAGGACCATCCATATGAATTACCTACATGAGTCAGGAAGTCAAATTGGGAGTGAATGGTTTTAGGATTGGAATGCATGTGAAAGTGTAATGTGTGTGCAAGTCAACCCTCACCAGACCAGGCCACCCAGGGTATCCCTAAGGCCAAGAAGTCCTATAGAGAACTCATCCTTTAAACCTCCACATTTGATTTCAACCCTCTAGGTGATTAGGGGTCTACAATCAAGCTTGTGGGGTTTGCAGGGAGTCAAGAGGTGTTTGAACTTCTAAAGGGTGGGTTCCACTTCTAGTCCTCTAAGATTAGTCAAAGGAAAAGCCTAAGGCTAGATCCTAAGTACTAAAGAGAGGAGAAAAAGACCTCATCAAAAATGAGGTCAACAAATTCATGGAGAAAATACAAGCACACATTGATTTGAAAATAGAAATCATAAAGAAAGCACAACAATATAGACTAAATATAGAAAACAGAAGTAAACACTTATCTGAAAATCCTCTCTACAAGACTCCAGAAGTTTCTTTCAAATTTGACTTTTCACAAAACAACACTACAGAGGTTGGCACCCAACTCTGTTGACTCCAACTCTGACTTTAGACTTCAATAAAACTAGATAAATAGATGAAAGTAAATTGGTGAAAAGAAAGTTTCACACCAAACTAACTAACTCTAAATAATAAAAGACTGAAAGTAAATCTCTTTAAACTAGAAGATGAAACTAAAAACTAGAAGAGACTCTTAAAAAATAAACTAAACGATTAACTCTCACTAAGGACACACACACTAAAGACTCTCATGACATATTGACAGGGCAGTGATGCATAACTTTGTAAGTGTTAACAAGTGTAAAAATAAATATTCAATAATAGCAAAGTTACCCCTTATCAACGCAAGTATACGTATCGTTCAAGTAATACAGGGCTCTAATAGAGTCCTAGATATCGATCCCCAGGGAAGTTTAAAGATTACGAACTAATTACAGCAGTTGAAATAACTATCTAGTAAACGTAAATAAAGAACAATTATACTAAATTCTACTACTAATCTTGAAATGGGAAGTTACAATATAGAAAAGTATCTCTCCCCTTGTTAAGAGAATTAAGTGAAAGGATAATTAAATTAGTTTGAATTATATTTTGCCAAATAGAAGCATTCCTATTCTTTACCCTTTGGTTCAGGCATAAAGAACTTTGACTAATCCTATGCTTGGTTATTAAATCTGCGACTAGGCTGGAAGGATACCGACTCTCACTTCGGAGCTCTCACGTTCCCCTCGCCTGAGGGCTAACATATACACTTCATCACCCAAACGATAGAACCGAATTGAGGATTTTACTTTGTCACTCTAAAATTTTCAATTCTACGCTTGATGAATATTATTTCCCTATTTATTTGCACCCTCCTTTCAAGGACTTTGACCTCCCCAAATCTTGGATATAATCTTTACTTTAGTAGTGAAATCTACATATTTTAACAGATCAATTGGCCAGATTGAAAGTAAATTAAGTTTTAAGTAAAAAGATTATCACAATTTTTATTGAATATTTTAGGCACAACTAATTTAATTTTCCATCTCACAAAATCTCAAAACAATGAGGAAGACAGAGAGGACTACTCATAATGCATAGGAAGAATAACACAAAACTTGGATTTCATATAAAATCAAAGTTACAAAATAGTAAACACAACTTATCTCGAATTTTCTCCCCAAGCAGACTCCTTGAAGTTCCTCTGACTCTTCCTTCTTGTACAACACACTCAACTAAACTCACTTACTATTAAACTCTCTAGGACACACTGGACACACCTAGACACACTTTGATAACACTCTGAAGACACCGAAGACACTAAAGAAAGACACACTTTTCATCCTAAATTCATTCCTTTTTAAAGAGGGAGAAATATTTACAAAGGTTGCTTAAGCACCTCTTCAAAAGGCGTCCATATTCGATGAATCTTGCTTGAACCGACCTTCTCTCCGTCGGCGGGCTCGTTGGCACCGTCGGCGGGCTTCTAGAACATGGGCCAACAACTAAGGCTCGCTGTCGGTGGGCTCGATCTCGCCGTTAGCGGGCTCCTTTATAATTTATTTGTATGCTCTCGGGAAAAACACGTCGTCGGCGGCCAATATCAACTTTTGTCTCTTTTGGTCCTTTTTGTTCCAGATTAGCTCATTTTCTCATCTTTTTGCTCCATTACCTATAAATCTTCATACCTGCAACAAAACATAGAAAATACCTTTCTTTAAATTGAAATATTATCAAAATTATTGTAAAATCGGTATGAATTTCTCAATATATTTTTCTTTGGTCAAAATCCCCCAAACTTAACTATTACTTGTCCTCAAGTAATCTTGATACTACATAAAAGTAATGATTATTTATAGTAAAGCTTTAATTCAGAAATACTATGAATTTGATTTAAATAAATATTATAGTAAATTTTATTAGAAAGATTCTCAGATAATTAAATTAACTCTATAGATGTAAGGCTATTTAATCATCAAGTTTAAGAATTCTAGTCTTCTATTCATTTCAAGAATGACTATATGTTTTAATATTAAATTACTAATTATATTCAGATGATAAGAAATTCATGAAAACTCTACTTAGTAAAAGTAGTAATCCATATATATAAGTTCAGAAATGTAACTGAGTTTATCCTTTAGGTTTATTCAAATGAAGCTAATTTTTTATAAGGCATCTCCTCAAGCTTCTCCTCGCTTACTTTTTCTTTTTATTTGGATTGCATTTCAATCCTATATATACTTTTTTTTTCTTTTCTTTTCAATGATTGTTTTTCAATCCTTCTTTTTTCTTTTCTCTTTTTTTTTCAAGTGAGGATTATTGTATCTGGATAGCCCATTAATGATTTTGAACTTCACTCTCCTCTTCCTAAATTTGAAACTTGAAACATTTCCTTACCTTATATGTATTTCATAGTTTTTACATCATTGAGTTTCAGGTTTTTTCTTTCTCAACTAAATACTTAAGAAATTAATATTTCAAAATATAGTTTTCCTTACTTTAAATAGTTAACTATATTCTTATCGTTTTATTCCAAATATCTTAATCCACAAAATTAGTTTAATACTAAAAATATTTCTTTTAACCTTCTATAATAGTTATATAAATTAATTCTAGTTTACTGAATTAAATTCACTAGAGAAAACCATTTTTATAATAATTTTTAAAATATTTAGTTGGGAGCATTTAATAGTTAATCTTGTTTTTTCCTCCTGTTGACCTCATTTTTGGTGAGGTCTGATCTCTCTCTCCTTAGTGCTTAGGATCTAGCCATAGGTTTTCCCTTTGGCTATTCTAGAGAACTAGAAATGGGACCCACCACTTAGAAATTTAAACACTTCTTAACTCTTCTTGAACCCCACATAGATGACCATAAACCTTCAAGCCCCTTTGGAAGGTTAAAAGTCAAATGTGGAGGTTCAAGAATGCGTTCCAATGGGATTCCTTGGCCTTAGGATGACCCTGGGTAGTCTGGTCTTGTCAGGTTAACCTGCACACACCACACTCTCACACACATTCCAAACCCTAAAACCACGCTTACCCAACTTAGCTTCCTGACTCATGTAGGAAACTCATATGGATGGACTTCAACCCCTAAGCCCCTGGCTAAGAGGGTTAGGAAGAACATATTAAGTGCCTAAAATGTGTCCTCTTATGGCTCTTGTGAGCTTAACATGGTTTCATGGCTCAATCAAAATGGTTTCATTTTTCTCACATCTAATCAATCTTCATTTTTGCCAAAATTTCAATTTTTGACTCCCGGCCCCTAAGCTTTCCCAAAATTACCAAATTGCTCCTAAAAAATGCCCTGAAACTCTAAACTTCACAGTCACCCGGGCTAAAAAAAAAATCATTCTAAAGCGTTCCTCTCAAACTAAGAAGTTTGACTGTAAACATGCCATAATTCCGAGCTACCTTTGGGCCCCTCGCGGCCAAAATAGCCGATTCTTAAAAATTGCTCCGGGATTCATAAAACCTTCCACATAAATCAAAAATGACCCCGGACACTTTTGTTTGACTCCAAATTTCTTTCTAAACCACCTCAAGCCTTTACTTCAGCCTTTTGACCACTTACCCCCAAACTCCCCAAAATTACCAAAATGCCCTTCATAGCTAAAAATTTTAAAAATTCCAATAAATCCCAAAAATTCCAAAAAATTCCAACATATTCTCCACATCATTTTGTTCAACTACTACATACCCTAATTTTGTCAATTTAACCCAATTTGATCAAAAATTCCAAATTTGCCCTTTAAGCTCAAAATTGACCTAGTTGACCCAATTCACCAAAACTAAGTCCAATGTCACTTAATTTTCCCCAAATAAATTATAAAACCATTCATAACATCCCCATGAAAAAAATTTAACATTCAATTGCCCCAAATTTCATCCCAAAATCCACCTAAACCCAACTTAACCCAATTCACCCAAAATTGACCCTATGTCCAAATCCACCAAATTGATCATCCAATT
Organism: Papilionanthe hookeriana x Papilionanthe teres; assembly: GCA_022702705.1. NCBI lineage: Eukaryota > Viridiplantae > Streptophyta > Magnoliopsida > Asparagales > Orchidaceae > Papilionanthe > Papilionanthe hookeriana x Papilionanthe teres. The sequence goes on from CM040421.1 coordinate 264,352, forward strand.
CAATTCAAAATCACTCCAAATCTTTTCCAAACTCTTTATAACACTTTTATAAACCAAAATCAACATTCACTTAGCCTAAATTTTGACCCAAACCTAACCCAAACTCAAGCCCAAGTTTACCCCCAAATTTAAAGGCCCAAAATCAAGCCCATGAGCTAAATCACTTCAATTAGCCCAAATCCACTCAAAAGCCCACATACCAAATATCATTCATCATCCCTTTTATTAAATGATTTGCCTAAGGTTCCAAATTCATCATCAAATTATTCCAAATCAAGCATCTTGAAAATTTTCACCAAAAATCCAAAATATTTCAAAATCCCCTTTCATGAAAGCTCCTAAGCCAAAGGTGAGCCATGGAGGAGCCAAATGTGAGCCATGAAGCTTGTGTCAAGCCATATGTGAGCCATGTAAGCTCTTTACACATCACCAAACCTTAAATAGCAAGGGAGTTAGCCTCTTTCCTAAGCCATGTTTAAGCACTTTTAACCATTTTCATGACACACCTTAACCCAAAATTGACACAAGTACTCGGGATGGGGACTTCTCCATTTCTTTTGACTGACCCAAATCATCCTCTTCAGCCGAAATCAAACCATGGGAGGGTGCAGCAAACCAAATCCGTGCTTTAACTCAAATTGACCAAAAAATGGCCCTTACACCCCTACCACTTAAATCCATGCCTTTATACAGGGCATAACCCAATTGATTGCTCCAAGATCAAGCTAAATCAAGTGAGCTATTCTCAGCCAAAAAGCCTTGGTGAATGAACCAAACCAACCCCCATAGTCAGCCATAAGATCCCCTATTTAAACACATCTCTCATGGCCAAAAGAAAAAAAAGATTACCTTGGGGAGACTCTGCCAAATTGTTCCCAAAGCTTCTCCAAGCACTTCTAAGCTCAATCAAACTATTTCCAATTGTCGCCTCACCTCTTGGACGAAGGTATCGAATTTTTTCCCTCCAACAGAGCTTATTTTAATTTTCTGTAAATATTTACATGCTTTAAGTATATCATCATCGTATAGATGTGTGCTACTTGATTAGACAATCATTTAAAAAAAAATTCACTCAATTTCGTTGAGAAACGAGTGAGAAATCCAGGTTTGAAGGTGGACGATTTTGGGTGAAAAGCAATTGTAGAGAGGAGCAGCAGTCGTCCGATTACGTGTGTATTTGACGGACGACCCTGATGGAGTTGGACGTGAGTTTTGTCCGTGAACAGCTCGCCAAGAAGAAACGTGCTAGTGAATCACAGAGCTACACCTGGCTCCCTGGACAGCGATAGTTTGAGCGAGAAATTTAGGAAATTTTGGTTTATTATGAAATAAACTGTGAAAAATCATAACTTTGCTTAGAGAACTCCAAAAAATAAAATAAAAATATCCTCTTGCTCACTGAAATGAGGAGAATAATGTGGAAGTAATTTCATATTTTTTTGATGCATATTTGATTTTTAATTAATTAAATGGTGTTTTCAAACTTATAATTCTTCATGCAAGTAGAAGCTTCACCATAACTTGAAATTTTGGTATGTTATTCTATGTATAATGGTGAATATTTCGTGATTTTTCCAAAGTCAGGGAAGACCTCCATGATGAGATATCTATTTTTCAATTTTATGCATCAGTTTTGCTATAATAAATATAAAGCTTATCACGTTGCTTAGAAAAATCTAGAAAAATTAGGGCGCGTTCCTTTTGACTATAGGGACAAAAGAAATTTATCTCATGATTTATTTCAATCAAACAAACTCTAATTTGGCCAATACCTAAAAATTTAATTTTAATTAATTAGGAGTAACCAAACATCAAAATCACATGAAGTAAACTCTTTACTGTCACTTAGGATCATGGGAATCTCACATAAAATTTCAAATCAATTAGAATTAATTTGACTCATTAAATGAATTAATTAAGTAACATAGACATTTTTCACATTAAAAAATTCATAAAACCCAAAATACATTTCAAAAATTCACCAAATTAATTTTGGGAGTTCTATGTGATCAGAGGAGTCCAAGAAAAATAAAATTGTATTTTTCATAAAAATTTGATTTTTAATCATTTTTAAATATTTAATAATTAAAATTATAAAAAAATAAAAAATATATAAAAATTCACCAAAATGTCACATTTGGTCTCATAATCACTTGGGAACCATCAAAATATTTTTCCCAAATCTCTAAGATAAGATATTAATTTTTAAAGGCCTAGGATATGTTTTAACATTTAAAAATGAATTTTCTTAACCTTCCACTAAAATAATTCTAATAAATAAAAAAAATTAAAAAATATACAATTTTTTTCCTTAGATTCCCTGACTACAAAGAGACTTTATAAAAATATAAAATTAATTTTTCCACCTTAAAAATATTTTAAAATGAATTAATACTCAGAACTTAATATGATTCTAATAATTAAATTAAAACTCAAAAAATTCCCAACTTTGGTCCAAATGGTCCTCTGTTCAAAGGTCACTTCCAGTAAAAATTTCAAAGTATAGGTCTTTCCTTGGTCAAGTTATTAATTTTACATTAAAAATCCCATTTTTGCATTAAAATAAATATATAAATTAAATTAAATTCAGAAAAATCACATTTTCTCCTCTGATATTTTAATTGACTCAAGAGTAGGGTGAAATAAAAATTTCAAAGTCATTTGAGTTAGATTTAATGAATTATGAAGTGAACAAGCCTAAGGGGCAAAATGGTAATTATTGAAATATAGCCTTACTTAATATTTAGGCTTAATTATGGGTAATGGGTAATAAAGGATCCTAATTAATCTCCTTAGATGATTGAAACATGAGGAATTAAAGGGTAGGAACCCATTTATCACTTTTCTAACATAAACAAAATGATTATAATTTCTTAAATTATTAAAAATTTGAAGTTAATTAAAATAGAATGTATTAAGTGAAGGGGTTTAATCTTAGAAGATATTAATTTATTAATCTTAACCCCTAATTAATGATAGAAATCAAATACCACTTAATATTAATTTAATAACTCATTAATGAAAACTAAGATGAATTAAATAATCAAATTAAAATAATTTCTAAGATAAATTAAATAACCAAATTAAAACAATTTCTAAGATAATTTAATAAAAAAATAATTTTAAAATAATATAATTAATTAAATTAAAAATAATTTTAAAATGACGTGATTAATTCAAAACAACTCCAATTAAATATAATTAAATTAAAGTATTTTTAAAATAATTTAATCAACTTTAAATCACAATTAAATTAATACAACTGAATTAAAATCAACTTTAAATCAATACAATTAAATTAAATATAATTAAATTTAAAGTTAAAACAATTTTAAAAAATAACTAAATCAACTTTTGAAATTACAAAATCAAATTGAAGTAACATAAGACAATTATAATTAAACTAAAATATTATAATTAATTTGAATCATTCTTAAAAAACCAACTCAATTTCAAACAAGATGGTTAAGTTTCTTAATAACCTAACCTGCCCCTAAAGACTTTCACCCACATAACTCTTAAGTAAAACGCCAAGTGAATGTCACCTCTCTCATGAGATAATTAAAACATCTAAATTCACTGAGCAAGAGTCAAGACTCGACTAAACCCCAGATGATCAATTCATTCGAATGATAAAATTCATTTGGACTCAAAATAATCCCAAAAGTGTTTAGGAAGATGTTCAGGGCTTAAACTCCCAAGCACTTCTCCAATCTAATGGGGTGTTTTAAAAGAACAATTGAACTTCATTATTCTTTGATGAAGAAAATCATCATTAAAGAACAACTGGGATTTCAACCTAGACGTCATAGGACTTGATAGACAACTAGGATTTCAACCTAGATGTCATAGGACTTAGTGAGCAACTATGGTCTGAACTTAGACATCATAGGGTTGGTAGATGATCAGAATCTTCCCCTAGCCCTAACTAGGTGCTCCTCCTTAAATATTAAATATCCTAACATGCATCTTAAGTGCAGTTGGTGGAGACAAGAAGACTCTTCAGGTACACATTTAAGTTTATTGCAATTTACATTTAGCAATTTATTAAGTTCCTTACTTTTCTGTACTTATAAATGTACGAAAATGATCAAACCTAGCATGTTTAAACAACTCAAAATTTAATTACCAACAAAAATAAAACTGCAATTATAACTAAAATTAAAATGCCTCGTTGGATGATCGTGAATCCATAAGATGATGTAGCCCACGTTTTGCTAACGAGATTTCCCACAGTCTAAATGAAAGTGTGGAACTCATTCAGTTGAGTTTAGCAAATTCATTTGGACAAAGGGAATCCGTTGAAAATGGTGGTGCCGGGATGACAGAACCGTGGGATCTTAATCTGTTCTGCTTCATTAACTTTAAGATTTGTTTTAATTAAAATACTAAGTCATCTCAATTTTCAACCATTCTAAACCAAAACACTTTTCTCATCTCCTGATTGCCACTTTCTAAAACCAAACCTCTGCAACAGCAAGGAGCTTGGAGCACAGTGGGCAGCACGACCATCTTCATCAGCAAAACTTGTGTCTACATCAGCTAAACCTTTCCTAGAATTAAATAACCAAGCCATAGGATTTCGAGGTAGTTTTCTTAGTGCAACATAAATCCTAAAATTTTCATTAGGCATTTGCATAATCATATTATGCAAATTAAGCCCTAACTGGTCTTAGGACTCCGAGGTAGTCGTTCGGTACGACATAAACTCTCACATCTTCGAGGTTATTTGTGTGATTATATCATACAAGCATAAGTCCTAATTAATTAAAATTGCCAGGATTGAAATATTAAATAAACTCTCAAATTGAAGCCAAACAATAGGATAGTCGGGAAGTCACCGAAGTCCGCTTCGGGTCTGTGAAATTCCCTACTTCTCTTCCTTTGGACTCTTAAAAATAAACTGTTCCAAATTTGAGCTATTCCCTATTGAAATCTCCAAAGTTCAATTGTTTGAAAAACTTAAACTTTGAAATTTTTTAGAGCAATACCACTGATCATTATCGAGAGTTTTCTTAAATGATTCCCGTCATTTAAGATGTAATTAACTATAGGGGCTTGCCCTTATAGGGAACTTTAAGAACCTGAGTAATATAAACCTCGCTTAATTCCTTTATATTAAGCGAGGGAACTTGTCGGCTTATAAAATTGGTTTGCAGACCAAACGGATGTCATAAATCTTCTAGTTTATTTAATCGAGCCCCATCATCAAGCAGCGTGTCTATTCTTCGGGATGGATACACGGTTTGTGGTGTGGATCTCGTTTATTTAAACTATTTGGGATGTGAGATCAGTTTGATTTTGTATCTTAAAATTTTCAAACTTAAAACTATTTTCAAAAAATCAAATGCTACTTTTCAAACTATATATATATATAAATTAAACTTACAACCTAAAAAATACGCCGACAATTTCTGGCGACTCCGCTGGGGACTAGTTCCTCTCTCCATTTTGATCAGATGGTTTTGCTTTCATAAATCGGTAGTGAGTCCATACCCCTAGTGGACCAAACTACCATTCTTTCCGTTGGCATACCTCGCTCATTTCTGTCTTGAGTGAGTGTAGTCAACTCCTTTGGATTCTGGAGCCAGTGTTTAGACACCTCTAAACAGAGAGGTTCCAGAATCCTCCCACCTCCCCAAAGAGGCGAGGTGGACCCCCAATACGTGTGTTAGAATAGAAGTGATCTATTGATGTGATTTCAGAATGAATTCAACCTCCTCTAAATCTCAGACCGGGTCCGATTCTTCATTCCTCTTTGGGTTTGACTTGCTGCTAACAGGTCGAACTCAAATTTAACTCTAACAAACTTCCAATAAACCATAAATAAAATAAAATTTTGTCAAAATTTTAAATTAAAATAAAACTTCTCAAGACACATCAAGTATACAATAATAATTAAAAAAAGAAACACAAAAAATAATTCACATGCTTAAAGGATGCCCAGTACAAAGCAAGTTAACTTCGGTACTTTCATTGAAACTGCAAAGCAAGGGACGTCACAGACTTACAGAAATTCTTCAAATGGCAGGAGACAATGTCGTCACCCAAGTTGGTCTTTTCTTTCGCCTCTAGAGTGGAGTTTGCCGTCAATAGGGAGGAACTGCCTAACCTGGCAGTCATCAAGTTTGGACAAGGATTCAACAGTGTTGAAACTAAGTTCAGGAATTTGTCTGTTGAAATGATGAAACCCGAAAAGAGAAAGTCCGTTGAGCCTATTGTAGAGTTCAACTTGAAAATTTTTGAAGAGCTCCCTATGCTAAAGAAGGAGTGGATTGAAAAAGACTCTTCTATTGTTGTGAAGTATGCCGCTAGAAGAGCTGGGACTTCTCTGAGGACTGCTTCAGCTCCTATTGTTAGAGCCACCATCACCACACCAACTGTTTTGTTAGAAAAAGGAAAAGAGATTTTACATAAGGAAGAGTCAATTGACACTTACACCCTACCTTTTTTGGACTCGAAATTGGGTCCAATTTAAAGACCACACAACTAATGAAAGCACAAGAAAAGAAGCTCAACCGGAAAGGTCTAAAAGTCGACCAGCCACGACAGCCCCATCTGCCGTAGTGCCGCAAGCCAAGTTAGCAACTATCTCGGCAGAAACCACACGGACCGACACTCAGCCTGAAGGAGCTTCTGAGTAAGGAATATCACTTTAAGGATGAAGCAGTGGCCAAGATGTTTTGCAGTTTGATTAAGACGCCCGATTTTCAGTTACAAGAGCCCAGGAGGCCGGAGGAAGTCGATAAGAAAGATCATCTGAACTACTGCCCCTACCATAGGATGCTCAGACACAAGATAGAGGACTGCTTCACCTTCAAGAACTAGTTCGAGTATAACCTCGGTCGAGGGAACATAGCAATTCCAAAGGAATATTTAAAAGAACCTGAAAAAGGTTCTGTGAATATGATTTCGGATGTTTCGCTTGGCTTCTATACAATTACGCCAGTGCTCGAGGGGATAAGTGATGTTCCTCAAAAGTCCCCGTTTGGCCTAAAAATTCTCAAAGGAAATTCCATTGAGTCTGCCATAGAGAAACTCCGAGTTGACATTGCACAACTAATTGAAGATCAGAAAGACGATGTCGAAAATGGAGATTACAACCTACTAGATTACATGGAAGGTGGTTTTGCAGAAATCAACGTCATCGAGACGGAGGCCACAACATCCTCGTGCGACACTCCTTTACCCACTAAGGAGAACACCGCAGATGAGTTTCAAATAGCCATTCAATAGCGAGATGAGCAGATAGGTTAAATGAAGAAACAACTGGAGGAAATAATGATCATCATGGTTACAATTCATGGGCAGCCGCAGTTGTTACCAATAGCAACTTTGGAGGCAAACCAAGCAGAAATTGTTCAAGTTACAGATGAAAGAAAAGAGTCCACCTTCGACAAACAACCAAAGAAGGATCTAGTTCAGGGTTCGATGCTGGAGAGTGACATTAAACAGATGGTGGAACAACAGGTGAAAGAAACCCTGGTCCAATCAAAAATGGAGGAATCAGTTTCAAAGGGTAGACCTTACCCAGAAGAGTTTGATACCGTTCAGTACCTCAGAGGTTTCGTATCACCATTGTTCAAAACTTTTGATGGAACTGGAAATCCCCGACAGCATGTTGCACACTTTCGAGCAAGCTGCTACACGCTGGGGATATCGAAGCACTTTTGTTCCGCCAATTTATGAATAGCCTCACTGGATCTGCCTTTGATTGGTATGCAGAGTTGCCAAATGGTTCGCTAAGGTCATTTACAGAAATGGAAAATATTTTTGTCAAATGGTTTGCTGGAGCTCAGCACCACATCACCGTCGGTGATCTTGTGCTAGAGATACAGAAATCAGATGAAACCTTGGTGGAATACATCCCGCGTTGGAGAAATCTCAGCATGAGATGCAAGCCACAATTGCAAGAGCAGCACGCAGTTGAAATTCTTCTAAAGATCATTCACGGTCTAGTTGGTCTGTTGCTCAAAGGATTCACATCAAGACTTTCGAGAAGTTACTTAATAAAGCCGGAAGACTTCAAGAAGAAGCTAAACAACTTGGTTTTCTTGGAAAATCCAACGAGCTAGAGCCAACAAAGATATTTGAGAAGGAATCTGAGATAGTTGTTGTGGTTAACAGGGGAAAGCAACAATTGTAAGTACATGTCGAACAACATCAGCAGACCTTCCAACATCTCAGGCAGAATGCTCAGCAATCCTTTCAGCAAAGACTTTTCCAGACGAATGAAAGACAAGTTCCAAAAATGGTTGATCGAACCAACAAGGTGTACTCTTTTAAAGACGAAGCAACAAGAAAGATGTTCTGCAATCTAATAAAGAACTCTGAATTTCGGTTACTTGAGCCAAAAAGACCGGATGAAATCAACAAGAAAGGACATCCAAGATACTGCTCGTACCACAGGTTCGTTGGACACACCATAGAAGAGTGTTGCAATTTCAAAGACTGGCTCAAAGAGAATTTCAAGAATGGGAACATAACAATCCCGGAAGAATATTTGAAAAGAACCTGAAAAAGGTTCTGTTAATATGATTTCTGTTGATCTGTTTGTTCTAGCAGACTCCTACGTAATTGGCAACAAAGAAGACACTTCTTGATTACCATTTTACTACATCTACCAATGTAAAGGGAAACTTGTAGGATTGATGTTGATCTGTCACATCCCTCCCATTGCTATGAATGAAATTAAACGGAAAAAGTTTTTTTGTTCAGAATTGTTCGATATTTGGAAAGCTCAAAGTTAGATATTTAGATAAGACAATAACTTCAGAAAGAATGAAGTTTATGCCCTAATAATTGGGTCCTTCACTTTAAGGAATTCGGACTGAGTCCTAAGTCAATTTTGAAATGAAGCAGTGTGCTTGAAATATGAATAATTGATCTAAGATATCAAGGGTCTTTTAATTTTGTCCCATGTGACTGGATCCAGACTTTTGGATGAATTATAATATCCCAGGCTTCATGTTAATAATCATTTCATAATTATTAATTTGGGGAGTTTTGACATTCAAAATCTTTAACAGAAATATGTCTTACCAGATACAGTAATTCTCAGAAAACAAAAGCAGCAAAAAAAAAAGAAAAAAAAAAGAGAGAAAAACTTTTCTGTGAAGATTCAACTGAGGAGGAGCTTGAGGTGAGCACAAAATCAAAAATTGGTGTCCCAATCTAGACATTCAAAATCATTAACATGTGCTTCACTAGATATAGTAGTCCTCAATAGAAAAGAAAAAAAAAGAAAAAAATCGAAAAGCTCAAAAAAAAATTAAAAAAAAAAGAAAAAAAAGGAAATAAGAAGGCTCCCTGAGAAGAAGCTTGAGGCAATCATATAATCAAAAATTAGTGTCTTAATCCTCCCCCGATTAATAAAACTTGAAAGACTGCTTTAAGAAGTTTCCTCTGATATTATGTATTGAAGAGAGCCAAGTGATTTTATATCTTTTGGTCGGTCATTAATTGACTCAGAAATATCTTTGGAGAGTGAAAAACATTTCAATCACATTAGGAGAACTTTTGAAATCTGCTTAGGCTTAGAAGGAAAGAATTAAAGAAATGGGCCATGTTATTAGTATTTAATGGAAATTCAAACCTAAATTCATGCCTTTCAATACCAGAGGATACAAATCCAACATCTATTCAAAGGGCGTCAGGGCAACTTCGCAAAGAGAGATTAGACAATCCTCCTAAATCAACGGTAAAGAGTGACGACTGTTATAAACGAAGCTACGAAGTTCCTATCCCTTCAGCTGTCGTGTCTGTAGAAATAAAACATCTTTGTAGGTACTTGAAAGGATATAATTCCAATAGTACCTCAAAGACTAGGTCATTTTCTACAAATATCTTCGGTCAGTGGACAATGCCTCAAGGAGAATTGTGCATCGTGATGTTTCAAAGGTAACCTCGTTCTGTGAAACAGATGCCGCACTTGCTTATGACTGGGTCCAAATCGTAACTTAAAAAATATAAAAATAAAAAAAATGAAAAATCATGAAATATAAATGAATAAAATAAAACTTCACAAAAAAAAACCAATAATAATTCCACAACGAATGACGACAAATAAAAAAATGAAAACTAAAAAATGAGAACTAAAAAAAATCGAATAAGATAACGAAACAAACTTCAAATAGAAATGAAACTTTAAATCAAAATGAAATCTGAAATTAAATTGAATTTAGATCAAAACAAACTCAAATCATCGAAAAAAAAATGAATGAATCTCAATATTAAAAATAAATCTCAAGTCTGAATCTCCAATCTGTACTTTCAAATCCAATCTCAATTTGAATCTCAAATCAAATCCCAATAAAATTCAAATTCTAAACTTTCAAATCTAAAATCCAATCCCTTCAATTCTCTCCCTTGTCTGAGATAGGAACAGTCAATTCTATTTACACGGAGCCACGAGGTTTTCGATTTGGTTCTGATGGCAAGGAATCGTATCCAATCCAAACTAGTAGCTTTTCGATCAACTCTTTTAAATAGGATATGTAGCATCCTCATATTCCCTCCTAATCCGTTTCTTTCCACAAAAATCTTTTTACAACTTTCATGAAATTCTCAAAACACCAAAATTCTACACTTTTCAATTCGACACTATAAATCTTTGCAAATCAATCGCTAAATCAAAATCAAATTTTCAGAGGTTGAGGATCTCAGAATCTGATACCGTATTGCTTTAGGATCTTTCCCTATTGCAATGGTTCAGTCTCAAAATTCAAATTTCAGAGGTTGAGGATTTTACATCCGATACCGCATTGCTTTAGGTTCTTTCCCTATTGCAGTGGTTCAAATCAAAATCAAGTGTTAGAGGTTGAGGATCCCAACATCCGATACTGCATTGCTTTAGGATCTTTCCCTATCGCAATGGCTCAAATCAAAAATTAAATTTTAGAGGTTGAGGATTTTACATTCGATACCGCTTTGCTTTAGGTTCTATCCCTATCGCAATGGTTCAAATCAAAAATCAAATTTTAGAAGTTGAGGATTTTACATCTGATACCGCATTGCTTTAGGTTCTTTCCCCATCACAATGGTTCAAATAAAAATCAAATTTTAGAGGTTGAGGATTAGGATTTTACATCTGATACCATATTGCTTTAGGTTCTTTCCTTATCGCAACGGTTCAAATCAAAATCCAATTTTAGAGGTTGAGGATTTTACTTCTGATACCGCATTGCTTTAGGTTCTTTGCCTATCGCAACGGTTCAAATCAAAATAAAATTTTAGAGGTTGAGGGTTTTACATCTGATATAGCATTGTTTTAGGTTCTTTCCCTATCGCAATGGTTCAAATCAAAAATCAAATTTTAGAGGTGGAGGATCCTAGCATCCGACACCGCATTGCTCTGCAATGATTTCCTATCAAATTTCAGATGTTATGGATCTCAGAATCTGATACCACATTGCTTTAGGATCTTTCCCTATTGCAATGGTTCAGTCTCAAAAAATTCAAATTTCAGAGGTTGAGGATTTTACATCCGATACCGCATTGCTTTAGGTTCTTTCCCTATCGCAATGGATCAAATTAAAATCAAAATTTAGAGGTTGAGGATTTTACATCTGATACCGCATTGCTTTAGGTTCTTTCCCTATCACAATGGTTCAAATCAAAATCCAATTTTAGAGGTTGAGTATTTTACATCCGATACCGCATTGCTTTTGGATCTTTCCCTATCACAATGGTTCAAATCAAAAATCAAATTTTAGAGGTTGAGGATCCCAGCATCCGATACCGCATTGCTTTAGGATCTTTCCCTATCGAAATGGTTCAAATCAAAAATCAAATTTTAGAGGTTGAGGATCCCAGCATCCGAAACCGCATTTCTTTAGGTTATTTTCCTATCGCAATGGTTCAAATCAAAAATCAAATTTTAGAGGTTGAGGATTTTACATCCGATACCGCATTTCTTTTGGTTCATTTCCTATCGCAATGGTTCAAGTCAAAGTTCTCATCGTAGAACATTCTCGAGGCTGGAGCCGAACTTCTAGTTCTCAAATCAATTCTCGAGGCTGGAGCCGAACTTCCAGTTCTCATTTCAATTCTGAGGTTGGAGCCGAACTTCCATCTCTCATTCCAATTCTATCAATTCATCTTACCAAATTCAAACTTTTCTCGCGAACTTTCGTAGAATGGAATTATATGAAACGTCAAATTCAGATTTAAAATCAACATTTTCAACTTAAATGAAATCACACATAAACTAAACTAAATTCTAAACTCCAAATTCAAAATAAAATTCCAAACTTCAAATTCAAAACAAATTTTCAAACTTAAAATTCCAAACTCCAAATCTTTAACTTAAATATTGAAATTTTCAATCTTAAGCTCTAAATCAAGTCGGACTGTGTCTCCCTTCAGAATGTGGAATTTTGAATTCTTTGCTTCATTTTGAAGGATTTCACATTTCCTCCCCAGCGACAGTCCGGTAGACTTCCATAGTGAAAATCCACTAGATACTCCCCAACAGGAACTTTCTTCGCTCTCTCCATTTATTTTGAGAGAGTTGTTTTTGACGTCTATGTTGGTTCAGTTGATCTCTTCGGTCAACGCCAATACACACGGTGTGCTCCTTTAGCACACCACACCTATTGGGGGTCCATTTGTTGACCTCATTTTTGGTGAGGTCTGATCTCTCTCTCTCCTTAGTGCTTAGGATCTAGCCATATGTTTTCCCTTTGACTATTCTAGAGGACTAGAAATGGGACCCACCACTTAGAAATTCAAACACTTCTTAACTCTTCTTGAACCCCACATAGATGACCATAAACCTTCAAGCCCCTTTGGAAGGTTAAAAGTCAAATGTGGAGGTTCAAGGATGAGTTCCAATAGGATTCCTTGGCCTTAGGATTACCCTGGGTAGTCTGGTCTTAGTCAGGTTAACCTGCACACACCACACTCTCACACACATTCCAAAACCTAAAACCACTCTTACCCAACTTGGCTCCCTGACTCATGTAGGAAACTCATATGAATGGACCTCAACCCTTAAGCCCCTAGCTAAGAGGGTTAGGAACAACATATTAAGTGCCTAAAATGAGTCCTCCCAAGGCTCTTGTGAGCTTAACATGGCTTCATGTCTCAACAAAAATGGTTTCATTTTCCTCACATCTAATCAATCTTCATTTTTGCCAAAATTTCAATTTTTGACTCCCGGCCCATAAACTTTCCCAAAATTACTAAATTTCCCCAAAAAAGGGCCCCGAAACTCAAAACTTCACTATCACCCGCGCTCCAAAAAAATCATTCCAAAGCGTTCCTCTCGTCAAACTGAGAACTTTAATTGTAAACATGTCATAATTCCGAGCTACCTTTGGGCCCCTCGTGGCCAAAATAGCCGATACTTAAAAAACGCTCCAAGATTCATAAAACCTTCCACATAAATAAAAAATGACCCCGGACACTTTTGTTTGACTCCAAATTTCTTTATAAACCACCTCGAGCCTTTAATTCAGCCTTTTGATCACTTACTCCCAAACTCCCCAAAATTACCAAAATGCTCTTCATAGCTAAAAATTTTGAAAATTCCAATAAATCCCAAATTCATCATTAAATTATTCCAAATCAGGCATCTTGATAATTTTCACCAAAAATCCAAAATATTTCAAAATCCCCTTTCATGAAAGCTCCCAAGCCAAAGGTGAGCCATGGAGGAGCCAAATGTGAGCCATGAAGCTTGTGTCAAGCCATATGTGAGCAATGTAAGCTCTTTACACATCAACAAACCTTAAATTGCAAGGGAGTAAGCCTCTTTCCTAAGCCATGTTTAAGCACTTTTAACCCTTTCCATGACACACCTTAACCCAAAATTGACACAAGTACTTGAGATTGGGATTTCTCTCCATTTCTTTTGGCTGACCCAAATCATTCTTTTCAGCCTAAATCAAACCATGGGAGGGTGTGTTGACCTCATTTTGATGAGGTCTTCTCTTCTTCTCTTTAGTACTTAGGATCTAGCCTTAGGCTTTTCCTTTGACTATCTTAGAGGACTAGAATTGGGACCCACCACTTAGAAACTCAAACCCCTTCTTAACTCCCTGCAAACTCCACAAACTTGACTATAGACCCCTGATCACCTAGAGGGTTGAAACCAAATGTGGAAGTTTAAAGGATGAGTTCCTATAGGACTCTTTGGCCTTAGGACTACCCTGGGTGGCCTGGTCTGGTGAAGGGCTGACTTACACACACACACTACACCTATACACTACACTTTCACACACATCCTAGAAACACACCCATATCTAACTTGACCTCCTGACTCATAAAGGTGATCCACATGGATGGTCCTTAACCCCTAAGCCCTTGGCTAAGAGGTTAGGAACAACATAGTGGATGCCTCAAATGAGTCCCTTCATGGCTCATGTGGGCTTGATATGGCTTCATGGCTCAACCAAAATGATTTCATTCCACTTACATTCACCCAATCTTCAATTTTCCAAATTTTCAATTTTTGACCCCCGGGACCCTACACCCGCCTAGCCTACCCAAAGCCCTTGAAATCACCCAAATTGTTCAAAATTTCTAAATCACCCAAAAATTCCCCAAAATTAACCTTGAACATTTCCTCACCAATCAAGTTGATCACCCATACCCAAAAATACCAAAAATTCCAAAAATACCTCCCAATACCCTCCAAATACCCAAAATACCCCTCCTGACCCAAAAATCCAAAAATTCAGAAAATTCCCAGAAAATTTCAGAAAATCCGAAATATTCCCAATTTCATTTTGTTTAACAAAACCATGGGCCAATTCTGTCAATTTACCCTACTTTTGTCAAAACCCCCAATTTGACCCATTTTAACCCAAAGTGAACCCAATGTCAAACCAAACCTACCCAATTCACCCAAATTCTGGTCCAATTCAATTCTAAACTTCAATTCAACATTCCCAATACCAATTTAGATCAAATCCAAGTCCAATTTGATTGACATTTGGATCCAATTTCACTTTTGGCCTTAAAAGCCCAATTTGGACCCATGACCCAAACCTAACCCAAACTCACCCAATTCAGCTCCAATTAACCCCAAATCTTTTCTAAATATTCCTTAACATCCCCACAAACAAAACACTAACATGATTTGCCCAACATTTAGACCCAAACCCCACTCAAATCCAACCCAAAGCTAAAAGGCCCAATTTTGACCTAAACCCAAACTTAACCCAAATAAGCCCAAACCCCAAAATCAAAACCCAACCAAGGCCAAAACCTCTTTGAAACACTCCCATAAGCATTTACCAACATTAATTTTACATCAATTTCAACCCTAGCCCAACATTGGTCCAAGTTAGCCCAATTTGACCTATATTGGCCCATTCACCAAAGGAGCCCAAATTCAACCCAATTCAAACCCAAATCACTTCCAATTTGCTCCAAGTCACTCATGACACATCTATGAGTTAAACCCAACAATTATTTGGCCCAAGCCTTTACCAAAATTTCATCCCAAAATCCATTTTAAAATTCAAAAGCCCACTTTCCTAAACCATTCTAAAAGCCCATTTCCACCAAATACAAAAGCCCAAAATTGGCCCTAAAGCCCACATGACATTTCCATTTGCCATCCACTTAATCAAAGCCATTCCCTAAGTTCTAATCCCATCATCAAATAATTCCAAATCAAGCCTCATGCCAAATCACCCCTAAATACCAAAATTTCTCTTAAATCCATTTCCATGAAATTGACTCAACTTTCCCCAAGCCAAAGACAAGCCATGCAAGCCATGGACAAGCCACATGAAGCCATGGAAGGTTTGACATGTGATCAAGCCATTAATGGCAAAAGGAGGGCCCCCTTTCCTAATCCTTCTTAAACCCTTTTTTACCTTAAGCATGTCACACACTAAACCATGCTTAGCCACCTCATCATGGATGGAGACCACACCATTTTCTCTTGGTCGACCCAAGTGATCCTTTTCAGCCCAAAACCAGGCCTTGGGTGGTGAACCTAGCCCAAAATCATGGGTTGACTCATTTGAACCCAAAATGGCCTTCCCCCATTCCATTTCAATCCAAGCTCTTTACACATGGCATTGGCCGATTGACCGCACTAAGCTCCAGCCTCGACCTCCCCGATGACAACAATGACTCGACCTCGGCCGGCCGACCACCACAACCGCCGGAAACCACCGGGCCGAGAGCTCACATGTGAGCCAACATTGAAATTCTCCCTTGTCGAGTCGCCCCATGCCCGAGTGGCCACCATGGCTGTTCTTCTCCTCACCAGAGCAGCTGATCCCAAGCCCTAACTCCCCCTGGGAGGCCCTCCACCCTCTCCTATTTAAACACCCCCTCTCTCGGCCATTGGAGAGGTGCTGAACCAACCTTAAGGAAACTCTGCCAAAATCATTCCAGACCACTCTCTACACATAGAGCACTTGATTCCCACTGGATTCCACCCCGATTCCTACTAGCCGAGCTCAATTTTGAGTTCAAACTTCAGACACAAAACCGGGACACTTCTTCACGGTGGACCAATCCCCAAATTGATTGGTCCTACACCTTCACCGGACCGAGGAAGGAGTCCACCAAGCAAAAGCCACCTCTCCGGAGCCACCCGGTTGCTCCAGCCTCCAAGCTTTGTGATCGATCGTGGTCGAAATCATACCTAGGCGATTCACCAGACCAGGAGACTTCATCTGGAGCTTGCTGGGATCCAATCGAAGGTGACACAACTCTCAGATTGAAGCCACACTTCTCTGAGCAAAGGTATGAGCTAATTCTTCACCCCGAGCTTCTGGAGATTCTCCATTTCAAATGCTTTAATTTCAATGCATGATCACCGTATAGATGTATTCGTCTCTTCAAGACGAATCCATAGAGTATAAGAACACGAAAATCTATTGAGTATTGAGTGAGATATTAGGGATTTAGTGTGGACGGCTCTCGGGTGAGAACGCTTGGGGACGATGAACGGATGCCGTTCATTTAATACACGCGCGGACGGACGGCCAGGATCGCGTCGGATCGGCAGATGATACGCGGAAGGCGGGACCCGGGCTAATGACTCAAGTGGAGGCGTCGAATCAGAGAGCGCCATGCGGCGTTTCGGAGCTGCCGAGGTTGACGCGGCGCCGCGTGGATAAATAGAAAATTAGGGTATTTTTTGATTTATTTAATTCCCTAAATTTCAAAAATCCATAACTTTGTGTAGGAAAATCAGAAAAATAAAATAAAAATACCCTCTTGCTCCGTGAACAGAGGAGAATAATGTGGAAAAGAAATCATTTAATTTTATCAAGTATTTTATTTTTAATGATTTTTTTCTCTCTGCATTGTTTTAATTCTCCATGCATATAGGAAATTCACCATGGCATGAGACCATAGGGCTTTTGAAGCCTCTGAATTTGGGAACATTCCCTGAATTTTCCAAAGTCGAGGCCATCCCTATGAGAAGTTATTGATTTTTCAAATTCATGTTACTGTTTTGAGTATTTTAATTCCAATAATTAGCATGTTGTGAAATAAATTCTAGGAAAATTTGGTGATGTTCCTTATGACCAGAGGACCCTAGGAAAAATAGGTTTTGAGTTAGTTCATTTAAAATAACCCTAATTGGCTTAAACACCCAAAATAGGTCCCTAATTAATTAGAGCAAATCATATATCAAATTGACTTGAAATCAATTCTCCACTGACCTTTAGGATCAGGGGAACCCACCATAAAAATTTGAAGTCAATTGGACTTGGTTAGCCCTACTAAATGGGTTGATTAAGCCATTTAGCCATTTTGAACTTTAAAAATTCATAACTTCCAAAATACCTTTCAAAAATTCACCAAATTAGTTTTGGAGACTCTCTGATATCAGGGGAATTTAAGGAAATTAAAATTTCAATTTTCTAAAAAATTTAATTTTTTGCATTATTTCAATATTTTAATAATTAAAAAATAATAAAAATCACAAAAATAATAAAATTTACCAAAATGTCACATTTTGAATCTTAATCACTTAGGAACAAATCCCATATTTTTATTAGGTCTATTTGGTAAGATATTAAATTTTAAAGCCCTAGGGTAATTTTTAAATTAAAAAAAATGTATTTTCTAGCATTTTCATTAAAATAATTATAATAAATCAAAGAAAAATTAGAAAATTGTAAAAATTGATTCTTTGATTTCCTTGATATCAGAGAGATTTTTGAAAAATATAAAATTTATTTTTGAACCTTTATTTTATTTTTAAATTAATTAATACTCCAAAACTCAAAATAATTATAATAAAAATAATATAATTTAAAAAATCACCAAAATTGGTCCAAGTGGTCCACTGGTCATTAGGAATGTCCCATAATTTTCTCAAGGACAGAAACTTTCCCTTTGTCATGTTATTAAATTTTCCATGGAAATCCCTATTTTCTACCAAAAATAATTATATAAATAAATAAATACAGAAAAATCACATTTTCTCCTCTCATGTCTTTATTGACATATGAGTGAAGTCACATAAAAATTTCAAGTTCATTTAAGCTCAATTTAGTGAGTTATGAAATTATTAAGCTTGAAGGGCAAAATGGTAATTAAAAATTTTAACCCTTAATTAAAACTTTAGGTTTAATAAAATTAACAAATAAAATATTTGATCTTAATCTGATTTGGATGATTGAAATTCAAATAATTAAAGGGTAGAAACCTACTAAACAATTTAAAATAATTGAAATAAACCTTAATTAAATAATTGATTAAATTTGGAAGAATAATAAAATAGGAATTATTAAAATAGGGATATTATTAGGAAGAGATTTATTCTTTAATTTAAAAATCCCTAAATTAATCATCTCATTAATATTTAATTCTTAATTAAAATAATAACTCAAATTTAAAATGTTAAAAGACTTAATCATTAAGTTAAAGTTAAATTATTAAACTCTTTTAAAAATTTCAATTAAATTAAAATAAAAAAAAATAATAATTAAATTAAAAGATTAAACAAATTAAATTAAATTAAAACTAAACCAAATTAAATTAAATTAAAGATTAATTAAATTAAATTCAATCCTTTGAAAGCTTAAGCTTTGAAATTCTTGAGAGCAGAATTATTGATCATTATCGAGAGTTTTCTTAGGTGATTCCCGTCACTTAAGATGTAATTAACTATAGGGGCTTGCCCTTATAGGGAATTTTAAAGAACCTGTGTAATATAAACCTCGTTTAATGCTTTCATATTAAGCAGGGAATTTGTCGGCTTATAAAATTGGTTCGCGGACCAAACGGATGTCACAAATCTTCTAGTTTATTTAATCGAGCCCCATCATCAAGCAGTGTCTCTATTCTTCGGGATAGATACATAACTTGTGATGTGGCGCTCATTTATATAAACTATTTGGGATGTGAGATCAGCTTGATTTCATATCTTAAAATTTTCAAATTTAAAATTATTTTCAAAATCAAATACTACTTTTCAAATTATTTATTTAAATTAAAAAAAACTCGCCGACAATTTCTGTAGGCGACCCCCTTTTCAAAATACAACACAACCTAAAAATGTGCCGACAACTTCTGGCGACTCCGCTGGGGAGAATTCCTCTCTCCATTTTGATCAGACAATTCTGCTTTCAAAAATCGGTAGTGTATCCATATCCCTTGTGGATCAAACTACCCTTCTTTCCGTTGGAATACTATGTTCATTTCTACCTTGAACAAGTATAGCCAACATTCTCTCGGATTTAGGAGCCACCGTTTAGACACCCCTAAACAGAGAGGTTCCGAGATCCTTTTACCTCATTTCCGAGGTGGGGTGGATCCCCAATAGGTGTTAGTTTAGGAGTAATCCTTCGAGTCGAGAAGTCTTCGCATAAGACTTTCTTTCCCTTCCAACCTCGAATCGGATTCCTTACCTTCTCTACACCTTTCGAACATTCCGTTCTAAATAAACAAACCCTTTAATGAATGATTCTTTTAACAAATAACTCCTTCTTATAAATACATGAACAAGAATGAGTTCGGACTCTTTCGATTCCTTTCTTTTCGTCCCGATGAGAAGAAGCATAACTTGGGATCGACATCCGAATCTACCCTGCAGAAATGGAAGCCCCAAAGCTGATCTTCTCCTTCACCAATGGACTCGACTTCGCTGTTTACAAGGATGAGCTACCCGATAATGGGATCATTCGATTTGGACAAGGATTCGAGAACACAAATGTCAAGATCACCAACGTTTCCCTTTTCGCATCGACAAACAAAGTATCCGAAGCCGAGAAGCCGTCGATCGAGTTCAACCCTAGGTCAACCCAAGAGTTTCCTCCCCGCAAAAGATTCCAACCGAGAGGAGTACCGCTGTCCGCAGGAGGACCGTTCTTGCTACCCCCACCGGTCTAGTTGTCTCTCGCACCTACCCCGGCTTCGCCGGATTAAAGGGGAAGGAAATCCGTAACTATGGTGAACCCGTTACCGTGGAGGGTACGGACTTTCCCGTGAGACCTTCGTTTTGAAATCGGGTCCAGCTCAAGAATTCCATCACTAACACGGACCCAAAGAAGGAACGAAGCAGGAAGATTGCCGTGAAGGCCGTAGCCGCCGAAGTTGCTTTCCTGGAGGAAATCCCGTAAATCCCCGAGTACACACCACTACCCGAATACATACCATTGCCCGAAGATACACCCTTTTTGGAAGGAAGTAGATTCCACCCCCTTTCCGCCGCAGGTCGACGAGAAAATGTCCGCAGGATTGTTTCTACATTACCTCGACCAGCATACTACGACGACAACAGAAAGAAAAGGGCTAGGATCACGCCATTTGCCCGACTACAGACTGTGATCGAGAAGCTAGCAAAGAAAGAGAAATGCCCCGTATCGGAGATTCTACGAAGGATAGGGCGGGTGCCAGTCAAATCCCGTCTTGGGCCACGGGTAGAACCTGCCATCGTTACAAAAAAGCCAAATAAAAGGATAAAGGCTAGTCCGCCTATCGTTGTTTCGTGGTTGCAGATTAGGAGGATACCACCTTCCAAGCATTTGGCCGACGTACCATCCGGTCCTAGACCTTCTGCCGCTAGAAGGATGGTATGGCGTCCCACTACCGGACAGCTAAGGTTGAAACAACAGACTCGAGAAGGAAAGTCTCGGTCGGAGACTCGAATCCAAAGAAAGTGCTACCGCAAGAAAGGAGACTCGCGAGAAGGGAACCCGGCAGCCTATCACACGACAACCGCGAGGATGCACGAAAAGACCGCTAGAGGACGCTATGGAAAAGTCGAGGACCGATATTCGACGATTAGCAAAAGAAAGAGAAGAGAAATTCGAGAGACGAGATCGATTCATCGGAATTCATGGACGATGAGTATGCGTAAATCAACATGGTCGAAACACGAGCTTCGTCGCTTCACAAGGTGCTCCTGCAGCACGCGTAAAGAGAGGAGCCGGAAGTGATGAGAAGACGACTTCAAGAGAAAGACGATACGATCGCCCAAATGGCGAAGAGAATGGAAGAGATGGTCAGTAGCCCTAGCCACTCTCCGCAGTCAAGTGCAACCCCAAAGAGAGACGCCCCCGCAGGTCATTCACATCGGAGACGGAGGAAAGGAGATTACATCCGTCAACTGGGATGATCAGCCTAAAGAAAGATACAACACAAAGTATGATTCCGTAAAAGATATCAAGAGCTTGGTGGAACAAGCAAGTGCGAGAAGCCTTAGCACAATCAAAGAGCGGGACATCCATTCGGACGGGTAGACCTTACCCGGAAGAATTCGACGCCGTCCAATACCCAAAAGGCTTCGTACCACCTCCGTTCAAGACCTTTGATGGAACCGGAACCCCCGACAAGCATGTTGCACACTTTCGTGCCGCTTGTTGCAATGCCGGCGGGAGCGATGCATTACTCTTCCGACAGCTTCGTCGAGCACTCGTCGTGATCGCCTTGATTGGTATGCGTAATTACCAAATGGTTCAGATGAAGACGTTCTCGGAACTAGAAAACCTCTTCATCAAGCGATTCGCCGGAGCTCAAGCACCACATCACTATAGGTGATTTAGTGGTAGAGAAGCGAAGCCGAACGAAACTTTGGTGGATTACATACTTCGATGGAGGAACTTAAGTATGAAGTGTGAACCACAATTACAAGAACAACGATGCGCTCGGCATCTTACTTAAAAGCATTCACGGCCCGATAGCACTTCTCCTCAAAGGATTCACTATTAAGACTTTCGAGAAGTTGTTAAGCAAGGCCGGGAGCTTGCAAGAGGAGGCGAAGCAATTAAGTTTCGCCGACAAGACAGACAAGCAAAAGCCTGTGAAGACTTTTGAAAAGAAATCCGGGATCGTTGCAGCAGTCGACAAAGGCAAGCAACCGATACAAATATCATCCGAACGGCCGCAACAACCTCAACAGAATTACCAACAACCCCGACCCAGCTATCAGTCATCTCCACAGTATGAACAACCGCCTCGTCCGCAACGTACATTAAGGGAGCTTCTGAGCAGGGAATATCCATTCAAGAATGAAGCAGTGTCGAAAATGTTCCGTAGTCTGATGAAGACTCCACATTTCCACTGCTGTAGCCTAAGAGACCAGAAGAAGTCAACAAGAAAGGTGATCCCAACTTTTGCCCTTACCACCGGATGCTTGGACACAAGATGTAAGATTGCATTACCTTCAAAAGTCGGCTCAACGACAACCTTCGGAAAGGGAATATAACAATCCCGAAGGAGTACATGAAGGAACCCCAGAAAGGAGGTTCCGTCAATGTTGTCTCGACTGATCTCATCGTTCCGATAGATCCCTATACAACAGACGACGGATGGACTACCGCTTGGACAAGGTCTTCGAAAAAGATTTTAGACAGCATCCAAACCGCTTCGGTGCGAGCTTCAATTCAGAGTTCGAAACCTGTCAAGTCGGCACTATCACTTGCGATAGAAGAACCACCTCAACAAGAGACGATTGAAGAGAAGAAGAAAATCGACGAAGAAGAGAGGACCGAGGTTCCTAAGGCTAGGACTAGGGGCCGCTTATCCTAGGATAGTTGTTTCGGATTCTGGGGAGAAATCCCTCGAACCTCTCGACTATGTATGATTATTTCGCTCACTCCGGTGGGATCTTATAATGATAAGGGTGATGGAGTTGGCTACGTTTTGGATCGTTTCTAACGATTACGTGACTAGCGACAATCCGGACATCGATTTCGATACAAATGACAATTCTCAAATCATACACAATCTCGACGATCACGATGACGAAGAAGACATCCATCAAGGAGGCTACGAGAGTTCAACGAGCAATGAATCTATCTCGCGAGTTTCGAGGAGCTCCGACTACAATAGAGTTAGAGCCTTCGTACTCCGAAGCTAATCAAGAAGAACCCGTCATTCCGATTCGGGAAGAAACACCAAGCAAGCTCAACACTAGATTCGAAGAAATTACGAAGTCAACTTAAGAAGTGGAAGAGTTTTACCTCCGAGAATGGGTCCAAAGGACAAAGGAAAGCAGGTGGTTGCTCAAGAAGAACCAACCCCGGCAGAAGAAATACCCATTCGAGAAGAAGCCGAGATACATGGAAATAAAGTGGACTACAACGTGCTAGCCCATCTTAAGAAACTACCGGCCAAACTGAGCATCTACGACGCTCTCATCTTATCAAAGGAGATGAGAGAAGCTCTGATCAAGGCCTTACTTGATCCGGAAATTTGCTTAGCTCAAATGGCCGGAGATTCCTTAGATGAGGTTTGCTCGTTAAAGGAACAACGAGGTGTTACCTTCACGGACAATGACCTACTGCTCAGGATGCGAGACCACAACCGACCGTTGTACATTTCGACCACAATTGGGAAGTTTACGCTCTCCGCAGTATTGGTGGATCCAGGAGCATCAATCAATATAATGAGTCTTCGAACACTAAGCATATTTGGAAATTGATGCTCGCGAGCTCGAAGCGGACAAAATGTTATTAAGAGGATTCAACCAGAAAGGAGAAAGAGCCCTCGGATCAATAACACTACTAATGAAGACCGGTGACTTAGCAAAGACAACCGCAAAATTTCACATAATTGATTCAGAAACGTCGTTCAACGCTCTACTGGGCCGACCATGGATACATGAAAACAAGATGGTACCATCATCCCTACACCAGTGCATCAAATACTACGATGGAGGGGAACAGTGCATCAAAGGTGACCTACAACCATTCTCCGTACATGAAATTGGAATCCATGAAGATGCAACTTATTATGCACCTCCGAAGAAAACAATCTTCTCCGCAGATACCATAACGAATGAAGCAAAGGAAGTTCGGGACAACGAAGAACCTCGAAGTTCTAGTCAACAGCTCACTCACCACTCCCTTACGGCGAGATGGTGAAGGTTTCTCCACAACTCGCATCCGAGGTCGAGGCCGGGGACGAGGTCGTGGTAGAGACGTTAGGACAGATTGGACGAGGAAACCAGCCATCAATGTTGAGTGGGAAGATAGCTTCGAAGAAGAAAAAGAAATCAAGCAAGAAGCAGCGACAATAAGCTCGGAAGAAGCCGCAATTCAAGATCTCTCTCGAAGATGAGAAGAACGAAGAATACAAATCGATGTACGAGAAGATTAACCACTATGTACATACTATGACCCTGACCCCGATCCATTCTAATAAGATCGAGGGTATGGTGGTCAAAGAGGTACATAGCGACGGTGCAAAGCCCATCAAATTCTACCGTGGTGCTTCTTCCTCCAAAACCGAAAATAATGTACAACTCGAAGATGTCACTTCATCGAATTAATGGAATTACCTTTTGAGTGGTACTCTCCCTGTGTTCAAAATTTAATTCAGCGTGGTTTCTTACCTCGAAAATGGACAAAAGGTCAATCACAACGTTTTGAAAAATTATGGAATAATTCCGGTCGTCCACCCAATTCAAAGCATGGTCTCGGATTCGGCACAGTAGGATCGCTCGACGATACCGAATTTTGCTTCGTTGTCACTTGCAAGCCCAATGAAGACCGCATGGAAACTACAGACGAACTCGAAAATTTACAAATTGGAGACGCTCCACCAGAATTCGAAGAAGAGATTAAATCTACAATAGATGAGTTAACGAAAGTTAACTTAGGTACTAGCGAAGAGCCTAGACCTACCTTTGTTAGCTCCTTACTCAATAAAGAAGACTCCGAAGAAATAATCAAGTTATTAATGGAATTTAAAGACTGTTTTGCTTGGAGCTACGATGAGATGCCGTGTTTAGCTCCGCAGGTCGCGATCCATAAGCTAGGAGTGGATCCTACTTCGTCCCGGCCGGACAAGGTCCCGAAGAATGCGTCTAGAGATCGAACAACAAGTCATAGCCGAAGTTAAAAAGCTAATAGACGCCAAATTTGTCCGTGAAGAACAATACCCGACTTGGCTAGCCAATGTGGTGCCGATCGTAAAGAAGAATGGTCGATCGAATTTGTGTGGACTTCAGTAGATTTGAATAAAGCATGTCCAAAAGATGAATTCCCTCTACCGATCCCGAATTAATGATCGACATTGCTTCGACGCATGAAATATTTTCATTCATGGATGGATCTTCGTGATACAACCGGATAAAAATGGCTCCAGTAAGATGAAAAGCTTACAGCATTCGTAACGCCGATCGGAGTATATTCGTTACACAAGTAATGCCATTCGGACTCGAAGAACGCAGGAGCAACCTACCGGAGAGCAATGACAAGAATTTTTGATGATCTCATCCACAATCAAGTCGAATGCTACGTGGACGATGTGGTCATCAAAAGCAAAGTAAAGGAAAACCACTCGTATGATTTGAGAATTGTTTTCGAACGATTAAGACAATTTAACCTTAAGATGAATCCCTTAAAATGCGCCTTCGGCATCACCTCCGGAAATTCTTAGGATTCGTTGTCCGACATCGTGGAATCGAAATCGACTCGGAAAAGATTAAAGCTATCTTAGAAATGCCGCCTCCCAAAACCTTAAAACAACTACGATCTTTTCAAGGGAAGTTGGCATATCTTCGACGCTTTATCTCAAACTTGTCGAGTAGGTGTCAGCCTTTCTCGGCACTAGTTAAAAAGGACGCCAAATTTATTTGGGAAGAGAGATGCCGTAAGGCCTTCGAGGAAATTAAACAATATTTAATGACACCTCCTGTCTTAGCAGCCCCGGCCTCGGTGTAGACCGTTGATACTTTATACCGCGGCTTTAGACGACTCTCTCGAGCCCCGTTAGCCTGTGTCAATGATGAGGGTAAAGAAAATGCTCTTTACTACCTAAGTCGTCGTTTACTTCCGACGGAAATAAGGTATCCCGCAATTGAAAAGCATTGTTTGGCTCCGATCTTCGCCGCTCAAAAGCTCGAGCACTACATGCTTTCTCATAAGGTCAACTCCGATCTCGAAGTTTAATCCATTGCAATACTTGATGACCCGTCCAACGCTTTCCGGCAGACTTGCCGGATGGTCGATGATATTATCGCAATTTGATATAACTTTTGTGCCTCTTCGTGCCAGTAAAGGGACAAGTCTTAGCGGACTTCCTCGCAAGCACACCCTTCGCGGCAGAATCTCCTCTCAATGATGACTTGCCGTATGAACAAATAATGAGCCTAGAAGACCCCGATGATCGACGTTGGGAATTATATTTCGACGGAGCATCTTCGAGCACACGAAGACGAAGAATCGCAAGTGATAGTGCCTGTAAGGCAGAATCGGATTAATCTTTATAACACGGAGCGAGGGATGTTAAGATACTCCTACCACTTGACAGAGCCGTGTACAAACAACGAAGCGTAATACGAAGCCCTCATAACGGATTCGGAATTAGCTATTCAAATGGGGATAACAGACATCAACATCTACGGGGATTCTCAGTTAATCATTCAACAGATCACCGGACAGTACAGAATTTTAAAGCCAAGACTCGAGCAATACTTCCAGTATGCCATACAGCCATTGGAACAAATTCCAAATGTGACAATCTACAAAATTCCCAGGAAAGAAAATGCTTTAGCAGATGCGTTAGCTCGCCTCGCAAAAGAATTTGCCTGTTTGCAGGATGAATCAGTGGAAGTGTCAGTTCATGGACGCTAGGTCCTATCACAGCTCGACATAGACACAATACACAAATCAGAAAAAGAAGAAAAATCAGTTGCAGCAGTGACAGACAACACAAAAGATTGGCGACAACCATTAATAGACTACCCGCAAACGAGAAAACTACCGGACGATAGGTCGCTGGCCCATCGGATCAAGAAAAGAACTTCGTCTTACGCATTAATAAATAACACGTTATACGGAAGGTCTTTTCGATCAAATGTGGCTAAGATGCCTCAGACGGGTCCGAGGCCCGTGAAATTGTTAAAGAGGTGCATTCGGGACTCCGTGGCGCTCACCGGTCGGGTCCGAAGATGAAAATGAAAATTAAAAGACTAGGGTATTATTGGCCCTCGATGATGACCGACCGCATGAAAATCGCCAAGAGCCGTCACCAATGCCGAGTGCACCGAGTGGTTCTACACCAACCTCCAAATGTGCTACATCCGACAATTGCGTCGTGGCCATTTGAATGTTGGGGAACAGATATAGTGGGTCCAATAGAACCACCATCTTCAAAAGGACATCGCTTCATTCTTGTGGCTACAGATTACTTTTCCAAGTAGGCAGAGGCAGTTCCACTTAGAGAAGTGAAAGCACACCACGTGCTACAGTTTTTCAAGAACCAAGTTGTCTACCATTTCGGGGTGCCACGCAGGATTATCTCAGATAATGGGTCAGCATTCAGAAGCACACAAATCAACAACTTTGTCAGGAGACACGGAATCGACTGGCGATATTCAACAATTTACTACCCAAGAGCAAACGGCCTCGTCGAGGCTTTTAATAAAACTCTTGTTCAAATTTTAAAGAAAACCTTGGACGATAATAAGAGAAATTGGCACGAGAAGTTGTTAGAAGCCTTATGGGCCTACTCGGACAACCTTCGAACTCCTACTCGAAGCTACACCTTACGCTCCGGTGTATGGGTCCGAGGCGAGTGTTACCTTTAGAGGTTCGACTTCCTTCACTCGAATTGCGATTGCAAATAAGATCACTACGAAGAAAATGCCAAATTACGACTAGAGGAACTAGAAAACCTGGAAGGGAAAAGACTTGCAGCGCAGCAGAATTTAGAATTATACCAAGCTAAGATGGTTCAAGCCCATGACAGACTGGTCCGCCCAAGAACCTTCAAAGTTGGTGACTTAGTTCTCGTTCTCAAGAGACCTATTCTTGCACACCGCAAGATAGGAGGAAAATTTGAACCCACTTGGGAAGGGCCGTTTGTGGTTGAAGCAAGTGTACTCAGGAGGTTCCTACCAGCTAGTGAATTACCAGGGAGAACGACATATGCTTTCGATCAATGGACGATACTTGAAAAAGTATTATGCTACCTGATGTTTCGAAGGAATAAATTCTTCATCCCTAGAAGCACGGGCGAAGTAGTTACTTATGACTGGGTCCGAACCCAAAAAATAATAATAATATGTGCTAAAATAATAAAATCGTGATAATAAAGTTTTCCTTGTTTTCTTTTCCAAATCAAAATCTCTTTCCTGATCTTATCCCACTTCATTCCTGTTAAATTTAAAAATATAAGAATAATAAAAAATGTCTTTAATAAACATTTTCTTAATGTTCTTGTTCTTAGTACAGCCCCTGATCCTTTTCCTTGTCTTTTCGCAGGGAAATGTCGAGCGGGCGGTTGGTCCTGAACTTTAGAAATGGCGTAAGCCTTGCACTCGATGAAAAGAGGGTGAAAGATGGAGCGATAATCGAGATTGACTCGGACTTCGCACCGGCGGAGCCTGCAAGACGAGGAAAGTGACCGGGTCCCGAGTTGACCGAGAGGAACTGCCGGGCGGACAGGTGATGAAAGTGGGTGGCCCAAGCCACCAATCCAACAACGAAGAAAAGAAAGGCAAACACTGAAGAAGATAAGAAAATCAAGTCTGTAGTCGCTACAGCAGAGGGCAGGCTTGTCAGCGCCACGCCCACAGAGATTCAAGAAGTTCGAAGAGCTACTCTCACAGCAACGCAACGAAGAAATAAAAATCGCCGCATCCGCAAGATGTTAACCAAACTAGCTACGAACCAGCGCGACGAGGCAATTGCTACTGCCAGCACATACACTTCAAGGACACCGGTTCACCAGGAACCTGAAGAAAGGAGGCCAGTTCCTAGGATAACAGAAAGAACCAGGGAAATCTCACAAAGATCAGAGGAAAGAAGACTACCACGCTACCAGATAGAACCACCAGTAATGCATGACCTTGTTGTAGAAGCAACCCCGGGGGATGTCCCGACGGACATCATCCCCGAGGAGCCGAGGTATGCGGGAGAACGTGAAGGGATTGAGCCGTATATCCCACAATACGTCGGCGAGGCCCCGCCATCTACGGATTATTCCGAATACGAGCTGGAAAGAATGCAGAATGTCAAAAAGAAAACCTTTGAATATTTCGAGAGAATTAGAGGCAGAAGGATCAATATACTAGAGGGCCTCGAGCTACATACAGATGTATTCTCAGAATATGAACAACAACAAATTGTGGATTGCATTCGAGATTTGAAAAGAATGGGCCGAGCGGGCCGGCTAAGAGAAAACACCTACTCAGAACCCCGGAGATGGATGTCAGGGAAAGGAAGAATTACAATACAATGCAGATGCTGTTACAACTTTGTGGAAGACAGGAAGGGAAACGCTCCGGGAATACTCCTTCATGGCCAAGTGGATCCAATGCCACTAGTCATCAAGAGAATGGTAAAGAGATTGATAACATGGAGGGTATCGCCGACAGATTGCATACCCAATAGCTGCATTATTAACATCTACAAGCGGGGTGATCGCATACCCCGCACATAGATCACCACGACTTTGTCGGACCTTTCGCACGGTCTCTTTCCCGAATGAGTGTAACATCATGTTCGGATCCGACCTCCGGATAGCAGGCCCGGGTGAGTTCCGAGGGCCGGTGAAGATACCTTTATCGGTATGTTCCGTCATGATACCGAAGGGCGGCGGAGCGGATATCGCTAAGCATTGCATACCGGGAGTACCGGTGAAGCGGATCTCGGTTACTTTCAGGAGGATGGACGACAGGAAGACACCTTACCATTTCCAGCCAAACCCGGAGCTAGAGAGCCTCCGGCCTTTCCAGATGTGAGTTACATGGAAAATATCACACCTCCAATGTACATCCATACGGCATCCTTGCCAAGGATGGCTTGGAAGGTGATGTTATTGACCATGTACCCCACTATTCAGACATGGATTTTTGACAGATGCTTCTTTGGATGGAGCGATGAAGATCATACATAGTCCGTTTTGAGTCTACATGGATTGTATGAGATGTATTCCAGATCGAGTTGTATGATGTATCTTCGACATGATTGGAATGAAAGTGACCATGTCACATTTTTGGCATTCACCTCTTTTGTGCAAATTGACTGGGAAACGCCATTAAAGTTAAATGAACTTCGAACAAAGAACATAAAAGAAATAAAAAAAAAGAGAATAAAAGGAAAACTTTCCTTAAAAATTTAAAAATGAAGAACACCAAACTTACATGGACATTAAATAAATAAAATAAATTCGAACCGTTAAAGACAAACAAAATGAACATAAATCTCAAATCAAATCTCAATCAAATTCAAATTCAATCTTTCCAAGATTCCAAATCTCAATCAAATCTCAAATTCAATCCTTTCAAATCTCAAATCAAATCTCGAATCAAATCTCGATCAAATTCAAATTCAATCTTTCCAAATTTCAAATCAAATCTCAATCAAATTCAAATTCAATCCTTCCAGATTTCAAATCAAATTTCAAATCAAATTTCAATCGAGTTCAAACTCAACCTTCCAAATCTGAAATCCAATCCGTTTTACCCTCTCCCTTGTCTGGGATGGAAGCGGTTGATTCCATTGACACGGATCGAATCTGATGGCGAGGAATTGTATCCAATCCAAACCAGCAACTTCAGATCAACTCTTTTGAACAGGGTGTGTAACATCTACATATTCCCTCCTAATCTATTTCCTTCCATGAAAGTCTTTTACAACTTTCATGAAATTTTCGAAACACCAAAATTCCACACTTTCTCAAAGCAACACTACATACCTTTGCAAAGTCAATGACTACATCAAATTCAAAATTTTGGAGTTGAGGATTTTACATCCGAGACCGCATTGCTTTAGGATCCTTTCCCTATCGCAATGAAATACATCAAATTCAAATTCTTGGGGTTGAGGATTTTACATCCGAGACTGCATTGCTTTAGGTTCTTTCCCTATCGCAATGAAATACATCAAAATCAAATTCTTGGGGGTGAGGATTCTACATCCGAGACTGCATTGCTTTAGGTTCTTTCCCTATCGCAATGAAATACATCAAATTCAAATTCCTGGAGTTGAGGATTTTACATCCGAGACTGCATTGCTTTAGGATCCTTTCCCTATCGCAATGAAATACATCAAATTCAAATTCCTGGAGTTGAGGATTTTACATCCGAGACTACATTGCTTTAGGATCCTTTCCTTATCGCAATGAAATACATCAAATTCAAATTCCTGAAGTTGAGGATTTTACATCCGAGACTGCATTGCTTTAGGATCCTTTCCCCATCGCAATGAAATACATCAAATTCAAATTCCTGGAGTTGAGGATTTTACATCCGAGACTGCATTGCTTTAGGATCCTTTCCCTATCGCAATGAAATACATCAAATTCAAATTCTCAGAGTTGAGGATTTTACATCCGAGGCTCGCATTGCTTTAGGATCCTTTCCCTATCGCAATGAAATACATCAAATTCAAATTCACAGAGTTGAGGATTTTACATTCGAGACTGCATTGCTTTAGGATCCTTTCCCTATCGCAATGAAATACATCAAAATCAAACTTTTGAGGTTGAGGATTCTACATCCGAGACTGCATTGCTTTAGGATTCTTTCCCTATCGCAATGAAATACATCAAATTCAAACTTTTGGGGTTGAGGATTTGACATCCGAGACTGCATTGCTTTAGGATTCTTTCCCTATCGCAATGAAATACATCAAAATCAAATTCTTGGGGTCAAGGATTTTACATCCGAGACTGCATTGCTTTAGGATTCTTTCCCTATTGTAATGAAATACATCAAAATCAAACTTTTGAGGTTAAGGATTTTACATCCAATACCGCATTGCTCTGAGACCTCTCCTCATTGTAATGACTCAATCCAATCAATTCAATTTTCTTTTGAGGTTGAAGATGTTACATCTAAAACCACAAAATTCAAATTCTCATTTCAAATCGAATCCCTTCAAATTAATCTTGACTAAACTAAAATCTAAATTGAAACTCAAACTAAAATCTATGCTCACACATCAAAACTTAAACTAAAACAAAATGAAATCTAAATTGAAATTCCTCTAAATCATGTGATTTGGGATCCACCTCCTTTTCCTTTTCCCCAGCGAGAGTTCAGGAATCTCCAGTTTCAGAGATATACTTGACACTCCCCAGCGGAAATTCTCCTACTCTGTCCTAAGTTTGTCACTTGGACTTTTGTGTTGGTTTTGTTGATCGCTTCGGTCAACACCAATACGCGCGGTGTGCTCCGTCAGCTCACCACACCTATTGGGGGTCCATTTGTTGACCTCATTTTTGATGAGGTCTTCTCTTCTTCTCTTTAGTACTTAGGATCTAGCCTTAGGCTTTTCCTTTGACTATCTTAGAGGACTAGAATTGGGACCCACCACTTAGAAACTCAAACCCCTTCTTAACTCCCTGCAAACTCCACAAACTTGACTATAGACCCACGATCACCTAGAGGGTTGAAACCAAATGTGGAAGTTTAAAGGATGAGTTCCTATAGGACTCTTTGGCCTTAGGACTACCCCAGGTGGCTCAGTGCGGTGAAGGGCTGACTTACACACACACACTACACCTATACACTACACTTTCACACACATCCTAGAAACACACCCATATCCAACTCGACCTCTCGACTCATAAAGGTGATCCACATGGATGGTCCTTAACCCCTAAGCCCTCGCGTAAGAGGGTTAGGAACAACATAGTGGATGCCTCAAATGAGTCCCTTCATGGCTCATGTGGGCTTGATATGGCTTCATGGCTCAACCAAAATGATTTCATTCCACTAACATTCACCTAATCTTCAATTTTCCAAATTTTCAATTTTTGACCCCCGGGACCCTACACCCGCCTAGCTACCCAAAGCCCTTGAAATCACCCAAATTGTTCAAAATTTCCAAATCACCCAAAAAGTTCCCAAAATTAACCTTGAACATTTCCTCACCAATCAAGTTGATCACCCATACCCAAAAATACCAAAAATTCCAAAAATACCTCCCAATACCCTCCAAATACCCAAAATACCCCTCCTGACCCAAAAATCCAAAAATTCAGAAAATTCCCAGAAAATTCCAAAAAATCCCAAATATTCGCAATTTCATTTTGTTCAACTAAACCATGGGCCAGTTCTGTCAATTTACCCTACTGTTGTCAAAACCCCCAATTTGACCCATTTTAACCCAAAGTGAACCCAATGTCAAACCAAACCTATCCAATTCACCCAAATTCTGGTCCAATTCAATTCTAAACTTCAATTAAACATTCCCAATACCAATTTAGACCAAATCCAAGTCCAATTTGATTGACATTTGGATCAAATTTCACTTTTGGCCTTAAAAGCCCAATTTGGACCCATGACCCAAACCTAACCCAAACTCACCCAATTCAGCTCCAATTAACCCCAAATCTTTTCTAAATCTTCCTTAACATCCCCACAAAAAAACATTAACATGATTTGCCCAACATTTAGACCCAAACCCCACTCAAATCCAACCCAAAGCTAAAAGGCCCAATTTTGACCTAAACCCAAACTTAACCCAAATAAGCCCAAACCCCAAAATCAAAACCCAACCAAGGCCAAAACCTCTTTGAAACACTCCCATAAGCATTTAACAACATTAATTTTACATCAATTTCAACCCTAGCCCAACATTGGTCCAAGTTAGCCCAATTTGACCTATATTGGCCCATTCACCAAAGGAGCCCAAATTCAACCCAATTCAAACCCAAATCACTTCCAATTTGCTCCAAGTCACTCATGACACATCTATGAGTTAAACCCAACAATTATTTGGCCCAAGCCTTTACCAAAATTTCATCCCAAAATCCATTTTAAAATTAAAAGCCCACTTTCCTAAACCATTCTAAAAGCCATTTCCACCAAATACAAAAGCCCAAAATTGGCCCTAAAGCCCACATGACATTTCCATTTGCCATCCACTTAATCAAAGCCATTCCCTAAGTTCTAATCCTATCATCAAATAATTCCAAATCAAGCCTCATGTCAAATCACCCCTAAATACCAAAATTTCTCTTAAATCCATTTCCATGAAATTGACTCAGCTTTCCCCAAGCCGAAAGACAAGCCATGCAAGCCATGGACAAGCCACATGAAGCCATGGAAGGTTTGACATGTGATCAAGCCATTAATGGCAAAAGGAGGGCCCCCTTTCCTAATCCTTCTTAAACCCTTTTTTACCTTAAGCATGTCACACACTAAACCATGCTTAGCCACCTCATCATGGATGGAGACCACACCATTTTCTCTTGGGCGACCCAAGTGATCCTTTTCAGCCCAAAACCAGGCCTTGGGTGGTGAACCTAGCCCAAAATCATGGGTTGACTCATTTGAACCCAAAATGGCCTTCCCCCATTCCATTTCAATCCAAGCTCTTTACACATGGCATTGGCACGATTGATCGCACTAAGCTCCGGCCACGACCTCCACGATGACAACGGTGACCCGACCACGGCCGGCCGACCACCACGACCGCGGAAACCACCAGGCCGAGAGCTCACATGTGAGCCAACATTGAAATTCTCCCTTGCCTGAGCCGCCCCATGCCCAGTGGCCACCATGCTCGTTCTTCTCCTCACCGGCAGCGGCTCGATCCCAAGCCCTAACTCCCCCGGGAGGCCCTCCACCCTCTCCTATTTAAACACCCCCTCTCTCGGCCATGGGGGAGGTGCTTGAACCAACCTTAAGGAAACTCCGCCAAAATCATTCCAAACCACTCTCTACACATAGAGCACTTGATTCCCACTGGATTCTAGCCCCGATTCCCTCTAGGCGAGCTCGATTTTGAGTTCGAACTTCCGCACAAAACCGAGGACACTTCTTCACGGTGGACCAATCCCCAAATCGATTGGTCCTACACCTTCACCGGACTGAGGAAGGAGTCCACCGACAAAAAGCCCCCTCTCCGAGGCCACCCAGGTTGCTCCGAGCCTCCAAGCTTTGTGATCGGGCGTGGTCGAAATCATACCAGGCGATTCACTGCGACCGGGAGACTTCATCCGGAGCTTGTTGGGATCCGATCGAAGGTGACACAACTCTCGGATTGAAGCCACACTTCTCCGAGCAAAGGTATGAGCTAATTCTTCACCCCGAGCTTACGGAGATTCTCCATTTCAAATGCTTTAATTTCGATGCATGATCACCATATAGATGTATTCGTCTCTTCAAGACGAATCCATAGAAGTATAAGAACACGAAAATCCATCGAGTATTGAGTGAGATATTAGGGATTTAGTGTGGACGGCTCTCGGGTGAGAACGCTTGGGGACGATGAACGGATGTCGTTCATTTAATACACGCGCGGACGGACGGCCGAGGATCGCGTCGGATCGGCGAGATGATACGCGGAAGGCGGGACCCGGGCTGCTGACTCAAGTGGCGGCGTCGAATCAGAGAGCGCCACGCGTCGTTTCGGAGCTGCCGAGGTTGACGCGGCGCCGCGTGGATAAATAGAAAATTAGGGTATTTTTTGATTTATTTAATTCCCTAAACTTCAAAAATCCATAACTTTGTGTAGGAAAATCGAAAAAATAAAATAAAATAACCCTCTTGCTCAGTGAACAGAGGAGAATAATGTGGAAAAGAAATCATTTAATTTCATCAAGTATTTTATTTTTAATGATTTATTTTCTTTCTGCATTGTTTTAATTCTCCATGCATATAGGAAATTCACCATGGCATGAGACCATAGGGCTTTTGAAGCCTCTGAATTTGGGAACATTCCCTGAATTTTCTAAAGTCAGAGGCCATCCCTATGAGAAGTTATTGATTTTTCAAATTCATGTTACTGTTTTGAGTATTTTAATTCCAATAATTAGCATGTTGTGAAATAAATTCTAGGAAAATTTGGTGATGTTCCTTATGACCGAGAGGACCCTAGGAAAAATAGGTTTTGAGTTAGTTCATTTAAAATAACCCTAATTGGCTTAAACACCCAAAATAGGTCCCTAATTAATTAGAGCTAACCATATATCAAATTGACTTGAAATCAATTCTCCACTAACCTTTAGGATCAGGGGAACCCACCATAAAAATTTGAAGTCGATTGGACTTGGTTAGCTCTACTTAAATGGGTTGATTAAGCGCATTTAGCCATTTTGAACTTTAAAAATTCATAACTTTCAAAATACCTTTCAAAAATTCACCAAATTAGTTTTGGAGCCTCTCTGATATCAGAGGAATTTAAAGAAATTAAAATTTCAATTTTCTAAAAAATTTAATTTTTTGCATTATTTCAATATTTTAATAATTAAAAAATAATAAAAATCACAAAAATAATAAAATTCACCAAAATGTCACATTTTGAATCTTAATCACTTAGGAACAAATCCCATATTTTTATTAGGTCTATTTGGTGAGATATTAAATTTTAAAGCCCTAGGGTAATTTTTAAATTAAAAAAAATGTATTTTCTAGCATTTTCATTAAAATAATTATAATAAATCAAAGAAAAATCTGAAAATTGTAAAAATTAATTCTCTGATTTCCTTGATATCAGAGAGATTTTTGAAAATATAAAATTTATTTTATAACCTTTATTTTATTTTTAAATTAATTAATACTCCAAAACTCAAAATAATTATAATAAAAATAATATAATTTAAAAAATCACCAAAATTGGTCCAAGTGGTCCTGTGGTCATTAGGAATGTCCCATAATTTTCTTAAGGACAGAAACTTTCCCTTGGTCTTGTTATTAAATTTTCTTTGGAAATCCCTATTTTCTACCAAAAATAATTATATAAATAAATTAAATAAAACAAAATCACATTTTCTCCTCTCATGTATTTATTGATATATGAGTGAAGTCACATAAAAATTTCAAGTTCATTTAAGCTCAATTTAGTGAGTTATGAAATTATTAAGCTTGAAGGGCAAAATGGTAATTAAAAATTTTAACCCTTAATTAAAACTTTAGGTTTAATAAAATTAACAAATAAAATATTTGATCTTAATCTGATTTGGATGATTGAAATTCAAATAATTAAAGGGTAGAAACCTACTAAACAATTTAAAATAATTGAAATAAACCTTAATTAAATAATTGATTAAATTTGGAAGAATAATAAAATAGGAATTATTAAAATAGGGATATTATTAGGAAGAGATTTATTCTTTAATTTAAAAATCCCTAAATTAATCATCTCATTAATATTTAATTTTTAATTAAAATAATAACTCAAATTTAAAATATTAAAAGACTTAATCATTAAGTTAAAGTTAAATTATTAAACTCTTTTAAAAATTTCAATTAAATTAAAATAAAAAAAATAATAATTAAATTAAAAGATTAAACAAATTAAATTAAATTAAAACTAAACCAAATTAAATTAAATTAAAGATTAATTAAATTAAATTAAATTAAATTAAATTAAATTAAAATTAAATTAAATTAAATTAAATTAAATTAAACAAATTAAATCAAATTAAATTAAATTAAATTAAAATTAAATCAAATTAAATTAAATTGAAGGAAACTAAATTAAATTAAATTAAATCAAGTTAAATTAAGTTAAATTAATTAAATTAAATTAAATAATAGAATCAAGTTAAAATTAAAATGAAGTTAAATTGAATCAAAATTGAAACTAAACCAAATTAAATTAAATTAAAGTTAAATTAAATTGAATTAAATAACATCACCTAAGACATAAAGAGATTAAATGTAAAGTAACTTGAACACTATTCCAAATTTAAATCCGATAACTGAAATTGAACTAAGTCATAAACCATTTGAACACCAATTTGCCTTCGAAAACTTTAGTTATCATAACTCCTAAACAGAACACAAAACTGCAAATACAACTAAATTAAAATGTTTTGTTGGATGATCGGGAATACCTCGGATGATGTAACCTACGTGTTGCTAACGGGATTTCCACGGTCTAAATGAAAGTGTGGAACTCATTTAGTTGAGTTTAGCAAATTCATACGGACTAAGTGAATCCGATAAAAATAACGATGCGGAAGGATGGAGCCGGTGGGATCTTAACTGGTGTTGTTATAATCAATTTTAAGATTTGTTTTTAATTAAAACACAAAAACACTTGGATTTTAAAACTTCTCTAAACCAAAAAACTTCTCTCATCTCCTGATTTATGACTTCTAAAACTAAACCTCTGCAACAACAAGGAGCTCGGAGCATGGTGGGCAGCACGACCCTCGTCATCAGCAAAACATGTCTACTTCAGCAAAACTTTCTTAGAATTAAATAACTAAGCCATAGGACTTGAGGTAGTTTGCTTAATGCAACATAAATCCTCAACCTTTTGTTAGGCATTTGCATTGCAAACTAAGCCCTAACCGGTCTTAGGATTCCGAGGTAGTCGTCTGATACGACATAAACCCTCAAATCTTCAAGGCTATTTGTATGATTCTATCATATAAATATAAGCCCTAATTAATTAAAATTGACAAGATCAAAACATTAAATAAACATTAGGACTTTCCTAAATTCAAGCCAAACAATAGGATAGTCGGGAAATTACCGAAGTTCACTTCGAATCCGTAATTTCTCCTACCTTTCTTCCTTTGAATTCTCAAAACAAAATGTTCCAAATTTGATCCATTCCCTATTGAAATTCCAAAATTCAATCCTTTGAAAGCTTAAGCTTTGAAATTCTTGAGAGCAGAATTATTGATCATTATCGAGAGTTTTCTTAGGTGATTCCCGTCACTTAAGATGTAATTAACTATAGGGGCTTGCCCTTATAGGGAATTTTAAAGAACCCAGGTAATATAAACCTTGTTTAATGCTTTCATATTAAGCAAGGGAATTTGTCGGCTTATAAAATTGGTTCGCAGACCAAACGGATGTCACAAATCTTCTAGTTTATTTAATCGAGCCCCATCATCAAGTAGTGTCTCTATTCTTCGGGATAGATACATAACTTGTGATGTGGCGCTCATTTATATAAACTATTTGGGATGTGAGATCAGTTTGATTTCATATCTTAAAATTTTCAAATTTAAAATTATTTTCAAAATCAAATACTACTTTTCAAATTATTTATTTAAATTAAAAAAACTCGCCGACAATTTCTGTAGGCGACCCTCTTTTCAAAATACAACACAACCTAAAAATGTGCCGACAGGGTGCACCAATCCAAATCCATGATTTAACTCAAATTGACCAAAAAATGGCCCTTACACCCCTACCACTTAAATCCATGCCTTTACACATGGCATAACCCAATTGATTGCACGAAGATCGAAGTCTGAATCAAGTGAGCTTTTTCGACAAAAAGCCTTGGTGAATGAACCAAGCCAACCCACATAGTCACCCATAAGCTCCTCTATTTAAACACACCTCTCATGGTCAAAAGAAAAAAAAAGATTACCTTTGGGAGACTCTGCCAATTTGTTCCCAAAGCTTCTCCAAGTACTTCTAAGCTCAATCAAACCATTTCCAATTGAGGCCTCACCTTATGGATGAAGGTATCGAATTTTTTCCCTCCAATCGAGCTTATTTTAATTTTTTGTAAATATTTACATGCTTTAAGTATATCATCACCATATAGATGTGTGCTACTTGATTAAACGATCATTTTAAAAAAAAAATCACTCAATTTTGTTGAGAAACGAGTGAGATATCAAGGTTTGAAGGTGGACGAACAGCCCTGATGGAGTTGGACGCGAGTTTTGTCCATGAACATCCCGCCAAGTAGAACCGCGCCAGCTAATCATAGTGCGACACGTGGCTCCCTGGACAGGGATAGTTTGAGCGGGAAATTTAGGGAATTTTGATTTATTTTGACATAAACTTTGAAAAATCATAACTTTGCTTAGAAAACTCCAAAAAATAAAATAAAAATATTCTCTTGCTCATTGAAATAAAGAGATTAATGTGGAAGTAATTTCATATTTATTTGATGTATATTTGACTTTTAATTAATTAAATGGTATTTTCAAACTTATAATTCTTCATGCATATAGGAGCTTCACCATAACTTGAAATTTTGGTATGTTATTCTATGTATAATGGTGAATCTTTCCTGATTTTTCCAAAGTCAGGGAAGATCTCCATGATGAGATATCTATTTTTCAATTTTATGCATTAGTTTTGCTATAATAAATATAAAAATTATCATGTTGCTTAGAAAAATTAGGGTGTGTTCCCTTTGACCATAGGGACAAAAAAATTATCTCATGATTTATTTTAATCAAACAAACTCTAATTTGGCCAATACCTAAAAATTTAATTTTAACTAATTAGGAGTAACCACACATCAAAATCACATGAAATAAACTCTCTACTGTCACTTAGAATCATGGGAGCCTCACATAAAAATTTCGAATCAATTAGAATTAATTTGAGTCATTAAATGAATTAATTAAGTAACATGGACATTTTGCACATTAAAAATTTCATAAAACCCAAAATACATTTCAAAAATTTACCAAATTAAATTTGAGAGTTCTCTGTGATCAGAGGAGTCCAAGAAAAATAAAATTATATTTTTCATAAAAATTTGATTTTTAATCATTTTTAAATATTTAATAATTAAAAATTATAAAGTATCACAAAAATATAAAAATTCACCAAAATGTCACATTGGTCTCCTAATCACTTGGGAACCATCAAAATATTTTTCTTAAGTCTCTAAGTTAAGATATTAATTTTTAAAGGCCTAGGATAATTTTTAACATTTAAAAAATGAATTTTCTTAACTTTCCACTAAAATAATTCTAATAAATCAAAAAATATCAAAAAACTATAAAATTTGTTTCTCTAGATTCCCTGACTACAGAGAGATTTTGTAAAAATATAAAATTAATTTTTTCACCTTTAAAATAATTTAAAATGAATTAATACCCATAACTTAATATGATTCTAATAATTAAATTAAAACTCAAAAAATTCCCAAATTTGGTCCAAATGGTCCTCTGGTCAAAGGTCACTTCTAGTACAAATTTCAAAGTCATAGGTCTTTCCTTGGTTAAGTTATTGATTTTTCATTAAAAATCCCATTTTTTGCATTAAAATAAATATATAAATTAAATTAAATTCAGAAAAATCACATTTTCTACTCTGATATTTTAATTGACCCATGAGTAGGGTGACATAAAAATTTCAAAGTCATTTGAGTTATATTTAATGAATTATGAAGTGAACAAGTCTAAGGGGCAAAATGGTAATTATTGAAATTTAGGCTTAATTAATATTTAGGCTTAATTATGGGTAATGGGTAATAAACGATCCTAATTAATCTTCTTAGACGATTGAAACATGAGGAATTAAAGAGTAGGAACCCATTTATCACTTTTCCAACATAAACAAAATGATTATAATTTCTTAAATTATTAAAAATTTGAAGTTAATTAAAAGAGAATGTATTAAGTGATGGGGTTTAATCTTGGAAGATATTAATGTATTAATCTTAACCCCTATTTAATGATAGAAATCAAATACCACTTAATATTAATTTAATAACTCATTAATGAAAACTAAGATGAATTAATTAATCAAATTAAAATAATTTCTAAGATAAATTAAATAACCAAATTAAAACAATTTCTAAGATAATTTAATAAAAAAATAATTTTAAAATAATATAATTAATTAAATTAAAAATAATTTTAAAATGATGTGATTAATTCAAAACAACTCAAATTAAATATAATTAAATTAAAGCAATTTTAAAATAATTTAATCAACTCTAAATCACAATTAAATTAATACAACTGAATTAAAATCAACTTCAAATCAATGCAATTAAATAAAATATAATTAAATTTAAAGTTAAAACAATTTTAAAAAACAACTAAATCAACTTTTGAAATTACACAATCAAATTGAAATAACATAAGACAATGATAATTAAACTAAAATATTATAATTAATTTGAATCATTCTTAAAAAACCAACTCAACTTCAAACAAGATGGTTAAGTTTCTTAATAACCTAACCTGCCCACTAAAGACTTTCACCCACATAACTCTTAAGTGAAATGCAAAGTGAATGTCACCTCTCTCATAAGATAATTAAAACATCTAAATTCAGCGAGCGAGAGTCGAGACTCAGCTAAACCCGGATGATCGATTCATTCGAATGGTAAAATTCATTTGGACTCAAAAAAATCCCAAAAGTGTTTAGGAAGATGTTCAGGGCTTAAACCCCCGAGCACTTCCCC
The DNA here is from genome assembly GCA_022702705.1 of Papilionanthe hookeriana x Papilionanthe teres. Taxonomy (NCBI): domain Eukaryota; kingdom Viridiplantae; phylum Streptophyta; class Magnoliopsida; order Asparagales; family Orchidaceae; genus Papilionanthe; species Papilionanthe hookeriana x Papilionanthe teres. The sequence goes on from CM040421.1 coordinate 306,819, forward strand.
AACCTAATGGGGTGTTTTAAAAGAACAATTGAACTTCTTTATTTTTTGATGAAGAAAATCATCCTTAGAGAAAAACTAGGATTTCAACCTAGACGTCATAGGACTTGATAGACAACTAGGATTTCAACCTAGACGTCATAGGACTTGGTGAGCAACTAGGGTCTGAACTTAGACATCATAGGGTTGGTAGATGATCAGAATCTTCCCCTAGCCCTACCTAGGTGCTCGTCCTTAAATATTAAATATCCTAACGTGCATCTTAAGTGGAGTTGGTGGAGACAAGAAGACTCTTCAGGTACACATTTAAGTTTATTGCAATTTACATTTAACAATTTATTAAGTGTCTTACTTTCCTGTACTTATAAATGCATGAAAATGATCGAACCCGGCATGTTTAAACAACTCGAAATTTAATCACTGACAAAAATAGAAGCTGCAATTACAATTAAAATTAAAACGTCTCGTTGGATGATCAGGAATCCCTCAGATGATGTAACCCACGTGTTACTAATGAGATTTCCCACGGTCTAAATGAAAGTATGGAACTCATTCAGTTGAGTTTAGCAAATTCATTTGGAATAAGTGAATCCGATGAAAATAGCGGTGCCGGGATGACGGAACTGTGGGATCTTAATCAGTTCTGCTTAATCAACTTTATGATTTGTTTTAATTAAAATACTAAGCCATCTCAAATTTCAACCATTCTAAACCAAAACACTTCTCTCATCTCCTGATTGCCATTTTCTAAAACCAAACCTCTACAAAAATAAGGAGCTGAGAGTACAGTGGGCAGCACGGCCATCTTCATCAGCAAAACTTGTGTCTACATCAGCTAAACCTTTTCTAGAATTAAATAACCAAGCCATAGGATTTCGAGGTAGTTTGCTTAATGCAACATAAATCCTTAACTTTTCATTAGGCATTTGCATAAGCATATTATGCAAATTAAGCTCTAACTGGTCTTAGGACATCGAGGTAGTCGTTCGGTACGACATAAACCCTCACATCTTAAAAGTTATTTGTGTGATTAAACCATACAAGCATAAGTCCTAATTAATTATAATTGGCAGTATTGAAAAATTAAATAAACTCTCAAATTGAAGACAAACAATAGGATACTCGGGAAGTCACTGAAGTCTGCTTTGGGTCCGTGACATCCCCTACTTCTCTTCCTTTGGACTCTTAAAAATAAACTGTTCCAAATTTGAGCTATTCCCTATTGAAATCTCCAAAGTCTAATTGTTTGAAAACCTTAAACTTTGAAATTCTTGAGACTAAAACCACTGATCATTATCGAGAGTTTTCTTAAATGATTACCGTCATTTAAGATGTAATTAACTATGGAGGCTTGCCCATATAGGGAACTTTAAGAACCCAGGTAATATAAACCCTGCTTAATTCTCTTATATTAAGCAGGGGAACTTGTCGGCTTATAAAATTGGTTCGCAGACCAAACAGACGTCACAAATCTTCTAGTTTATTTAATCGAGCCCCATCATCAAGCAGTGTGTCTATTCTTCGGGTTAGATACACGGTTTGTGGGGTGGATCTCGTTTATATAAACTATTTGGGATGTGAGATCAGTTTGATTTCATATCTTAAAATTTTCAAACTTAAAATTATTTTCAAAAAATTAAATAATACTTTTCAAACTATATATATCTATATATATAAATTAAACTCACAACCTAAAAAATACACCGACACCTCCCCCAAACTTAAAATTTTCTATTTAATCATATAGGTGGAAAGAAAAGATACTTTAAATTTGAATCATACCTCTGTGCTTTAGGTATTTCTCTTGTAGGTTCTTTTGACATATCATCACTTAATTAACCTGTACTGTTAAGAACTTTCTATACACATATAACATTAAAGAATTTGCTGAGTAAGGAAATTTTGAAATAAGTACAAAATACTAACACAATTTCCTACTATATTTAATTACTTTACCTATTAAATTACTAAGCACAATTAATACAACATCCACATACATTTTACTAATTCAATTTTAGAGTTACAATCATAGTCTGAAATATAAAAACTTAAAGCTACATAAATTTAACTTACACATTACAATAGTCAACACAAATCCAGAACAAAATTACTAAAATAAAGAAAACAAACATATACTTAATAACAAATATCTAATTACAGCATCTAATCTCAAACATCAAAATCCTAAACTATATCCTCATCTCACATAGTCGGCGAGTGGAGTAAGTCGATAGTGAGTATAACGAGGGCACTCGGGAAATGTAACATCAAGCTCCCTCTCCTATATAGATTCTCGGCATCATAGTAAGCTATTTCGAACTCGGAATGCCTCACGAGATATTCACTTATCATAATCGTGCCTCCGCTCTAATCCTCCGATCCTCTAATCAATATGCTCCGACCTTTCATCGAAGCTTCTCGAAACTTTTTCTTTGCGAGTCGAGTTCATTCATCAAGTCATAAAGTGTAGGAGAGCTATAGGCAGGAGGGTCATAACTAGTAGAGCGAATACCCCTACTAGTCGAAGGTGCAGAGCTCCTAGTCCCAGATCTCTATCCTTCGTGGGATTCATAAGTATTTTTATTAGCCTTTGTAATGGGTTTCATAGGTTCAACCCATTTCTCATCATCTTCAGCCTCTACTCCAGACAACTGCCAGAGTGCATATATCAGACCAGGATGTCCCAGTCCTCCTCCTGTTTCACTTTTTGCAATGGCTAATATGTTTCTATAAATAATATTTCCCACATTTATACTTCTACGTTCCGAATACAAAAATTCGAAGCGCTCTATCCTTCGAAACTTCACTATGATGATAAGTAGGTAGAAAAGTGGAGCAAATAAAATAGTGCCAAGCCTTAGAGGTGGCATTCATCATAGAAAGAGGGAAGTTTACCTGTTCACGCTGCTTCATTTTCCAAGTTCCTTTCCCATCAGTGAGAAAGTTAATCACATCCTCCAGCGGACCTTCCATTGTTCCAAAAGTATCATAATCACTGGTATGAGGATATTGCACTTCGTAGAAAGAATTTATCTGAGCAGCATTAAAATCAACTAAAAATCCTCTAACCTTTATAGACTCGTCCTTTATCTGAGTCAGGTTGGCGTAAAATTCCTTTACAAGTTATACTGCAGCTCTGTTTGTAGAATAACAAAAATTTTCTTACTTTCGCTTCTTAATTGTTTGTTCCACTTCTCCTCTCGGGTTCTTGAAAACTTTGTCCTGGATGCATTTTTTGCTTTGATGATAGAGTTGTACCTTGACTGAGCCTTAATGTTTACAAATCGAGTCTCGTCAAAGTCAAGTCGCCTCTTTTGTTGTGGAGCCATTTTCCAATCTATCAAATTTACAAAAATCTTAACTAAATTCCAAAACAATACTAGAATGGCTTCCAAAGGTGACTTAAAGTAATTTAAAATGAATTCCATGGATTTCTTCCAACTATTTTCTCCACATTTTCGATTTTTCCGAATTCCTAAATGTGGAAGAAATACATGGTAACGTTTTTCGTGGGAGTGAAGCTCTTACCAAGGGAAGATGAAATCCGACGTCAAAATGGGTTGAAAATGCTCCAAATCCAAGATCTCTCAAGCCCTATGTTGGTTTTTTCGAAGTTTAGAGGTAGGGGATGATGAATAGTGTCGGTTGACCGGTCAAACAAAAGGTGTTTTTCGGGTCCTCGCCGTCAGCGAGAAAAATCTCGCAATCGGTGGGCTAATTAATTAAAATAAGCTTAAGTATCTGGAAAAAGCCGATGAGAGCACTGTCGTCGGGCTTTTTCAAAAAATTTTAATTTTTAATTTTTGTAATTTTTAATTCATTTTAAGCCTCGTTAACGTCCGATCAATCGATTCAAACATATTTTATTGTGATTAGATTTTATTTTAACTCAAATAAATTCACAAAACACAAACATCACAATTTATATATAAAATCCAAGTGTTTACAATATTCGTACACAACATACTATAACAAGGTATTTTCTCAACCTTAATACATCAAATTCAGTGTTGCAATCCAAACCACAACACTCAAAATGCTGAAAACAAACAACTATGCATAATCTCATATATACTGAGATCAAATATCGAAATCTAAAATAACACAAGTGCAAATTACACAAATTTAAATCCAAAACAATTCAACACATAAGCAGTTATGAACGTCTTATACTCATCAGAATCAGTGCTAAACTCATCTCTGATATCACCCATTGAACGTAAATGAATGAAAAGATTGTAGAAGGGTCTGTAAGGAAACTCTTCAGTAGAATCTTCTTCTATCCATCCTTTCTTTCTCATAAGCCGTATGAAACTAGCTTCAAGATGGCCAGAATGATCGAAATGTTCTTTCATCCTCTAGTCAATATGATCAAATAAGTCAGAGATGTTATTAATTGAAGTCATCACATTTTGTACCTCTTTTTCCAGTCTGTTGAGTCTCCATAAGATCATATTAGATTTATCAGTCAAAGGCCTAATTGAAAAAGAACTCAGATGTTTGATCCACAATTATAACTGTCTCGTTATCATCATCAGTTGTAGGAAACATATCAGTTGGATCTAAAGGTTTCCAAGGAAGAAGTACCTTCTCCCAGGCTTCATATAAAGCTTGGTACTGACTGCAAAGTGCAGAAATTGTAGAAGGATGTCCAAGCCCAAAAATTGATCCATGAACAATCAGGCCTAAAGCAGACTTCACAATAATGGAACCAACATCAATAGGTAGTCCCTCTTGAATATAATAGTTCAGAATCGCACACTCCTTAGAAAATTTATTGACCCTCATAGTAGGTAACAGTTTTGAAGAAATAAAGAACTGCCAGTGTTTAGAAACGAGGTTTAGAAGTGATGCAGAAAAACTAACATACATGTTTTCTCTTGCTTCCCAATCTTCTGTTTCATGAGTCAAGTAACGATAGATTTCATTCTTATTATTCCTTGTAGGGACAAAGTTAGAGTAGTGGAAAATGGGTGTATTCTCTATCAAATATAACTCATTAATTATATAAGGAGTAAAAGTTACCCATCTGCCTCGTACAGAGACGACTCCTTTGTTGATTCCATGTAAATTGGCATAGAATTCTTTTACCACAGGGATGACTACTGCAGAGGTGGTATAGCACAACACTTCCCAGTGTCGTCGCACAATCATTTCTTCGATAGGCATTGTCGAATTCTCCAATCCTCGATTCACGAATACTCATTCCTTGATCAATCTCTTTTTCATCATTACCTTATTGAAGATTCGCTGGGCTTCGCAACTGATAAATTTTCTTCTATTGAACACTCGAGATCTAGGGATTTCAAGGTTATTGGATGCCATATGGATGAGTTCTAGTGGAGTTTCAATTCATTTTTAGGAGATAGATAGTCTAGAAATCGAATTCTAAGAGTATTTAAGGAGTTAAAACCACTTAGAATTGTCAGAAACCGTCAAAATAACTCCCCGAAAGGTCTACTTGCCAAACTCACCGTCGGCGATGTCGATCTCACCGTCGGCGGGATTCCTTAATAACACAAACTGAACTTGGTGGGAAAACTCACCGTCGGCGGGCTCAATCTCACCGTCGTCAGCTAAGGCAACAATTGCCCAATTTCGCTCTGGTCCGAATGCGCTCCAAATTTTTCTATGGATCCAATTATCGTGATGATCATAAGGGTATATACGAGTAGTAAAATTCATTCATACCACAAACTAACAATAAATCAAACAAATATACAATCATTGCATATAAATAAAGATAACTATGGGTTGCCTCCCATAAAACGCTTAGTTTAAAGTCGTCAGCCCGACCTATTCAGGGTGTTAATCAGGTTCACTGAGCATTAAAACCTCTTTAAAATTTGGTCTTTTACCCTCAAAATATGGTTTTAATGCGTGATACATTTACTTTAAATCTGTTTCCAGTCTTTGGATCTTCAATTTCAACAGCTCCGTATTTAAATACTTGAGTTATAGTGAAATGTCCTAACCATCGAGATTTCAATTTCCCAGGAAATAATTTTAACCTTGAATTGTAAAGCAAAACTTCTTGTCCTGGTTCAAAATTCTTTTGATTAATCTTTCAATCATGCCATATCTTCATTTTCTCTTTATAGATTCTATCATTATTATAAGATTCATTCCTTAATTTTTCTAATTCATTCATCTGCAACAATCTCTTCTCCCCAGCATCTTTTAAATTATAATTAAATTCTTTAATTGCTTAATATGATTTATGCTCTAATTCAACTGGAAAGTGGCAAGTCTTTCCATAAATAAGTCTGTAAGGAGTCATTACAATCAGAGTTTTATAAGCAGTCCTGTATGCTCATAATGCAGTGTCTAGTCTTGTGGACCAATCTAATCTACTAGGGTTTACAGTCTTTTCTAAAATTCGTTTAATTTCTCGATTAAAAACTTCAGCTAATCCACTGGTCTGTGGATGATAAACAACAGATATTTTATGAATAATATTAAATTTTCTGCTAATCTTTGAATATATTTATTCTTAACATGGGATCCTCTGTCAGTGATAATCACTCTCGACATTCTGTATCTTGTAAAAATGTTTTTCATTAAAAATTTTGAAACACTCTTAGCATCAGAACGAGGTTAGACTTGTGCTTGAATCCACTTAGAAACATAATCAACAATAATTAATATATATGAGTTTCTAAATGAAGGAATAAATAGTCCCATGAAATCTAATCCCCAAACATCAAAAATTTCAACTTCTAATATGAAATTCAGAGGTATTTCATTTCTTCTAGATATATTACCTACTCGTTGGCATTTATTACAAGTTTTCATATATCTATAAATATCTCACAAGAAAGTAGACGATAAAATCCAGCTTGTAAAATTTTATATGCGGTTTTGTCGGTCCCAAAATGTCCTCCGAATTCGAATTGTGACATTTTTAAATAATCAGTTCAGTTTCTTCATAAGGCACACATCTTCTAATAATAAGATCCTTACATTGCTTATATAAATATGGTTCATCCCAAAAATACGCTTTAGCATCATGAATGAATTTTTCTGTTGTTGCAGAGTTAACATGGGTGGTAAAATATCACTTACAATATAATTAACTATATCAGCATATCAATGTATTTTCCACTCATGTATATTATAAAATAGTTCATCAGGGAAACTGTCTGTAATTTCATTGTCAGAGTAAGATAATTCGCAATACTCTAATCTTGACAAATGGTCTGCAATTTGATTATCAGTTGCCTTTCTATCTATTACGACAAAATCAAATTCTTGCATCAGTAATATCCATCTAATTAATCTTGGTTTGGTGTCCTTCTTTTGCATCAGATATTTAATAGCAGAGTGATCAGTATGCCTGATACATTTAGTTCCAATTAAATAAGATCTAAATTTATCAAAAGCATATACAATTGCTAATAATTCTTTTTCTATAACTGTATAGTTAATTTCAATATTATTAAGGGTTTTACTTGCATAGTATATAACTTTAAAATTTTTATCACATCTTTATTCAAGAACAACTCTGTTTACCTCATTTTTGGTGAGGTCTGATCTCTCTCCTTAGTACTTAGGATCTAGCCATAGGTTTTCCCTTCGACTATCCTAGAGGACTAGAAATGGGACCCACCACTTAGAAATTCAAGCAGTTCTTGACTCCTTCGAGCCCCACAACTTTGATTGTAAACCCCAGAGTCACTTGGAGGGTTGAAATCAGTATGTGGAGGTTTAAAGGATGAGTTTCCTTTAGGATTCTTTGGCCTTAGGATCACCCTGAGTGGTCTGGTCTTGGTGAGGGCAAGCTTGCACACACCACACTCTCACACACATTCTAAACCCTAAAAGCACACTCTCACCCAACTCAACTCCCTGACTCATGTAGGTAACTCATATGAATGGACCTCAACCCCTATGCCCCTAGAAAAGAGGGTTATGAATAATGAATTGAGTGCCTAAAATGAGTCCTCTCATGGTTCTTGTGAGCTTAACATGGCTTCATGGCTCAACCAAAATGGTCTCATTTTACTCACACCTAATTAATCTTCATTTTCCCCAAATTTCAATTTTTGACCCAGGACCCTAAACCCACCAAACCTACCAAATGCCATTGAAATTGCCCAAAATTTGCAAAACTTCCTAAATTACCCAAAATTCTTAACAATCAATCCTAAATATTCTCCACCACTCAAATTGATCATCCATGGCCAAATATACCAAAATTTCCAAAATACCCCCCAATACCCTCCAAATAACCAAAATGACCATTTTGACCCAAGAATCCAAAAAATTCTAAAAATTCTCAAAAACTTTCAGAAAACCCCAAATATTCCCAATTTCATTTTGTTCAACTGCCACATACCCCAATTTTGTCAATTTAATCCAATTTGATCAAAAAGTCCCAAATGGGCCCTTAAGGCCCAAAATGGCAATTAACCCGATCCATCCCAAATTCAGCCAAAATGTCACCCAATTTTCCCCAAATTTGTTTTGAAATCTTCCTAACATCTCCAAAAACAAAATTCAAACTTAATTTACCCCAAATTTGAACCCAAACTCCACCCAAACCTAAGTCAAACAAAAATTGCCGAAATTGGCCTAAACCAATCATGAACCCAAACAAGCCCAAATCCCAAAATTAAGACCCAACAAAAACCAACTTTAACCCAACTCTAGCCCAAGTTAGCCCAATTTGACCCACTTTGACTCTATTATTAGAAAACCCAAATTAAACCCATTTTAACTCCAAATGACACCAAATCTTTTCAAAAAATTTCATGACACATCCCTAAACTAAATACAAAATTTATTTGGCATAATCTTTTAAAAAATTTTCATCCAAAAGATCATTTTAAAACATAAAAGCCCACTTCCTTAAAGCATTTTAAAAGCCCATTTTCATCAAATCTAAAAAGCCCAAATGTCCAATCCAAAGACCACATGACATTTCTTTCCATCATCCATTTAATAAAATCACCCTCTAAGTTCATTTCATCATTTAAACAAACGAATATGGCCCCATGGAAATTTTCCATCAAAATGTCCAAAAATTCAAAATCTATTTCCATGAAATTGACCAAGCTTTGCCCCAAGCCAAATGGAGCCATGAAGCCATGCACAAGCCATATGCAAGCCATAGGAGCTACTTTCCACCTCAGCAAGCCATTAATGGCAAGAGGAGGAGGTTCTTTCTTAATCCCTCATTATCTCTTTTAAACCCATTCATGTAACACTCTAATCTAAGTTAGCCACCTCACCATGGATGGCGACCTCACCACCCTTTCCTAGCTGACCCAAGTGACTCTCCCTCAGCCCAAAGTCAAGCCTTGGGGGGAGCACCAAGCCCAAAAGCATGGCTTGACGAAATTGGGCCCAAAATGAGCTCTCCCCCATACCATTTAAATCAAACCCCTTTACACATGTCCAAAGCCAATTGAACTCACCAAACCCCAGCCCTGACTTCACTGGTCAAGATGGTGACCTGACCCTGCCAGCAAGCCACCTGGGTCACCGGAAAACACCATGGCCGAGAGCTCCATGTGAGCAAAAAATTTAAATTCTCCCTTGCTCAGCTGTCCCATGGCCATGGCTCTTCTTCCCTTCATCTAAGCAGCTGATCCCAACCCCTAACTTGCCCTGATAAGCTCCCCACCCATGGCTATTTAAACACCACCACCCCACGACCAAAAGTTTGGATGCACTGGACCTTACCAAAACTTTGCCCAATTCATTCCAAACCCCTCTCCTAACATAGAGCAGTTGATCCCCACTGAAATCCAGGCCTAAAACCCTCTGCGCGAGCTCGATTTCGAGGCTCGATTTTAAGCCAAAACCGGGACACTTCACCACGGTGAGCCAATCTTTAAATTGATTGACTCTATACCTTCACAAGACCAAGAGAAGAAGTTCCCCAGCAAAAGCCCCTTCACTAGGCCAGCCATTCTTCCTATCGGTCAAGCTTTGAAATCAGGCTTGGTGGAAATCGAGTCTAGACATTTCACTAGGACTAGAGGCTCCATCCCTAGCTTCCTTGGACTCCAACGAACGTGTCGAGCACATCCAATCGAGGCTTCACCTCTTGGACCAAGGTATGGAGACTTCTCCTTAGCCCGAGCTTTCAGTGATCCATCATCTAATTTGAGTCAATTTCAATGCATGTTAGCCGTATGGATGTGTAGCTCTAGGCTAGACGAACATGTAAGAGAAAACTGCATGTGATTTGGTTAACTATAGCTTGAGATCTTAAGGTTTAAGTGTGGACGGTTCTCGGGTTAGAACACCTGGGGATGATGAACGGATGTCATCCATTCGCGCGTGTATCGAATGAACGATCCATATTGTGCCGGACCGGAGCACGAGACGAGACCGCGGGGCCGCGTGGCACTGAGGTGGAAGGCGACATTGAATGGAGAAGCGCCGCGTGGGACTTCGGAGCTACCGAGGAGGATAGGGCGCCGTGTTGGATAAATTGAAAAATAGGGTTTTTTCCTATTTATTTAATTCAGCCAACTTCAAAAATCCATATCTCTCCATAGAAAAATCACAAAAATAAAAGAAAAATACTCTCTTGCTCAGTGAACAGAGAAAAATAATGTGGAAAAGGAATTAAGTTGTATTATTAAGTATTTTATTTTTAATTAATTTAATACTGTTTTAAGTATTTCAATTCTCCATTCATGCATATAATTCACCATGGCATGGGATTATAGGGCTTTTGTAACATCTATTCTTGGGAACATTCCCTAAATTTTTCAAGGCCAGAGGCCATCTCTGTGGCAAGTTATTGATTTTCCAAGTTTATGTGTCTGCTTTGATGTTTTAATTCCAATAATTAGCATATTGCTTAAAAAATTCTAGGAAAATTAGGGAAAGTATCTTAAGACCAAATGACCCTAGTAAAATTATGGTTTGATTTAATTCCTAAAAAATAACCCTAATTAGTCTAAACACTCAAAATCGAACTTTAATTAATTAGGAGTAACAAACACCAAAATCACTTGAAAACAATTTTCCACTGTCACTTAGGATGTAGAGAGCCTTACATAAAAATTTTAAGTCAATTGGAAATAATTTAAGCCATTAAATGAATTAATTAAGTGACATAGCCATTTTAAAAATTAAAAAATTTATAAAACCCAAAATACACTTTAAAAATTCACCAAATTGGTTCTGTGGGCTCTCTGATATCAGAGGAGTCTAAAAAAATTAAAATTGAAATTTTCTAAAAATTTTCATTTTTAACCATATTTTTAATATTTTAATAATTAAAAATTTTAAAAATCACAAAAATATTAAAATTCATAAAAATGTCATATTTGGTCCCCTAATCACTTAAGAACCAACCAAATATTTTTCCTAAGTCCCTAGGTTAAGATATTGAATTTTAAAGGCTTAAGACAATTTTTAATATTAAAAAATGGATTTTCCAACCTTTTCACCAAATTAATTCTAATAAATCAAAAAAAATCATAAAAATATAAAATTCATTTCTCTGAACTCCTTGAGGTCAGAGGGACTTAAGAAAAATATAAAATCCATTTTTAAACTTTAATTTTATTTTTATAATTAATTAATACCCCAAAAATTAAAATAATTATAATAAATAAAATATATTTCAAAAAATCACCAAAATTAGTCCAAATGGTCATTTGGTCAGTAGGGACATCCCATAATATTCTTAAGGACAAAAACCTTACCTTGGTCATGTTATTGAATTTTCATTGAAAACCCTTATTTTCCATAAAAATAATTATTAAAATTAAATTAAAAATAGAAAAAACACATTTTCTCCTCTGATATTTTAATTGACCCATGAGTATGGTCACATAAAAATTCCAAAGTCATTTGAGTTATATTTAATTAATTATGAAGTGAACAAGCCTAAGAGGCAAAAATGATAATTATTGAAATTTAGCCTTAATCAATATTTAGGCTTAATTATGGGTAATGGGTAATGAATGATCCTAATTAATCTCCTTAGAAGATTGAAACATGAGGGATGAAAGGGTAGAAAACCATTTATCACTTTTCCAACATAAAGAAAATGGTTATAATTTCTTAAATTATTAAAAATTTGAAGTTAATTAAAGGAGAATGTACTAAGTGAAGGGCTTTAATATTAGAAGATATTAATTTATTAATCTTAACCCCTAATTGATAGAAATCAAATACCACTTAATATTAATTTAATAACTCATTAATGAAAACTAAGATAAATTAAATAATCAAATTAAAACAATTTCTAAGATAATTTTAAAAAAATAATTTTAAAATAATATAATTAATTAAATTAAAAATAATTTTAAAAATGACATGATTAATTCAAAACAATTTACATTAAATATAATTAAATTAAAACAATTTTAAAATAATTTAATAAACTTTAAATTAAAATTAAATTAATGCAACTAAATTAAAATCAACTTCAAATCAACACAATTAAATTAAATATAACTAAAATTAAAGTTGAGACAATTTTAAAATAGCTAAGTCAACTTTTGAAATTACACAATCAAATTGAAATAACATAAGAAAGTTATAAATAAACTAAAATATTACAATTAATTTGAATCAATATTAAAAAACCCACTTAAATCTAAATAAGATGGTTAAGTTTTTTAATAACATAACCCGCCCTAAAGGCTTCCACCCACATAATTCCTAAATGGAGTATCAAGTGAAATGTCACTTCACTCATCAGATAATCAAATGTCTAAGTTCACTAAGCAAGAAGCAAAACTTAACTAAATTCTTGGATGATTAATTCACCTGTACAATGAAATTCATTTGGACTCAAAATAATCTCAGAAGTGTTGAAAAGATATTTAGGACTCGTACTAAGCACTTCCTCAATATGATGGGATGTTTTAGAAGAACAATTGAACGTAATTCTTCTTTGGAGAAGAAAATCATCCTTAAAACACAAGAACCTAGACGTCATAGGAATTGACTAGTAATAGGATTAGAATTTTGGTAGACAACCAGAACCTTTCCTTAGCATTACCTAGGTGTTTTCCTTGAAATATTTAAATGCTTTTGACATGTGTTTTAAGTGCAGCTTGAAGTGATGGGAAGACCCTCCAGGTATGCTTTTACTTTATTGCAATTTACTTACTTGTACTGCACTTTACTTTTCTTGCATGTTAAACAAGAATGTCACCCTGCATGAAAACTGAAACTTTTAGGATAGCCACAAAACTGAAACCCAAAACTAAATTAAAAGTCACAACAAGATAAAATTCACCGCTACAACATTTAAAATATAAAACAACTCAAAATTTAATCACAAACAGAATAACAAAACCACAATTACAACTAAATTAAAACGTCTTATTGGATGATTGGAAATACCTCGGATGATGTAACCTACGTGTTGTTAACAGGACTTCCTACGGTCTAAATGATCGTGTGGAACTCATTTAGTCGAGTTTAGCAAATTCATTTGGACTAAGTGAATCCGATAAAAATAACGGTGTCGGAATGATGGAACCGTGGGATCTTAACCGGTGTTGTTATAACCAACTTTAAGATTCCCCTAACAAAATGTTAAAAACACCTAAACTTTAAGACTTTTCTAAACCAGAACACTTCTCTCATCTTCTGATTTTCACTTTCTAAAACTAAACCTTCTGTAACAACAAGGACCTTGGAGCATAGTGGGCAGCACGGCCATCGTCGTCAGCAAAACTGAAATCTACATCAGCAAAACCTTTCTTAGCATTAAATAACGAAGTCATATGATTTCGAGGTAGTTTTCCTAGTGCAATATAATACCTCAACTTTTTGTTAGGTATTTGTATAATTATATTATGCAAATTAAGCCCTAACTGGTCTTAGGATTCCGAGGTAGTTGTTTGGTACGACATAAACCCTCACATCTTCGAGGTTATTTGTGTGATTATATCATACAAGCATAAGTCCTAATTAACTAAAATTGGCAGGATTGAAATATTAAACAATTCTCTCAAATTGAAGCCAAACAATTGGATAGTCGGGAAGTCACCGAAGTTCACTTCGGGTTCGTGACATCCCCTACTTCTCTTCCTTTGGATTCTCAAAATAAACTGTTCCAAATTTGAGCTATTCCCTATTGAAATTTCCAAAATCCAATTTGTTTGAAACCTTAAACTTTGAAATTCTTGAGAGCAAAATCACTGATCATTATCGAGAGTTTTCTCAAGTGTTTTCGGACATTTAAGATGTAATTAACTATAGGGGCTTGCCCTTATAGGGAACTTTAAGAACCCAGGTAATATAAACCCTGCTTAATTCCTTTGTATTAATCAGGGGAACTTGTCGGCTTATAAAATTGGTTCGCAGACCAAAAGGATGGCACAAATCTTCTAGTTTATTTAATCGAGCCCCATCATCAAGCGATGTGTCTATTCTTCGGGATAGATACACGGTTTGTGATGTGGTGCTTAGTTTATATAAACTATTTGGGATGTGAGATCGGTTTGATTTCATATCTTAAAATTTTTAAACTTAAAGTTATTTTCAAAATCAAATGTTTCTATCTAAAACTATATATATATATATATATATATATTTAAATTAAATTTAAAATTTAAAGATCACCGACAACTTCTATAGGCGACCCCCTTTTTTAAAACACATAACCTAAAAATATGCCGACAACTTCTGGAGACTCTGCTGGGGACTAGTTCCTCTCTTTATTTTGATCAGATGGTTTTGCTTTCATAAATCTGTAGCAAGTCCATGTCCCTAGTGGACCAAGCTACCATCCTTCCGTTGAAATACCACGTTCACTTCTATCTTGAACGGGTATAATCAACTCTCTCTCTCAGATTTTGGAGCCACTATTTAGACACCCCTAAACAGAGAGGTTCTGAAATCCTTTTACCTCTTCGAGGTGGGGTGGACCCCTAATAGGTGTTAGCTTAGGAGCGGTTCCTCGGATCGAGAAGTCTTGTGAGACTCTCCCTTCCTTTCCAATTTCTGGATTGGGTCCCGTACCTTTCCTTTGACCTCTCCCTTTTTAATTTGTTTTGTTCCTAATGAACAAACCTTCTAATAAACAAACCCTTTAATAAATGAACTTTCTGTTAAACCACAAATACATAAATAAATCAAAATCTAAAAAATATCTTGTAAATAAAATTAATAAAACAAAAAGATAAATGGAAATGTGTTCGGACTCGTTTAAAGAAATTTCCTCTCTTTCTTCATCCCGACGAAAGGAAGCATAAATCGTAACTGACACTTAGAATCTACCCTGCAGAAAATGTCTGCATCGACGCTGATTTTCTCCTTCACCAACGAGATAGACTTGGTTGTCTACAAGGACGAGCTGCCTAATGATGTTGTCATTCACTTTGGACAAGGGTTCGACAATACAGATATTAAGTTTGCCGATGTTACTCTTTTCGCACTGATGAACAAAGTACCGGAAACTGAGGAGCCCTTAATTGAGTTCAACCTGAAATCAGCTCAAGAGTTCCCTCCCCTGCAAAGGGTCCCAACTGAAGGAAATAGTGATGTTTGTAGGAGAATTGTTATCTCTACCCCCAATGGTGCAGTCATCTCGCACCGACCTCGACTCTGCTAAGGCGAAAGGGAAAGAAGTCCGAGTACGTGAGGAGCTCATTGCCGTGGAGGGTTCAGATTTTAATGCAATACCATCTGTCTTCGAGATAGAGTCCAGCTCTAAAGTTGCACCCTTAACTCAGACTCAAAGAAGAAATAGGAGCAGAAAGATCGCCAGGATCGAGAAGGCCAAAATTGCTTCGAAGTTGCCTTTTTGGAAGATATTCCTGAGGAAGAAGGAGAACTGCCTGAAATTTCACCGCTGTTGGGAGGAAGTAGATTCCACCCTCTCTCTGCTGCATCGAATGAAGAATATGTCCGAAGGATCATCGCTGCATTACCCCGACTTGCATACCATAGTGACTGTAAAAGGAAGAGGGCCAAGACTACACCACTTACCCGACTGCGAACCGTAGTAGAGAAACTAGCTAAGAAAGAAGGGTTCCCCGTATCAGAGATCCTAGGAAGGATGGAATGAGTGCCAGTCAAATCCTGCCTCGAACCGCGAGTAGACCCCGTCACTGCCCCAGAGAGGTCAAGGAAGAAAGTGCGAGCTAGTGAAAGAAGTTCGTCTGTTGTCGTATCAGGTCACCATATTAGGGAGGAGACCACCTACTGACATACAGCCGACAGATCATCTGGTCCTAGGCCTTCTGCTGCAAGAAGGATGGTGTGGCAACCTATTATTGCTGAACCGATACCGACACAATGTTTTGGAAAGAAGAGTCTCGTCAGAAAACTTGAATCTGAAGAAAGTACTACTGCATTAAAGGAAACTCCTGAAAAAGAAGTTCAACAGTCATCACATGACAACCGCAAAACCGTTTGGAAGAGGCCACTTGGGACACTATAGGAAAGCTAAGAACTAACATCCGACGGTTGGCAAGGGAAAGAAGTGAAGGATTGGGAAATGAAGTGGATTCATCAGAGTTTATGAATGAAGAATGTGCTGAGATCAATATGGTATAGACCCGAGCATCGTCAGCTTTGTAGGGAGCTCCGTCAGCCTCAGAAAGAGATGAACCAGAAGTAATGAGACCACGTCTTCAAGTAATGGGAGCTCCGTCAGCTTGAACCTCAAAAGGAAACAGCCCCAGAGATCATTCACATCGCAGACGGAGGGAAAGAGATTACGTCTGTCAATGGAGATGAACAACCAAAGATGGATTCTACAGAGAGCATGATTTCCGAGAAGGATATTAAGAACATGGTAGAATAGCAGGTGCGAGAAGCCTTAGCTCAGTCTAAGAATGGAGCATCTATCCAGATGGGTAGACCTTACCCTGAGGAGTTTGATGCAGTCCAATACCCGAAGGGCTTCGTACCACCTCGGTTCAAGACTTTCAACGGTATGAGAAACACCCGGCAGCATGTAGCACACTTTCGTGCCAGTTGTTGCAACACCGGTGGGAGCGACGCCTTGCTCTTTCGTCAGTTCGTCAGCAGTTTGTCAGGGATTGCCTTCGACTGGTATGTAGAATTTCCGAACGGTTTGGTTAAGACCTTTTCAAAATTGGAAAAACTTTTTGTTAAACGGTTTGTCGGGGCTCGGTACCACATCACTATTGGTGATCAAGTGGTGGAGCAATAGAAACTGAACGAAACTTTAGTAGATTACATTTTTCGATGGAGGAACTTAAGCATGAAGTGTGAACCTCAGCTTCAGGAATAGCATGCAATCGGTTTTATGTTGAAGAGTATCCATGGCCCGATAGCACTTCTCCTCAAAGGATTCACAATTAAGACTTTCGAGAAGATTCTTAGCAAGGATGGGAGCTTGCAGGTGGAGGCAAAACAGCTGAGTTTCGTTGACAAGACCGATAAACAGAAGCCCGTAAAGGCATTCGAAAAGAAATCCGGGATCGTCACGGCAGTAGATAAAGGTAAGCGGCCAATGCAAATACAGCCAAAGCAGCCACAACCTAGTTATCAACCATCGTAACAGATCTATCAGCAACCTCAGCAGATTTATCAGCAACCTCAACAGAACTATCAACAGCCTCGACCAAGCTATCAATCATGGCATCATGATCAGCCGCCGCCTCATCCACAGCGTACCCTGAAAGAAATCATGAATGAAGAATATCCCTTCAATACTGAAGCAGTGGCAAAGATGTTTTGCAGTTTGATGAAGACACCCGACTTTCAACTACCAGAGCCCAAAAGGCCAGAAGAAGTCAATAAGAAGGATCATCTGAACTACTGTCCCTACCACAGGATGCTCAGACATAAGATAGAAGATTGTTTCACCTTTAAGAATTGGCTTGATGATAATCTCCGGAAAGGGAACATAACGATCCCGAAGGAATACATGAAGGAGCCCAAAAAAGGAGGTTATGTCAATGTTATTTCAACGGATCCTATTGTTCCGATAGAACCATACACGACTGACGATGTATGGAGTACTGTCTAGATAAAGTCTTCAAAGAAAATTTTGGATCACATCCAGACTGCTTCGGTGCGCGCTTCAACTCAGAGTTTGAAACCTGCCGAGCCGGTACTATCACTTGTGATTGAAGAACCACCCCTGAAGGAGGAGAAGATAATGAAAGAAGAAAAGACTTAGGCTCTGAAGGTTAGACTAGGGGCTGCTTATCCTAGGATATTTGTTTTTTATTCAGGGGAGAAATCTCTAGGACCTCTGACTCTGTATGATTATTTGCTCGCCCCGGTGGGTTCTTATAATGATAAGAGTTTTGGTGTTGGCTATGTTTTGACTGTTTCTAACGATTATGTAACTAACGACAACCAACCTAATCCGGATTTCGATTTTGATACAAATAACTATTCTCAAATCATACTAAACCTCGATGACCACGATGAAGGAGAAGACGTTCACAAGGATGGCTATGAAAGCTCAACGAGCGACGAGTCCATTTGTGAATTCCGATGAGCTCCAATCACAATAAAATTAGAGCTATCAGATTCTGAAGCAATTACAGAAAAGCCAGTCATTCCAATTCAAGGGAAGACACTGGCAGGTTCAGCACCAGATGCAGAAGAGATAACAAAAGTCAATTTAAGAAGTGGAAAAGTTCTACCCCCAAGAATGGGTCCAAAGGATAAAGGAAAGCAGGTGGTTGCTCAGGAAGAACCAACCCCAGTGGAGGAACTGCCCATTCGGGAAGAGACTGAAGAGCCTGGTAATAAAGTGGATTACAACGTGCTAGCCCATCTTAGGAAGCTACCAGCCAAACTGAGCATCTACGATGCTCTGATCCTGTCAAAGAAGATGAGAGAAACTCTGATCAAGGCCTTACTTGATCCAGAAATTTGTTTAGCTCAAATGGCTCGTAATTCCTTAGACGAGGTTTGCTCATTAAAAGAACAGTGTGGTGTTACCTTCACGGACAATGATTTGCTACTTGGAACAGCTGATCACAATCAACTGTTATACATCTCAGTCACTATTGGAAAGTTCACGCTCTCCAGGGTGTGAGTTGATCCGGGAGCATCAATCATTATAATGAGCATTCGAACGTCAGCATATTTAGAAATTGATGCTCATGACCTCGAAGCAGACAAGATGTTATTAAGAAGCTTCAATCAGAAAGGAGAAAGAGCCCTTGGATCGATAACACTATTAATGAAGACCAGCGATTTAGCAAAGAAAATTGCAAAATTCCATATAATTGATTCTAAGACATCGTTCAACGCTCTACTGGGTTGGTCGTGGATCCATGAAAACTGGATGGTACCTTCATCTCTACACCAATGCATAAAGTATTATGAAGGAGGAGAACAGTGCATCAAAGGTAATTTGCAACCATTCTCCGTGCATGAAATCGGAATTCACAAAGATGCAGCCTACTACGCGCCTCCGAAGAAAACAATCTTCTCCAAAAATACCATACCAAATGAAGCAAAAGATGTTCGAGACAATGAAGAACCTGAAATTCTAGTTTAACAGTTACTCACCACTCCCTTACGGCGAGATGGTGAAGGTTTCTCCAAAACTCGCACCCGAGGTCGAGGCCGGGGACGAGGTCGAGGAAGAAATGGTGGAACAGTTGAACAAAAGAAACCGGTCATCGAAGTTGATTGGAAGAATAGTTCCGAAGAAGAAGAAATCAAGAAAGAAGCAGCGATAATAAGTCAGATGAAATCCCAATTCAAGTTCTCTCTCGAAGAAGAAAAGAATAAAGAATACAAATCAATGTACGAGAAGATTAACCACTATGTGCATGCTATGACCCTGACCCCAATCCATTCTAATAAGGTCGAGGGTATGGTGGTCAAGGAAGTGCATGGTGGCGGTACTAAGCCGATCAAATTCTACCGTGGTGCTTCTTCTTCCAAAATTGAAAATGATGTACAATTTGAAGATGTTACTTCATCTGAATTAATGAAATTGTCTTTTGAGTGGTACTCTCCCTGTGTTCAAAAATTAATTCAACGCAGTGTCTTACCTAAACAATGGACAAAAGGTCAATCACAACGCATTGAAAAATTATGGAATAATGCCAGTCGGCCTCCCAATTCAAAGCACGATCTCGGATTCGACACAGAAGGATCAGTTGATGATACAGAATTTTGCTTGGTTGTCACTTGCGAGCCTAATGAAGAGTGCTTGGAAACTTCAAATAATCTTAAAGATCTACCAATTGGAGATGCTCCACCATAATTCGAAGAAGAAATTAAATCTACAATAGACGAGTTAATGAAAGTTAACTTAGGTGCTAGCGAAGAGCTTAGGCTGACCTTTGTTAGCTCCTTACTCAATAAAGAAGACTCCGAAAACATGATCAAACTCCTGATGGAATTTAAAGACTATTTTGCTTGGAGTTACGATGAAATGCCAGGATTAGCTCCAGAAGTTGCAGTTCACAAACTAGGAGTGGATCACGCTACCGTTCCAGTCAGACAAGCTCCCAGAAGAATGCGTCTAGAGATTGAACAACAAGTTATAGCCAAAGTTAAATAGACGCTAAATTTGTCCGTGAAGAACAATATCCAACCTGGTTAGCCAATGTGGTACCGGTCAGAAAGAAGAATGGACAGATCAGAATCTGCGTGGATTTCAGATATTTGAATAAAGCATGTCCAAAAGACGAGTTTCCACTACCAATTCCAGAATTGATGATCGACATCGCTTCAACACAAGAAATCTTCTCTTTCATGGATGGATCGTCAGGATACAACCAGATAAAGATGGCACCAGAAGATGAGAAGCTCACAGCCTTCAGAACGCCGATCGGAATATACTACTAAACAGTGATGCCTTTCGGGTTGAAGAACGCAAGATCAACTTACCAAAGAGCAATGACAAGGATTTTTTATGATCTCATTCACAGCCAAGTCGAGTGCTACGTAGATGATGTAGTTATCAAGAGCAAACTGAAGGAAGATCACTTGTATGATTTGAGAATTGATTTCAAGCGATTAAGGCAATTTAACCTTAAGATGAATCCTTTGAAATGCGCCTTCGATGTCACCTCTGGGAAATTCTTAGGATTTGTTGTCCGACATCATGGAATTGAAATCGATCCGGAAAAGATTAAAGCTATCTTAGAAATGCCGCCTCCCAAAACTTTGAAACAACTACGATCCTTTCAAGGGAAATTGGCATATCTTCGACGCTTTATCTCGAATTTGTCAGATAGGTGTCAACCCTTCTCGGCATTAATTAAAAAGGATGCCAAATTTTTTTGGGAAGAGAAATGCCGACGAGCCTTGAGGACATTAAGCAGTATTTAATGACACCTCCTGTCTTAGTAGCCCCAGTCTCGGGTCGACCGTTGATACTTTATACCGCGACTTTAGATGATTCCCTCGGAGCCCTGCTAGCCCAGGTCAATGAAGAGGGGAAAGAAAATGCTCTTTACTACTTAAGTCGTCGTCTAATTCTGATGGAATATCCTTCAATTGAAAAGCATTGCTTGGCCCTGGTCTTCGCCGCTCAAAAGCTCAGGCATTACATGCTTTCTCATAAGGTCAACCTTATTTTGAAGTTTAATCCATTGCAATATTTGATGACCCGACCGACGCTTTCTGGTAGACTTGCCAGGTAGTCGATGATACTATTGCTTTTTAATATAACTTTCGTTCCTCTTCGTGCCGTAAAGGGGCAAGTTCTAGCAAACTTCCTCACAGCACACCCTTTAGCGGCAGAATCGCCGCTCAACGACGACTTGCCCGACGAGCATATAATGAGCCTACAAGACCTCGATGATCAGAGTTGGGAATTGTACTTCAACGGAGCATCCTCAACACAGAAAGACAAAGAATTGCAAATGATAGTGTCCGGTAAAGCAAGAATCGGACTAATCTTTATAACACCGGAGCGGGGATGTTAAGGTATTCCTACAATTTAACAGAACCGTGTACGAACAACGAAGCAGAATATGAAGCTCTAATAATTGGACTGGAATTGACCATTCAGATGGGTATAATAGATATCAATATCTACGGAGATTCACAGTTGATCATTCAATAAGTCGCAGAACAGTACAGAATTTTAAAGCCAAGACACGAGCAGTACTTTCAGTTTGCCATGAAATTGTTGGAGTAGATTCTGAATGTAACGATCTATAAGATCCCCAGAAGAGAAAATGCTCTCGCAGATGTGTTAGCCTGCCTCGCAAAAGAATTTGCCTTCATCGGATGAATCGATTGAAATTTCGGTTCGGGGACGACGAGTCCTATCGCAACTCGACATGGATGCAATACACCAATCGAAGGAAAAGAAGAAGAAACAACGCGTAGCGATAATGAAAATATAAAAGTACGTGCGTGCACATTAATAGACTACTCGTGAAACGAGAAACCTACCGGACGATAAGTCGTTAGCCCATCAGATTGAGAGAAGAACTCTGTCTTACTCATTAATAAACATTACGCTATATAGAAGGTCTTTTGACCAGATGTGGCTAAGGTGCCTGAGTGAGTCCGAGGCTCGTGAAATTGTTAAAGAGGTGCAGTCAGGACTTTGCGGCGCTCATCAGTCAGGTCTGAAAATGAAAATGAAGATTAAGAGACTAGGGTACTACTGGCCCTGGATGATGACCGACTGTATGAAAGTTACAAAGAGTTCTCACCAGTGCCAATTGCATGGAGTGGTTCTACATCAACCTCCAAATGTGCTGGATCCAACAATCGTGTCGTGGCCATTTGAGTGTTGGAGCACAGATATCGTGCGTCTGATAGAACCGCCTTCCTTAAGGGGACATCGTTTCATCCTTGCAGCTACAGACTACTTTTCCAAGTGGGCAGAAGCTATACCGCTCAGAGAAGTGAAAGCGCACCATGTGCTACAGTTCTTCAAAAATCAAGTCGTCTACCGTTTCGGGATACCACGCAGAATTATCTCAGACAACAGATCTGCATTCGAAATACAAAGATCAACAATTTGTCAGAAGGCACATGATCGACTGGCATTATTCGACGATCTACTACCCAAGAGAAAACGGCTTGGTCGAGGCTTTTAATAAAACTCTCGTCCAAATTCTAAAGAAAACTTTGGACGACAACAAAAGAAATTGGCATGAGAAGTTGTTAGAAGCCTTATGGGCCTACAGAATGACTTTCAGAACTCCTAATCAGTCTACTCCCTACGCTCTAGTGTATGGGTCCAAAGCCGTCTTACCCTTGGAGGTTCAGCTTCCGTCTCTCAAAATCGCAATTGCGAAAAAAATTACTACAGAAGAGAATACCAAATTACGACTAGAAGAATTGGAAAGCTTGGAAAGAAAACGACTTTCCGCGCAGCAGAATTTGGAACTGTATAAAGCCAAGATGATCCAGGCCCACAATAAACTGGTCCGCCCAAGGACATTCAAAGTCGGTGACTTGGTTCTAGTTCTCAAAGACCTATTCTTGCACACCGCAAGATATGAGGTAAATTTGAACGGACTTGGGAAGGGTCGTTCATGGTTAAGACAATCTACTCTGGAGGTTCCTACCAACTTGTGAATTGCTGTGAAGAACGACCTACGCTTCCAATTAATGGATGATATTTGAAGAAGTATTACGCAACCTGATGTTTCGAATGATGAACTTTAAAAAATGGAGTCTCATTCCCAGAAGTAGTCATTTGTAACTGGGTCCAAACCCAAAACATAAAAATGGATGATAAAAAAAATCATTTAAAAAAACGTGTTAAAAATAAAATATGTGAAATCATAAAATTTTGATCCTTTCTTTTAAATCAGCTCACTCCTGATCTTGCCTCATCTTTTCCTACTCTTATTAAAAACTAAAAAAAGAAATGAATAAAAGCTTTCCATTAATAAGTAAATTTTCTTATTGTTCTTGTTCTAAGTACAGCCCCTGATTTTTTCTTTATTTTTCGCAGGGAAATGTCGAACTGGCGGTTGGTTCTGAACTTTAAGAATGGCGTCAGTCTAGCACTCGATGAAAAGAAGATGAAGGATGGGGCTATGATTGAGATCGACTCTGATTTCACACCGACCGGGCTACAGTACAAAGAAACTGATTCGACTCCGATTGACTGGGAAGAGTACCACAGCCAGACGGTGATGAAATTGGGTGGCCCAAGTCAGCAGTCCACCAGCAAGAAAAGAAAAGCAAATCCCGCTCACGCAACAGGAGATGACAAGAAAGTCAAGTCCGTGGTTGCTACAGCAGAGGGCAGGCTTGTCAGCGCCATGTCCATAGAATTTCAAGAAGTAAGAAGAGCCACTCTCACTCCGACCCAACAAAGAAACAAGAACCATCGCATTCGCAAGATGCTGACCAAGCAAGCAGCGGATCAACAAGAAGAGACAGCTGCTACCGTCAGTGCAAGTACTTCGAAGAAATCAGTTCAGCAGAAGCCAGAAAAGAGGAGATTAACTCCAAGAATAGCAGAAAGAATGAAAGAAATTCCAAGAAGAGCAAAAACAGAATCGGTGCCACAACGCCAGACAAATGCACCAGTTTTAAAGAGTCTTGTTGCGAAAGCAACCCCGGAGGATGTCCTGAAAGAGACTATCCCCGAGGAGCCCAGACATGCAGGAGAGCGTGCTGGGATTGAACCATACATCCCACAGTACGTTACCAGACCTCGCCAGTTACAAATAATTCCAGAATACGAACTTGAAAGGATGCAAAATGTTGAAAAGAAAACTTTTGAATATTTTGAGAGAATCTGAGGAAAGAGAATCAATATCCTAGAGGGCCTTGAGCTGCATACAGATGTGTTCTCAGACTAAGAGCAGCAGCAAATTGTGGATTGTGTTGTCGAGCTTCAAAAAATGGGTCTAGCTGGTCGTTTGAGAGAGAAGACCTGCTCAGAACCTCGAAGGTGGATGAAGGAAAAGGAAGAGTTACAATCCAGTGAGGGTGTTGCTACAACTTCGCTGAAGACAGAAAGGGAAATCCACTAGGGATACTCCGTCGTAGTGAGGTGGATCTGATGCTAAGAATTATCAAGATAATGGTAAAAAGGATGGTGACATGGAGGGTATTGCCTGCAGATTGCATGCCCAAGAGCTACATCATTAACCTATACAGGGAGGGTGACCCGACCCGCAATAATGCAGTAATATTCGCTTCCAAAAGATAGCCTAAAACTTGACCCAATTTATAAATAGCGGCTAGTGTATAAATTAATATGATGTAAATTTAGAAAAAAATTTTACACACTAGGGGTACTATGCAAGTATACGTATCGTTTCAAGTAATATAGGGCTTTGAAACAAAGACCCCAATATCGATCCCACAGGGAAGAATTATAGTGATAAATTTTCTAAATAAAAAAATATATATATTTTTATCTTTTAATTTAATTATAAATTACTATTAATTTACTAGATGCAAATAAAGAAAACAATAATAAGAAAATGATTTATTAAAACTATATAAAATAAACAACTTTCTTTCCTTCAATTAATCTAAGATTTTTAAGATAATTTAATATTCGTTAGAGAATTTGATTTATGGTATTGTGCCAAATAGAAACATTCCTATTATTTACCCTTTGATCCAAGCACAAAGAACATTGGCTAATTTACAGAACAGGTCCGGATGTATTAATAGTAGAATGGGTTAATCTAGGCTCACACTTCTAGATGTCCAAGGGTGTCTATGGTCGACCCTACGAGTGACCCTTTCCTAATCTATAAATTAAATTATAAGAAGTTAGTCTGTCACTCTAAAAACTTATCAATTTTATGCCCTTTAAATCTTATCTTCCTATTTATTTGCACTTCACCTTGAATAGCCCGCACATAGCCTTCGACTACCCAAGGATTCATGTGACATTTACAAGTTAAGAGTTCTTCTCTTTCAAGGTCTCAAAACTCTTCGACGGGTTTTAACAATTTAAATGGCCAATTTAAAAAGTAAAGTAAGATCGAGTATTAATGTCATCACGATGTTTTGAAAATATTTTGAATTTCGATTCTCCATCGAATCTTTATATTATTTTATCTATCTCTTCATAATTGAAGGAAGAAAGTAAACTAACTACTCATAACACATTGAAAATAAACGACAAAACATGATAAATAAACTTTGAATCAAATATAAAAATACTTATCTCGAATATTTCTTCTACGGAACTTCGATTCCTACCGACACCACAGTGTAATGAACTCCAGATGCAACAACTTGAAAATAAACTCACTAAACTAAACAAAAGTGGCCCTAAATTTCTCTCTCTATTTCTCTCTCTAAGGATGAGAGATCCTAAAGTGGATAAGAGAAAGGGTTACAATGGGAGGGGCACGTTTTCTAAAGAAATGGACCCCTATTTATAGGCTTCAAGAGTTGCCTTGAGGCACCTCTTCAAAACATGTCCACATGTTCAATAATCGCTCACTCTGTCAAAATAACTGATCAAACATTGTCAAAAACTTGGCAGTTTCTGTATCGAGTCTGGCGCTTAAGCGCCAGCTTCTGGCGCCTAGGCGCCAGCTTCTGGCTTTTTATACTTTTTGTATTTTGCTTTATTTTTGCTCCTTTTTGCTCCTTTTTCCTTTTTAGACCTTTTTACATCACCTACATCCAAAAACACAAAAAAATACCTTTCATTAAAGCATAATATCCTTAGAAATTAATAAGAATTAAGACATAAAGAAATAGGTATTTTTTTTATAGATCAAAATCCCCCAAACTTAAATGTTACTTGTCCTCAAGTAACTCTTTCTACTATATAAAATATATAACCTTTGGAATAAAAGAAAAATATTTAGGATTCTTTATAATTTTTTATTTTATAAAGTCTTTAGTAAATTATTAACCCAATTTCACTAACTAGGTTTAGTTTTAAGAATTTAAAGAATATTTAACTACCAAATCATAAGATTTCAAACTTTCCATCCATTTTGAAAATAATAGAAGTCTATTATATTAAGCTTTCATAGATTATTTACAAGAAAAAGATCTTCTTGAAAAATCTTTTCTAAATAAATATTTATGCATAAAAATTAAGTAAAGTATGTAACTAGTTTTCTTCCTATAAGATAATTCAAGTGAAGCCAATTTTTTATTAGGCATTTTCTCAAGCTTCTCCTCTCTTCTCTTTTTTTTTTCTTTTCTTCTTCTTTTTATTTTTTTTTTATTTTTTTTATTTTTTTTGTTTTATATATAGAGGATTATTATATCTAGATAGTCTGTTAATGGTTTTGAACTTTACTATCCTTAACTTATATTTTCAAAACTTATACATTTCCACTTAATTATTATAACATAAATAAGAATTCAAAAAGATTTCCAATCTTTTATTTTTCAAGTGATAATTTTTTATTACTTAATATTTCTAAAAATCTATTATTTCTAGCATGAATAGAAAAAATTCTTTATCTTATTTTTCTTTAAGTTAAATAATTCTATTCTGAAAATCAATCAAAGTTAGTAAAATTTTGGTTAAATTTTTCACTAAATTGTTTATAATTTCAAAAATAAAAGTGATCTCAAATAAATTCTCCATTCCTTAAGTTATGTTAAAAAGTTTTTTTTATTTTTATGAAAATATTAGCTCTTTAAGGACAAATAAAATTTAATTTTGAATGGATTTTCCCTTCCCCCAAACTTAAGTTTTGGTATACTATGATAATTTGAAAGTATGAGAGAAATAAAATCATAAGAATTTTTAATAAGTATGTAAAAACAATCTTAAAAAAAATTAACTTATAGCATGCTTTTATGAATAATTGAGA
Source organism: Papilionanthe hookeriana x Papilionanthe teres (assembly GCA_022702705.1). Taxonomy (NCBI): domain Eukaryota; kingdom Viridiplantae; phylum Streptophyta; class Magnoliopsida; order Asparagales; family Orchidaceae; genus Papilionanthe; species Papilionanthe hookeriana x Papilionanthe teres. The sequence goes on from CM040421.1 coordinate 334,439, forward strand.
TAAAAATTAAGCATGTATAAAAAGTAAGCAGGCTAATTTTATGATGATACTAAATTTGAAACAGAATTAAAACAGAGCAAAATTACTAATTACTAAACAATAGACTAAAACAACATATAAATTAATTCTAATTTCAATCTCAACACAATATACTAAGAATATTTTAACAACAAAATCTTAACACTAATCGATCAACATACATCAAACACAAAACTAAACAAACAAAACAAACAAAACAAAGTAACAGAGTAGCTCAACATAAAGATCTATAACTACTAGTCACTAGTTGTAGCCTCATCATCATCATCATCATCACCAAAGGAAAATTCTACGTCCTTAGGATCAACAAATGGTGTAAATCTAGGAAAAGTAGGAAAACTAGGGAAATCTATGGTGAAAATCTAAAATAAATGGTTTAAAGTGTAGATCTGACCTTGAGACAAAGAAATCAAGTGGTTTCGCGCTCAAATCCTTGATGTTTTGACCTCAAAATGGATCTAGGGATGTATTTTCGCGAAAATGGGGAAGAAGATGAAGCTTAGGCATCAAAAATGGCTTTTGGGGGTTATTTAAGTAAACTCTCGGGTACAGGCCGAACTGGCGCTTAGGCGCCAAATTCTGGGGCCTAGACGCCAGACTCGCCTTTCACAAAAAATTATTTTTAAATTTAATTTTCCACCAAAATTCATAAATTCAACTTCCAATTACTAATATCATAGTAGGGTTTCAGTTCCTAACTTCCACAACATTTTTCAAAAATTTATAAAAATTAAATATTAAATCCACCAATCAAACATAAGGTTTCAATCAAACTCACTAAATTCCATTTATAACCTTCAATATTGACTCAATACATTCCTGATAAGTATTATATTTGATTCAAGTTCCTAATACACACTCAAACATAACAATTTCTAAGCAAAAACAACACACATTGAACATGAAAGCAAATACACAAACAAACACAATCGATTCTCTAAATCGATACAACGACTCAACAAACCATAATAACTATCTCATTACCAGAATATTCTAATCTTCACAAGGGAAATTGTGTATTCCACTTAGAAAGAACACTAACGCTCTCGGGAAATCCGTAGTCATCTTTTCGTCAATCCACTTGTTCTTCGCATACATTTCAACTTGAGCATCTTGATAAGCCGCAAAATGATCAAATTGAAGTTTCATTTGCCATTCTAGATGTTCAACTTGATGAAATATCTTATAAAGGCGATCTCCAATTTTTTTAAACTCCACTTCAAACTTATCCAAATGACTAGAAATTTTCTCTAAACTTACAGCGATGAAACCATTGAAGTAGGGTTAAGGATCTTTTGAAACCTTGTCCCTAGCTTCTTCTCCATGATTTCTTCCTTCCATTTCTTCAAAAATTTCTCAAATCTCTCAAGAATGAAGTGTTAGGGACGTAATTTTGATTGCTTGATGGTTAGGGAAGAAGATAGGTTGATTTAAAGGTGAAAATCGTGTGAAAAACTGAAAATTTTTTATTTTTGCACGACCCAGTAACTGTGGCGCTTAGGCGCCGAATCTGGCACCTAGGCGTCGGACCTATTGATACATAGTTGATTATGGCGCTTAGGCGCCGAATTCTGGTGCCTAGGCACTGGAACTATGTTCAACTCCGTTTCGCCTAATCGTCAAATTTCAAAATTTTGTTCTCCAAGATAGGTAAATTATGCTGGTAAGAGTAATTTAGACTCAATAACTCTCATTGTAAACTATCATAACGAAGGTTAACTTGATCTCCTTTTTACTCATATTCAGAATAGAGTGATCCTATTTTTAAATCTTACATACTTCAAAATAATTTTTAGCCTAAGTCATCAAAGACTTATAAGCATCAAATTTTTCTAAAGTAATATAAAATTAATCAAGATCGAGGCATAACCTTACATCAAAACACAAAAACACTCAAAACACAAGATAATTATGGGTTGCCTCCCAAAAAAAGGCTTGGTTTAACATCGTCAGCCCGACTTAAGTAAATCTTTAATCAGGTTGACTCAATTCATAAGCCTCTTTATAAATCTTTTTAATATCTCCCAAATAAGGCTTCAATCTTACTCCATTTACTTTAAAAAATTTTCCTGTTTTGGGATCTTTAATATCCACAGCTCCATAATGGTATACTTTCTCAACTAAAGAGGGTCCAATCCATTTAGATCTTAATTTTCCAGGAAAAAGTCTTAAACGAGAATTAAACAGTAATACTTTTTGTCCAAGCTCAAAAATTTTTCCTGAAATTTTCTTATCATGCAACAACTTCATTTTCTCTTTATAAATTCTCGCATTTTCATATGATTTGTTTCTTATTTCTTCCATCTCATTTAGTTGCAATAATCGTTTTGCTCCTGCTTTATTCAAATTAAAATTAAACTCCTTTATCGCCCAATAAGCTTTATGTTCAAGTTCTACAGGTAAGTGACAATGTTTACCATAAATTAATCGGTAAGGTGACATTCTGATTGGTGTCTTATAAGTTGTTCTATAAGCCTATAATGCAGAATTAAGTCTATCAACCCAATTAGTTCTTTTAAGATTAACAATCTTTTCTAAAATTCTTTTAATTTCTCTATTTGATATTTCAGCCATTCCACTAGTTTGTGGGTGATAAGCAGTTGCAATTCTATGTTTGATTCCAAATTTTTGTAGTAATGATTGAATTCTTATATTCTGAAATGACTTCCACCATCAGTGATAATTACCTTAGGCATTCCAAATCTTGAAAATATCATTTTCTTTAAAAATTTAGAAACACTTTTGGAATCACAGTTTGGTAAAGCAACAACTTCAATCCACTTTGAAACATAATCAACTGCTAATAAAATAAAAATTTTTCCAGACAATGGAACAAATGGTCCCATAAAGTCTAAATCCCATATATCAAAAATTTCAACTTCCAATATATAGTTTAAAGGCATTTCATCTTTCCTAGATATATTTCCCATCCTTTGACATCGATCACATGTTTTCACATATTGTCTCACATCTTTAAATAAGGTAGGCCAATAAAATCCAGAATTTAAAATTTTAAATGCAGTTTTATCTATGCCAAAGTGTCTTCCAAAATCAGAATCATGACATTTTTGAATAATAACAAATGTTTCCTCATAAGGTACACATCTTCGAATCACAGAATCTTTACCAATTTTAAATAAGTGAGGTTCTTCCCAAATATAAGGTTTAGCATCATATTTAAATTTCTTAATAAATTTTTTATCCATGTCATAAGGCAAAATATTGCTAACTAAATAATTAACAATATCAGCATACCAAGGTGTTTTGGACCTTTGAATAACATATAAAGATTCATCAGGGAATTTCTCATTTATATTTTCTTCTGAAATAATATCATTTTTAATTCTAGACAAATGATCAGCAATTTGGTTTTCAGTTCCTTTTCTATCTACTATTTGAAAATCAAATTATTTTAGAAGTAAAACCCATCTTATAAGTCTAGAGTTTAGAATCCTTCTTAGATAATAGATATTTAATAGCAGAATGATCAGTACGAACTATGCATTTAGTACCAAGAAGATAAGGTCTAAATTTATAAAGGCATATATTATAGCTAGAAGCTCTTTCTCAGTGGTAGTGTAATTTCTTTGTGTTTCAGTGAGAGTTTTATTAGCATATTATACAACTTTGAAAACTTTCTCATATTTTTGTCCTAATACAGCTCCAATTGCAAAATCACTTGCATCACACATTAATTCAAAAGATTTATTCCGATCGAGTGCAACAATGATAGAGTGCGATTATTAATTTTTCTTTTAGAATATTAAAAGAATTAATACATTCTTTATTAAATTCAAATTTTGCATTCTTTTCTAACAAATGACAAAGAGGTTTAGCAATTTTAGAAAAATCCTTTATGTATCTTCTATAAAATCCAGCATGACCTAGAAAACTTCTCACATCAATAACGAGTAGTAGGTGGTTGCAATTCAACGAATAATTTTAACTTTTGCTTGATCTACTCCATCCCTTTTTGTGATACTTTGTGACCAAGTACAATGCCTTCTGTGACCATGAATTGACATTTTTCCCAGTTAAGAACTAAATTTGTTTCTTCACATTTTTTCAAAACTTTGGCTATGTTTTCCAAACAAGATTCAAAAGAAATTCCAAAGACTGAAAAATCATCCATGAATATTTCAATTCCTTTGTCAATCAAATCACAAAATATTGACATCATACATTTTTGAAAAGTTGCAGGTGCATTACATAAACCAAAAGGCATTTTTCTAAAAGCATGTGTTCCATAAGGACTTGTAAATGTTGTCTTTTCTTGGTCCTCGGGAGCGATAAGTAATTGATGATAACCGAATATCCATCCGGAAAACGAAATATGAGTGTCCGAACTAATTTATCGAGCATTTGATCCAAGAAAGATAAAGGAAAATGATCCTTTCTAGTGTCTTTATTTAATTTCCTATTGTCAATACAAATTCGCCATCCAGTAACTTGTCTTGTAGGAATAAGTTCATTTTTATCATTAACAATGACAGTTACACCTCCTTTCTTCGGAACACAATGAATAGGACTTACCCATTAACTATCCGAAATAGGATAAATAATACCAGCATCCAACCATTTAATAATTTCTTTTTTAACAACCTCTTTCATGATAGGATTTAATCTTCTTTGTGATTCTATAGTAGGTTTAAAATTTTCTTCCATTAAGATTCTATGCATGCAAATGGAAGGGCATATTCCTCTTATATCAGTAATAGTCCAACCAAAAGCTTTCTTATAATTCTTTAACATACCTAGTAGTTTTTCTTCTTGATCTTTACTCAGTTCAGAAGAAATAATAACAGGTAAAGTTAACGAATTTCCAAGAAACGCATATTTTAAATGGGAAGGTAACATTTTTAATTCCAGTTCAGGGGCTTTTTTAATTGAGGGTAAAAGTATATCATTTTGAGTTATGTCTAAAGTTTCCCAATTATCTTTAATAAAATGAGTCTCTTCTTGTTCTACTACTTCATCTTTATCAGTTAAAAATTCAAATTTTTCTTCAGAAATGACTTTACATTTTTCTTGATAATGTTTTTTAATTAAATAATAAATTATATCCATTCGATAACATTTCTCTTTATCAGGGTACTTCATTGATTTAAGAACATTGAATTTAATTTCTTGATCATTAACTCTCATGGTTAGTTCTCCTTTTTGCACATCAATCATAGCTTGTCCGGTAGCTAGAAAAGGTCTCCCTAAAATAATAGGTATCTCTTTATCTTCTTCCAAATCAAGTACTATGAAATCTACAGGGAAGATAAATTTATCCACTTTGACAAGGACATCCTCTATAACTCCTTTAGGATAAGTGATAGACCTATCAGCCTAGTCGAAGGGTTACAGGTGGTGGGAGTAATATCTCCTAAATCCAATCTTTGAAAGATAGAAAATGGCATGAGATTAATACTTGCTCCTAAATCACATAAAGCTTCTCCACAAAATTTTTCTCCGATAGCACGAGGTATAGTGAAACTTCCAGGATCCTTAAGCTTTTCGAGTAATTTCTTTTGAATTATTGCATCGCATTCTTCACTTAATGCAACAGTTTCAAAAGCTTCAAATTTTCATTTTTTGCTTAAAATATCCTTCATAAATTTTGCGTAAGTTGGCATTTGTTCTAAAGCTTCAGCAAAAGGTATGTTAATAGAAAGTTTCTTAAAAATTTCAAAGAACTTAGAAAATTGATGATCTAATTTCTGTTGTTAAAGTCTTTGAGGAAAAGGTGGTGATGGTTTTTCAACTTCCACATTAACAGGTATAACAATCTGATCTTGACTAGGAGAGAGAGTTTTTTTAGGTTTTTCAATCTCTTCAACCTCAATCTCTTTTTCAATTTCATTCTGCATTCTTTCTTTTAATTCCTTTCCACTTTTAAGTTGCACAACTTTAGCTTGTTCATGTTCTTTTCCAGTTTCCTTGGGATTAATTTCAATATTACTAGGAAGTGTTCCTACGAGTGTCGTTATTAATTAAAGTAGTAATTTGCCCCCATTTGATTTTCAATATTACGAATAGCGAGTATTTTGATTTTGTAATTGATTATTCATTTGCATAATTAATTCTTCTATTAATAACTTTTTCTGTGATTATTAAATCCGGGAGGTTTATAATTTGAATTAACTTGATTATTCCAATTTCCGAGTGGGATGAGATTGATTATTACCCCATTGTTGTTGTGAATTATTCCGATTAAAATTAGGATGATTTTTCCACCAGGATTATAATAATTTGAATAAGGATTATTTTTATTTGTAATAGCTTGTAAAGTTTCAATAGTTTGAGAATCTTCAATATTAGCAGAGTTATTATGCGAAATATTAATTGCAAAATTATCTAATTTCTTAGACATTTTCGCAACTTGTGAAGCTAAGATAGAAAGGCTTCATTATCATGAATACTTTCCATCTTTTTAAGATTAATCCTTTCGGAAGGCCATTGAAAATTGTTATTAGCCATTTCTTCAATTAAAGTGTAAGCTTCTTCAAATGATTTAGACATTAAAGAACCTCCAGCAGCAGCATCAATAATAGATTTTAAAGATCCAATTAATCCATTATAAAATGTTTGAATAATCAACCAATCAGGTAAAGCCTGATGAGGACATTTTCTTAATAGTTCTTTTAATCTTTCCCAAGTTTCATAAATTGTCTCCCCATCAAATTGACTAAACGAAGTAATATCATTTCTTAATTTAGCAGTTTTAAAAGGAGGAAATATTTAGCAAGGAATTTTTGTGTCATTTCAGCCCATATTTTAATAGAACCAGTCGCTAATGAGTTTAACCACATCTTTGCTTTATCTCTTAAAGAAAAAGGAAAGAGTCTAAGTCTAAGAGCATCATCAGAAACACTGTTATATTTAAAGGTAACACAAAGTTCTAAAAAACTAACAAGATGTAAATTTAGATCCTCATTTGGTGATCCACCAAATTGATTGTTTTGCACCATTTGAATAATAGACGGTTTAAGTTCAAAAGAATTAGCATCTACAGTAGGTATTTGAATAATACTATGAAGTTTATCAACTGTAGGGTTAGCATAATCCCTTAATGGTTTATAAACATTTTGATCATTAAGTTCAATTGGATTTTGTAAAGTAGTCATTTCTTGAAATTTTTGAATTTGTTTCCCCTTTTTAATTTTTCTAATTATACTTTCAAATTCAGAATCTAAAAGTATTAATCCTTCAGAACCAAATCTTTGCATAAAACAAGGAATAAAATATATATCTTTTTTTTATAATAATTTATTTATTTTTTTATTATTTTTTTTATAAAAAATTTATACTATTCTATTTTTTTCTTCCCCAGCAACGGCGCTAAAAACTTTGACCCGACCGTAAATAACGCAGTAATATTCGCTTCCAAAAGATAGCCTAAAACTTGACCCAATTTATAAATAGCGGTTAGTGTATAAATTAATATGATGTAAATTTAGAAAATATTTTTACACACTTGGGGTACTACGCAAGTATACGTATCGTTTCAAGTAATATAGCGCTTTGAAACAAAGACCCCAGTATCGATCCCACATGGAAGAATTATAGTGATAAATTTTCTAAATAAAAAAAATATATTTTTATCTTTTAATTTAATTATAAATTACTATTAATTTACTATATGCAAATAAAGAAAACAATAATAAGAAAATGATTTATGAAAACTATATAAAATAAACAACTTTCTTTCCTTCAATTAATCTAAGATTTTTAAGATAATATAATATTCGTTGGAGAATTTGATTTATGGTATTGTGCCAAATAGAAGCATTCATATTCTTTACCCTTTGATCCAGGTGCAAAGAACATTGGTTAATTTACGAACGAGTCGGATGTATTGTTAGTAGAATGGGTTAATCTAGGCTCACACTTCTAGATGTCCAAGGGTGGCTATGTTCGACCCTACTAGTGACCCTTTCCTAATCTATAAATCAAATTATAAGAATTTAGTCTATCACTCTAAAAACTTATCAATTTTACGCCCTTTAAATCTTATCTTCCTATTTATTTGCACTTCACCTTGAATAGCCCGCACATGGCCTTCGACTACCCAAGGATTCATGTGACATTTACAAGTTAAGAGTTCTTTTCCTTCAAGGTCTCAAAATTCTTCAACAGGTTTTATTAATTTAAATGGCCAATTTAAAAAGTAAAGTAAGTTCAGGTATTAATGTCATCACAATGTTTTGAAAATATTTTGAATTTCAATTCTCCATCGAATTTTTATATTATCTTACCTATCTCTTCATAATTGAAGGAAGAAAGTAAACTAACTACTCAGAACACATTGAAAATAAACGAGAAAACATGATAAATAAACTTTGAATCAAATATAAAAATACTTATCTCAAATATTTCTTCTACAGATCTTCTGATTCCTACTGACTCCACATTGTAATGAACTCCAGATGCAACAACTTGAAAATAAACTTACTAAACTAAACAAAAGTGGCCTTAAATTTCTCTCTCTATTTCTCTCTCTAAGGATGAGAGATCCTAAAGTGGATAGGAGAAAGGGTTACAATGGGAGGGGCACATTTTCTGAAGAAATGGACCCCTATTTATAGGCTTCAAGGGTTGCCTTGAGGCACCTCTTCAAAACATGTCCACATGTCCAATAACCGCTCACTCTGTCAAAATAACTGATCAAACGTTGTCAAAAACTTGACAGTTTTTGTATTGAGTCTGGCGCTTAGGCGCCAGCTTCTGGCTTTTTATACTTTTTGTATTTTGCTCCATTTTTGCTCCTTTTGCTCCTTTTTCCTTTTTAAACCTTTTTACATCACCTACATCCAAAAACACAAAAAAATACTTTTCATTAAAGCATAATATCCTTAGAAATTAATAAGAATTAAGACATAAAGAAATAGGTATTTTTTATAGATCAGAGGGCGATTGCATACCGCCACACATAGAACATCACGACTTCATCAGACCCTTCTGCACAGTGTCTTTTGTCAACCAGTGTAACATCATGTTTGGATTTGACCTCCGGATAGCATGCCCCGGAGAATTCCGAGGGCCGGTGGAGATACCACTACCGATAGGTTCCGTCTTGGTGTTAAAGGGGAATGGAGCGGACATAGCAAAACATTGCATTCCAGGAGTGCCTGTTGAGCGGATCTCCGTCACTTTCAGAAAGATGGATGACAGAAAAATGCCTTTCCACTTTCAGCCAGATCTACAGTTAGAGAGTCTTCGACTCTACGTAGCCGCGAGCTACATGGGAGATAGCACACCTCCAATGCACATCCGAACGACATTTCCTTCCAAGGATGGCTTGGAAGGTGATGTTATTGTCCATGTATCTCACTATTCAGACATGGATTTCAACAGACACTTTTGGAAGAAACTTGCAAGAATCTTACACAATCCGTTTGGATTTATGTGGATTGTATGAGATGCTGAATTTTCAAGGAAAATATTATCATGTTTTGGATCAAGCTATATGATGTATTTTCAACAAATTGGAATGGAAACGACCATGTTGTATTTTGCCTTCACCTCTTTTATGCAAATTGACTAGGAAACGTCATTAAGTTAAATGAACTTCGAACAAAGAACGAAAAGAAAATAAAATGAATAAAGAACTCTTTTTAAGAATCTGAATGTCAAAACAAACTCCAAATTAACATGAACTCTAAATAAACAAAAATGAAATTGAATCACTAAACAAACGAAATGAATCTAAATCTCAAATTGAATTCCGATCCGAATCTGTCAATTTGAATCTTTCGACTGAAATCCATTTGAAGCTCCTTTGGAACCTCTTTTGAGTTGATTCCTCCCCGCAGAAGACTTCAACTTCAGTTTCAAACTTCGAAACTCTGAATCTGAGATTCCCAGCCTCAGACAGTTTTCAAATCTCTTCGGATTCTCCGCGATCTCTTCCCTCTTTGAGAAGGTCGACTGAGTCTACTGACACAGAACCACAAAATTTTTCGATTTGGTTCTGATGGCATGGATTCATATCCTTCGCCAAACAATCAAAATTTGATCAACTCTCTGGGGATGTGAAACACTTTCATGTCTCATTCCAATCTTCCACTAAACTAAAATTTCCACAGAATCTTCAAAACTAAATCAAAAAACAAACTTCTGGGATTGGTACCTAACTTCCAATTCCCATCCTTCTGAGGCTGGTACCAAACTTCCAGTCCTCATTTTGAGATCGACACTTAAATTTTGATTCTCCTAAATGAATGTTCGCCAAGTTCACATTCCTTCTGAGAAATTTTTCCTCACTCTAATCCTCATACTCGGGTATGAGACCGATAAGGCATCCTGATCTCGGTGTCCGCCAAGTTCGCATTCCTTCTGAGAAATTTTTCTGCACTCTAATCCTCTGACTCGGGTATGAGACCAACAAGGCATCCTGATCTTGGTGTCCGCCAAGTTCGCATTCCTTCAGAGAAATTTTTCCACACTCTAATCCTCCGACTCAGGTATGAGACCAACAAGGCATCCTGATCTCGGTGTCCGCCAAATTGGCATTCCTTCCGAGAAATTTTTCCTCACTCTAATCCTCCGACTCGGGTATGAGACCAACAAGGCCTCCTGATCTCGGTGTCCGCCGAGTTCGCATTCCTTCCGAGAAATTTTTTCGCACTCTAATCCACCGACTCGGGTATGAGACCAACAAGGCATCCTTATCTCGGTGTCTGCTAAAATCGCATTCCATCCAAAAAAATCTCCCGCATTTTTGAAATTTTGAGGTTGGTAATTAACTTCTGACTCTCTTCAGAGACTGGTACCTAACTTTCAGTTCTCACCCTTTTCTCGATCGGTATTTGATTGCCGATTTCTTCTCGAGGCTAGTACCTAAATTCTAGTTCTCTTTGCAATCCTGAGGTTGGAATCTAATTTCTAATTCTCATTTTAAATCCAAAATCTCTGCGAAATTCATCTTGAAATCAATCTTAAATCAATCTCAAATTAAATCAAAATTTTGATTAAGTCAAATTGCAACTGAAATTAAAACCTGAATCAAAAATTCAAACTCAAAATTGAAACTTGAATAAAAAATGAAACGGATCTAAAATCCAATCTATCCTTCTCCGAATCTTGTGATTTGGAATTCACCTTTTCTTCCCCAGCGAGAGTTCTAGTAACTTCATTCCTGGAAATTTACCTGATACTCCCCAGTGGAAATTTCCTAAACTTCAATCTGAGTTTGTCACTCGAATATTCTTGTTGGCTTTGTTGAGCTCTTCGGTCAACCCCAATACACGCGGTGTGCTTAGTTAGCACACCACACCTATTGGGGGTCCATTTGTTGACCTCATTTTTGGTGAGGTCTGATCTCTCTCCTTAGTACTTAGGATCTAGCCATAGGTTTTCCCTTCGACTATCCTAGAGGACTAGAAATAGGACCCACAACTTAGAAATTCAAACACTTCTTGACTCTCTTCAAACCCCACAATTTTGACTGTAAACCCCCAGGTCACTTGGAGGGTTGAAATCAGTATGTGGAGGTTTAAAGGATGAGTTTCCTATAGGATTCTTTCGCCTTAGGATCACCCTGAGTGGCCTGGTCTTGGTGACGGCAAGCATGCACACACCACACTCTCACACACATTCTAAACCCTAAAACTACACTCTCACCCAACTCAACTCCCTGACTCATGTAGGTAACTCATATGGATGGACCTCAACCCTCAGCCCCTGGCTAAGAGGGTTAGGAACAATATATTGAGTGACTAAAATGAGTCCTCTCATGGATCTTGTGAGATTAATATGGCTTCATGACTCAACCAAAATGTTCCCATTTTACTCACACCTAATTAATCTTCATTTTCCCCAAATTTCAATTTTTGACCCCCGGGGCTCGAAACCCACCAAACCTACCAAATGCCCTTAAAATTGCCCAAAATTTGCAAAATTGCCTAAATTACCCAAAATTCCTCAAAATCAATCCTAAATATTCTCCACCACTCAAATTGATCATCCATGGAAAAATATACCAAAATTTCCAAAATACCCCCCAAAACCCTCCAAATACCCAAAATGCCCTTTTTGACCCAAAAATCCAAAAAAATCTAAAAATTCTCAAAAAATTTTAAAAAATCTTAAATATTCCCAATTTCATTTTTTTCAACTGCCACATACCCCAATTTGTCAATTTAATCTAATTTGATCAAAAAGTCCCAAATGGGCCCTTAAGGCCCAAAATGGCCAATTAACCCAATCCATCCCAAATTCAACCCAAATGTCACCCAATTTTCCCCAAATTTATTTTTAAATCTTCCTAACATCCCCACAAACAAAGTTATAACTTAAGTTACCCCAAATTTGAACCCAAACTCCACCCAAACCTAACTCAAACCAAAATTCCCCAAAATGGCCTAAACCAATCATGAACCCAAACAAGCTCAAATCCCAAAATTAAGACCCAAAAAAAATTGAAAACTCTTTTTCACACTCCCATAAACATTTTGAAATATTAATTTTACATCAAAACCAATTTTAGCCCAACTCTAGCCCAAGTTAGCCCAATTTGACTCACTTTGACTCTATCATTAAAAGACCCAAATTAAACCCAACTCAACTCCAAATGACACCAAATCTTTTCTAGAATTTTCATGACACATCCCTAACTAAATACAACATTTATTTGGCACAATCTTTTACAAAATTTTCATCCAAAAGCTCATTTTAAAACATAAAAGCCCACTTCCTTAAGGCATTTTAAAAGCCCATTTTCATTAAATCTAAAAAGCCCAAATGTCCAATCCAAAGCCCACATGACATTTCTTTCCATCATCCATTTAATAAAATCACCCCCTAAGTTCTATTTCATCATTTAAACAAACCAAATATGGCCCCATGGAAATTTTCCACCAAAATGTCCAAAAATTCAAAATCTATTTCCATGAAATTGACCAAGCTTTGCCCCAAGCCAAATGGAGCCATGAAGCCATGCACAAGCCATATGCAAGCCATAGGAGCTACTTTCCACCTCAACAAGCCATTAATGGCAAGAGGAGGAGGTTCTTTCTTAATCCCTCATTATCTTTTTTAACCCCATTCATGTAACACTCTAATTAAAGTTAGCCACCTCACCATGGATGGAGACCTCACCACCCTTTCCTAGCTGACCCAAGTGACTCTCCCTCTTCCCAAAGTCAAGCCTTGGGGGTGCACCAAGCCCAAAAGCATGGCTTGATGAAATTGGGACCAAAATGAGCTCTCCTTTATACCATTTAAATTAAACCCCTTTACACATGTCCAAAGCCAATTAAACTCACCAAACCCCAACCCTGACCTCACTGGTCAAGATGGTGACCTGACCCTGCGGCCAGCCACCTGGGTCGCCGGAAAACACCATGGCCGAGAGCTCCATGTGAGCTAAAAATTCAAATTCTCCCTTGCTGAGCTGTCCCATGGCCAGTGGACACCATGGCTCTTCTTCCCTTGACCTAAGCAGCTGATCCCAGCCCCTAACTTGCCCTGATAAGCTCCCCAGCCATGGCTATTTAAACACTACCACCCTACGGCCAAAAGTTTGGATGCACTGGACCTTACCAAAACTCTACCCAATTCATTCCAAACCCCTCTACTAATACAGAGCAGTTGATCCCCACTGAAATCTAGCCCTAAAACCTCCTCTGTGAGCTCAATTTTTAAGCCCAAAACCAGGACACTTCACCATAGTGAGCCAATCTTCAAATTGATTGACTCTACACCTTCACCATACCAAGAGAAGAAGTTCCCCAGTAAAAGCCCCCTCACCAGGCCAGCCATTTTTTCTATCGGCCAAGTTTTGAAATCGGGCTCTGTGAAAATCGTGTCTAGACATTTTACCAGGACCAGAGGCTCCATCCCTAGCTTCCTTGGACTCCAACGAATGTGTCGAGCACATCCAATCGAGGTTTCACCTCTTGGACCAAGGTATGGAGACTTCTCCTTAGCCCGAGCTTTCAGCGATCCATCATCTAATATGAGTCGATTTCAATGCATGTTAGCCGTATGGATGTGTAGCTCTAGGCTAGACTAACATGTAGGAGAAAACTGCATGTGAGTTGGTTAACTATAGCTCGAGATCTTAAGGTTTAAGTGTGGAAGGTTCTCGGGTTACAACACCTAGGGACGATGAACGAATGACGTCCATTCGCGCGTGTATCAAATGAATGATCCAGAGCACGAGACGAGACCGCGGGGCCGCATGGCACTGAGGTGGAAGGTGGTGTCGAATGGAAAAATGCCGCGTGGGACTTCGGAGCTGCCGAGGATGATAGGGCGTCGCGCTGGATAAGTAGAAAAATAGGGTTTTTTCCTATTTATTTAATTCAGCCAACTTCAAAAATCCATATCTTTGCATAGAAAATCACAAAAATAAAAGAAAAATACTCTCTTGCTCAGTGAATAGATGAGAATAATGTCTAAAAAGAATTAAGTTGTTTTGTTAAGTATTTTATTTTTAATTAATTTAATACTATTTTAAGTATTTTAATTCTTCATTCATGCATATAATTCACCATGGCATGGGACCATAGGGCTTTTATAGCATCTGTTCTTGGGAACATTCCTTGAATCTTTCAAGGCCAGAGGCCATCTCTGTGGTAAGTAATTGATTTTCCAAGTTTATGTGTCTACTTTGATGTTTTAATTCTAGTAATTAGCATATTGCTTAGAAAATTCTAGGAAAATTAGGAGAAGTATCTCAGGACTAGAGGACCCTAGGAAAATTATGGTTTGACTTAATTCCTCAAAAATAACCCTAATTAGCCTAAACACTCAAAATTGAACTTTATTTAATTAGGACTAACCACACATCAAAATTACTTGAAAATAATTCCCCACTGTCACTTAGGATGTAGAGAGCCTCACATAAACATTTCAAGTCAATTGGAAATAATTTAAGCCATTAAATGAATTAATTAAGGGACAATCATTTTAAAAATTAAAAAATTCATAAAATCCAAAATACACTTTAAAAATTCACCAAATTGGTTTTGTAGGCTCTCCGATATCGGAGGAGTCTAACAAAATTAAAATTGGAATTTTCTATAAATTTTCATTTTTAACCATATTTTTAATATTTTAATAATTAAAAAATTAAAAATAACAAAAATATTAAAATTCATAAAAATGTCATCTTTAGTCCCCTAATCACTTAGGAACCGACCAAATATTTTTCCTAAGTCCCTAGGTTAAGATATTGAATTTTAAAGGCTTAAGACAATTTTTAATATTAAAAAATGGATTTTCCAACCTTTTCACCAAATTAATTCTAATAAATCAAAGAAAAATTAAAAAAATATAAAATTTGTTTCTATAGACTCCTTGGGGTCAGAGGAACTTATGAAAAATATAAAATTCATTTTTAAACTTTAATTTTATTTTTATAATTAATTAATATCCCAAACTCAAAATAATTATAATAAATAAAATATAATTCAAAAAATCACCAAAATTGGTCCAAATGGTCCTCTAGTTAGTAGAGACATCCCATAATTTTCTTAAGGACAGAAAACTTACCTTGGTCATGTTATTGAATTTTCATTTTCATTGAAAAATCCTTATTTTCCATAAAAATAATTATTAAAATTAAATTAAAAAATAGAAAAATCAAATTTTCTCCTCTGATATTTTAATTGACCCATAAGTATGGTGACATAAAAATTCCAAAGTCATTTGAGTTATATTTAATGAATTATGAAGTGAACAAGCCTAAGGGGAAAAATGGTAATTATTGAAATTTAGCCTTAATCAATATTTAGGCTTAATTATTGGTAATGGTAATGAATGATCCTAATTAATCTCCTTAGATGATTGAAACATGAGGATTTAAAGGGTAGAAACCCATTTATCACTTTTCCAACATAAAAAAAATGATTATAATTTCTTAAATTATTAAAAATTTGAAGTTAATTAAAGGAGAATGTATTAAGTGAAGGCGTTTAATATTGGAAGATTTTAATTTATTAATCTTAACCCCTAATTGATAGAAATCAAATACCACTTAATATTAATTTAATAACTCATTAATGAAAACTAAGATAAATTAAATAATCAAACTAAAACAATTTTTAAGTTAATTTTAAAAAATAATTTTAAAATAATAAAATTAATTAAATTAAAAATAATTTTAAAAATGACATGATTAATTCAAAACAATTTACATTAAATATAATTAAATTAAAACAATTTTAAAATAATTTAATCAACTTTAAATCAAAATTAAATTAATGCAACTAAATTAAAATCAACTTCAAATCAACACAATTAAATTAAATATAACTAAAATTAAAGTTAAGACAATTTTAAAATAGCTAAGTCAACTTTTGATATTACACAATCAAATTGAAATAACATAAGACAGTTATAATTAAACTATAATATTACAATTAATTTGAATCAATCATAAAAAACTAACTTAAATCTAAATAAGATGGTTAAGTTTCTTAAACCTAACCGGCCCTAAAGGCTTCCACCCACATAATTCCTAAATGGAGTATCAAGTGAAATGTCACTTCACTCATCGGATAATCAAATGTCTAAGTTCAGTGAGCAAGAAGCAAAACTTATCTAAATTCTTGGATGATTAATTCACATGTACAATGAAATTCATTTGGAGTCAAAATAATCTCAAATGTATTGAAAAGATGTTTAGGACTCGTCCTAAGCTCTTCCTCAATATGATGGGATGTTTTAGAAGAACAATTGAACGTAATTGTTCTTTGGAGAAGAAAATCATCCATAAAACACAAGAACCTAGACGTCATAAGAATTGACTAGCAATAGGATTAGGATTTTAGTAGACAACCAGAACCTTTCCTTAGCCTTACCTAGGTGCTTTCCTTGAAATGTTTAAATGCTTTGACATGTGTTTTAAGTTCAGCTTGGAGTGACGGGAAGACCCTCCAGGTACGCTTTTACTTTATTGCAATTTACTTACCTGTATTGCACTTTACTTTTTTTGCATGTTAAACAAGAATGTCACCCTGCATGAAAACTGAAACTTTTAGGATAGCCACAAAACTAAAACCCAAAACTAAATTAAAAGTCACAACAAGATAAAATTCACCACCACAACATTTAAAATATAAAACAACTCAAAATTTAATCACAAACAGAACAACAAAACCACAACTACAACTAAATAAAATATCTTGTTGGATGATAGGGAATACCTTGGATGATGTAACCTACGTATTGCTAACGGGATTTACCACGGTCTAAATGAAAGTGTGGAACTCATTTAGTTGAGTTTAGCAAATTCATTTGGACTAAATGAATCCGATAAAAATAACGGTGCCGGAATGATGGAACCGTGGGATCTTCACCGGTGTTGTTATAACCATCTTTAAGATTCCCCTAACAAAATGTTAAAAACACCTGAACCTTAAGACTTTTCTAAACCAGAAGACTTCTCTCATCTCCTAATTTTCACTTTCTAAAACTAAACCTTCTGTAACAACAAGGAGCTTAAAGCATAGTGGGCAGCACCGTCATCGTCGTCAGCAAAACTGGAATCTACATCAGCAAAACCTTTCTCAACATTAAATAACGAAGCCATAGGATTTTGAGGTAGTTTGCCTAGTGCAACATAAATCCTCAACTTTTTGTTAGGCATTTGTATAATTATATTATGCAAATTAAGCCCTAACTGGTCTTAGGATTCCGAGGTAGTTGTTGGGTACGACATAAACCCTCACATCTTTGAGGCTATTTGTGTGATTATATCTTACAAGCATAAGTCCTAATTAACTAAAATTGGCAGGATTGAAACATTAAACAATTCTCACAAATTGAAGCCAAACAATATGATAGTTGGGAAGTCACCGAAGTTCACTTCGGGTCATTGACATCCCCTACTTCTCTTCTTTTGGATTCTCAAAATAACTGTTCCAAATTTGAGCTATTCTCTATTGAAATTTCCAAAATCCAATTTGTTTGAAACCTTAAACTTTGAAATTCTTGAGAGAAAAACTACTGATCATTATTAAGAGTTTTCTTAAGTGTTTTCGGACATTTAAGATGTAATTAACTATAGGGACTTGCCCTTATAGGGAACTTTAAGAACCCAGGTGCTTAATTCCTTTGTATTGAGCAGTGGAACTTGTCGGCTTAGAAAATTGGTTCGCAGACTAAACGGGTGTCACAAATCTTCTAGTTTATTTAATCGAGCCCCATCATCAAGCAGTGTATCTATTCTTCGGGATAGATACACGGTTTGTGATGTGGTGCTCGTTTATATAAACTATTTGGGATGTGAGATCTGTTTGATTTCATATCTTAAAACTTTTAAACTTAAAGTTATTTTCAAAATCAAATGCTTCTTTCTAAAACTATATATATATATATATATATATTTAAATTAAATTTAACATTTAAAATTTAAAATTCACCGACAACTTCTATAGGTGACCCCCTTGTTTAAAACACATAACCTAAAATATGCCAACAAGCTCCTATAGCATAATCACTAGCATCGCACATAAGTTCAAATGATTTCTCCCAGTCAGGTGAAACTAATATAGGTGATGTGATTAATTTATCCTTTAATAATTCAAAAGCATTTGAGCATAATTTTGTAAATTCAAATTTCTTGTCCTTTTCTAAAAGTTGGCATAGAGGTTTGGTTATTTTTGAAAAATCTTTTATGTAGCGTTTGTAAAAACCAGCATGTCCAAGAAAAATTTTTACCCCTCTCACTGTAGTAGGAGGTGGTAATTTAGCTATAACTTGAATTTTGCCAGGGTCTATTTCCATGCCATTTTCCAAAATTTTATGCCCTAATACTATTCCTCATGCAACCATAAATTGACATTTCTCCCAATTTAGAACTAAATTAGTTGTTTTGCATAACTCTAAAAGTTTTTCAAGATGATCCAAGCATGCGTCAAATGATGTTCCAAATACAGAGAAATCATCCATAAAGACTTCTATTCCATCATCAATTAATTTACTAAATATAGACATCATACATCTCTCAAATGTTGTAGGTGCATTATATAATCCAAAAGGCATCCTTCGAAAAGCAAACGTTCCATAAGGACTAGTAAATGTAGTTTTCTCTTGATCCTCAGGAGCAATAGGAATTTGATGGTAGCCAGTATATCCATCTAAAAAATAAAGGTATTTGTGCTCAGCAAGTCTATCCAACATTTGGTCCAGGGATGGTAAAGGGAAGTGATCTTTCCTGGTGGCCGCATTTAATTTTCTATATTCAATACATATACGCCATCCATTAACTTGTCTAATTGGTATCAAATCATTATTTTCATTAACTTCAACAGTCACTCCTCCTTTCTTAGGAACATAATGAATTGGGCTTACCCAAGTACTGTCCGAAATAGGATATATAATATCATATTCTAACCATTTTAAGATTTCTTTCTTAACTACATATTTCATCATCGGGTTTAATCTCCTTTAGGGATCAACTCTTGGTTTATGTTCATAATCTAAAATAATTCTGTGCATACAGATTGAAGGACTAATTCCTTTAATATCTGCTAAGGTCCAACAAAAAGCTTTCTTATACTTCTTTAATGTGTCTAAAAGTTTTTGCTCTTGTAATTCGCTTAATTCTACAGATATAATAACAAGTAAAGTTAAAGAATTTCCCAAAAATACATACTTGGTTTTATAATCGACGGAACTATATTCTTTTCAGCATTTTTCGTAACATCCAGCATCTCAAATCTTTCTTGTATATACTCTAATTCTTCATTTTCAGATTTTTCAAATAATTCTGCATTTTCTATTTCATGTTTATTTTCAAAATTTTCTTTAAAATATTTATTTCGCAGATGTTCAAGAATTTTCATTCGAAAACATTCATCTTCTTTTTCAATAGCAGGGTATTTCATTGATTTTACAATGTTGAAAGTTACTTCTTGATCATTTACTCTCATAGTTAATTCTCCTTTTTGAACATCAATCATAGCTCTTCCAGAATCTAAGAAGGATCTTCCTAAAATTATAGGTATTTATTTATCTTCCTCCATATCTAAAACAATAAAATCCACAGGAAAGATAAATTTATCCACTTTTAATAACACATCTTTGATAACTCCTTTAGCATAAGTAACTGAACGATCAGCTAACTGAAGAGTTACAGAAGTAGGTGAGACTTCTCCCAATCCTAATCTTTTAAAAATTGATAGAGGCATAAGATTAATGCTGGCTCCCAAGTCACATAAAGTTTTTCCATAAAATTTTTCTCCAATAGCACAAAGTATGGTGAAACTACCAAGATCTTTTAATTTCTCAGGAAGCTTTTTCTGATTAATTGCACTACACTCTTCGCTAAGTGCAACAGTTTCATTGTCTGTAAACTTTATTTTCTTGTTTAAAATATTTCACATAAATTTATTTTCTTGTTTCTTTTCTAATGCTTCTACAAAGGGAATATTCACCGTTAATTTCTTCAGGATTTCAAGGAATTTAGAAAATTGTTTATTCTTTTTTCTTGCTTTAATCGCTGACGAAATGGTGGTGGTGGTTTTTTTACAGTAATTTTCATTGGTATTAGTGGATATTCTAAATCTTGATCTTGCTGATCATTTTCTTTTTCAGTTTCCACTTTCTCTTTTTCAATTTCCATTTCTTTTTGTACTCTTGTTTCTAATTCTTTTCCACTACGTAATTGTATCGCTTTTATTTGTTCTTTTCCTTGGTCTTTAGGATTAATTTCCACATTACTAGGAAAAGTTCCAGGAATTCTATTATTAAGTGTTGTAGTGATATGCCCAAGTTGAGTTTCAATATTTTTAATAGCAGTTCCTTGATTTTGTAATTGGTTTCCTTGAATTTGTAACTGATTTCCTTGATTCTGTAAATGTTGACCCATATTTAATATCAATTCTTCCATAGATAACTTCTTTTTCTTAAATTAAGAGTTATTATTAAATCCAGGTGGATAAGAAGGTTTATAATTAGGATTTCCTTGGTTAGATGAATTTCCTAATGGGTTTACTGGGTTGTTTGCCCATTGTTGATTAGTAGAATTGTTATTCTAATTAAAATTAGGATGAATCTTCCAACCAGGGTTGTAATAATTTGAATAAAGATTATTGGGTCTATTATTAATAGCATTTAAAGTTTCATAAGAAGGTTGAACATCCACAAATTGCCTAGATGAATTTTCTTCCATTATAGTAGGAGAATAATTCATTCCAAAATGATTTAATTTCTTAGATATAGTAGCAATCTGAGAAGCTAACATAGATATTGCATCAGAATCATGGATAATAGCTATTTTTTTAGGATTTAGCATTTCAGAAGGCCATTGAAAATTGTTGGTAGCCATTTCTTCAATTAACAAATAAGCCTCATCAAATGGTTTTGAAATTAATGAACCAACAGCAGCAGTATCAATAATAGATCTAAGAGATCCTACTAATCCATTATAAAAAGTTTGAATAATTAACCAATCTGGTAACGCATGATGTGGGTGTTTCCTAAGAAGATCTTTAAATCTCTCCCAAGCTTCGTATATCGATTCTCTGTCAAACTGACTAAAAGAGGTTATGTCATTTCTAAGCATAGCAGTTTTTAAAGGAGGGAAGTATTTAGATAGAAATTTTTGTGATAATTCTCCCCAAGTTCTAATAGATCCAGGTGCTAACGAATTTAACCATATTTTAGCCTTATCCCTAAAAGAAGAAGGAAAAACCTAAGTCTAACAACATCATTAAATACTCCGTCTATTTAAAAGTAGCCCAAAGTTCTAAAAAACTAGGGAGATGTAAATTAGGATCTTCGTTTGGTGAACCACTAAATTGATTATTCGCATACCATTTGGATAATTGCAGGTTTAGCTCAAATGAATTAGTTGCTACATCAGGGTTTTGGATAGTTAAGTGAATTTCATCTAATGTAGGATTAGCGCAATCTCTTAAAGTTCTTGGTTGATTTGTATTTTCAATTGCTGGATTATTTGCCATTTGATTTAAATTTATAATTTTTCTTTTCTATTTTCTAATTTTTTTAATAGTGCGTTCTAATTCTGAATCGTAAGGTATTAAATTTTTTGTTCCAAATTTGCGCACACAAAATATAAATTAAAACTTATGTAATTTTAAAATAGTCTATTACTCTAGCAATTACCTTAATAATTATTTTACTAATTAATTTTATAATTACTTTACTTCCCCGGCAACGACGCCAAAAACTTGGCAGGGCAGTGATGTGTAACTTTATAAGTGTTAACAAGTGTAAAAATAAATATTCAATAATAGCAAAGTTACCCCTTATCAACGCAAGTATACGTATCGTTCAAGTAATACAGGGCTCTAATGGAGTCCTAGATATCGATCACACAGGGAAGTTTAAAGATTACAAACTATTACAGCAGTTAAAATAACTATCTAGTAAACGTAAATAAAGAACAATTATACTAAATTCTACTACTAATCTTGAAATGAGAAGTTGCAATATAGAAAAGTATATCTCCCCTTGTTAAGAGAATTAAACGGATAATTAAATTAGTTTGAATTATATTATGCCAAATAGGAGCATTCTTATTCTTTACCCTTTGGTCCAGGCATAAAGAACTTTGACTAATCCTATGCTTAGTTATTGAATCTGCGGCTAGGCTGGGAGGATACCAGCTCTCACTTTGGAGCTCCCACGTTCCCCTCGCCTGAGGGCTAACATCTACACTTCAGCACCCAAATGATAGGATCGAATTGAGGATTTTAGTCTATCACTCCAAAATCTCCAATTCTACACCCGATGAATATTATTTCCCTATTTATTTGCACCCTCCTTTTAAGGACTTTGACCTCCCCAAATCTTGGATGTAATCTTTACTTTAGTTGTGAAATTAACATATTTTAACAGATCAATTGGCCAGATTGAAAGTAAATTAAGTTTTAAGTAAAAAGATTATCACATTTTTTATTGAATATTTTAGGCACAACTAATTCAAATTTCCATTTCACAAAATCTCAAAACAAAGAGAAAGACTGAAAAGACTACTCAGAATGCATAGGAAGAATAACACAAAACTTGGATTTCATATAAAATCAAAGTTACATAATAGTAAACACAACTTTTCTTGAATTTTCCCCCCAAGCAAACTCCTTGAAGTTCCTTTGACTCTTCCTTCTTGTACAACGCACTCAACTAAACTCACTTACTCACTATTAAACTCTCTAGGACACACTGGACACACCTATACACACTTTGATGACACTTTGAAGACACCGAAGACACTAAAAAAATACACACTTTTCAGCCTAAATTCATTCTGTTTTAAAGAGAGAAATATTTCCAAAGGTTGCTTAAGCACCTCTTCAAAAAGCATCCATATTCGATGAATCTTTCTTAAACCGACCTTCTCACCATCGGCAGGCTTCTACAACATGGGCCAACTGCTAAGGATCGCTGTCGGCTGGCTCGATCTCGCCGTCAGCGAGCTCCTTTATAATTTATTTGTATGCTCTCGAGAAAAACACGCCGTCGGCGGCCTATTCCTCGTCGTCAGCGGCCAATATCAACTTTTGTCTCTTTTGGTCCTTTTTGTTCTAGATTCACTCATTTTCTCATCTTTTTGCTCCATTACCTGTAAATCTTCATACCTGCAACAAAACATAGAAAATACCTTTCTTTAAAGTGAATATTATCAAAATTAAAGTAAAATCGGTATGAATTTCTCAATATATTTTTCTTTGGTCACATATCTTTAATAATAATCCAAAAGGCGCCTTGGTGTCTCCTCAAATCATGTCCCGATTCAACGTATCCACCAAAAGATGCATCCCTTCATTCAAATTTTCCGCCCATGGGAAGTTAAATAAGTCACCATCAATAGTTGTTTCAAACACCCCATGAAATTGGTGCCAAAAATAAAGAAAATTTGATTTTTAACTGTGGCAACTAAGCCTCGACCAGGCAGCACTTAGCCGCCAAGGTCCAATTTTTCATTTTTTATTTTTTATTTTTGCTCTAAATTTGATCCAATTTTACTCCATTCATCATAATCACTCATTTTCATTATACCTGTAAGAAAAACACAAATACCTTCCATTACAGTGCAATATCTTCAAAAATATGTATAAAAATGTGCATAAAAACACTATATATTTTATGTGTATCAAAAATCCCCAAACTTAAAAGGTTACTTGTCCACAAGTAACTCTTAATCATATAGAAAATTTTAGCATGTAAATTATGTAATGAGTTTCTTAGGAAGATAACAAAATTTTGTTCTAGAAATGTAATAGTCCAATTTAGAAAAAATTTTAGTAATTAAGAACAACATAAAGTTTATAAAGTTCTTAGGTAAAGGTTAATGTAAAATATAGTTTCCTATCTAATTAAGAAATATTTGTAAATTCTTCAAAATATTGGATTCACACATTTATTTTTTTCACTTAAAAATCTTTATTTAAAAATAATTTTACTTACAATATTATAACCTTAAGCTTAAGATTTTCTTAGAACTTATATCTTATACTCTAGGTATGAAACCAATTTTTGATTAGGCCTTTAAATCCTCAAGCTTCTCCTTCCTTCTTACATACCATTTTTCTTCTTTTTTTTCTCTTTTTCCTTTTTCTCTTTCTTTTTCTTTTCTTTTTCTTTTCTTCTCTTTTTTTTTCTTTTTATAAGGCAATGATTACTATATCTGGATAGAACTTTAATGATTTTGAATTCCACCTTTCTATTTAAAATAAAGATCTGATATACATCTTTCACTTAAAAATCATAATAATAGTTTTTAAAAATTATTCTTCAATAAAGAAATTTAAGTTTTGAAGAATAAAAGTCGAATCTTCTATTTATCTAAAAATACCAAATTTCTTACTAAAGATAGTTAAACAATATTTAACACTTCGTTACTAAGAAAATTTTAACTTTAAATTTTTCATTGTTACTAAAAAAATTTTAACTAAATTCTCTTATTCATTTCTATATTAAATATTTTGTTCCCCTAATATAACTTCATATACACAATTGTTTTCAATAAAAAATCAAATTAATTTTATGTTTTCTTGAGAAAAAATAAAATTTTAGGTTTTTGAAAAAAAAAATTATGTTTTTAAAATTCTCCCTAAACTTTAATTTTTAGTTAGGATAAAACATTTAAGCCTAAGAAATGATACATGGGTGAGAATTAAAAACTAAAATAACATGCTTGCAGTAATCTTAATATCCTAAATATGAAAGTATAACAATTTAAAAATATGAGTAAAAAGAAATCAAATTCAATTTTTTTTTAGTTTTTCATTAAATGGAAATTCAAAATTTCAACGAACTTCTACAATAGTGGAGGTTTTCAAAGCAAATACATGCCAACTGAAAATAACTGAAATCACACTAATATTAGATAACAAATGGTAGTAGATTTTGAATTGTTTTAAATATGCAATTTTAAACAATAGTTTTTAATAGTGTTCCAAATTCTCCTAACAATTTTGGAATTAAAGTACACACTATAAAAACTCTGACACAACATAACATTAAAACATTTACTACTACACAAATATCACACAAAACAACATATAGAATATCAATCCAACACAGATACATCTGAATATGCAAAAATAGTCTAACTATAATAAGCCTATTAGCAGAGTTCACACAACAAACACAATATCAAAATAAATCAACAGACATAACATACATCAACTCATCAAAAAAAACAACAATAAAACATAAATCAAATCAACTAATCATCCTCATCATCATCATCATCTTGCTCGTTCCAATCTCTGGATGGCACATAAGGTATGTAGAATGAATGAGGGGGCATCTCAACACTCATATCACCTCTGATCAATCTATCCAAATAATGCTAATAATTCTCCTCATATTCATCATGTTTAACAATATATTTTTCCATATTATCCATTTGACCATCCATGTCTCTAACATGCTCACGAGTAAGACTCACCTCCTTCAGAATCTTTCTTAACAAACCAGTCTGTGAATCTCTAGATGATGAAGCTCTCGAAGTAGTAGCATGGGAAGTAGAAGCAGTAGAAGAAAAAGTAGAAGCAGTAGAAGTTCTACCAAATCCACCTCTCCAGCCAAACTCTGAATGTACAGTGTAAGCTCCAACGTTTACACTGGTAATTAGTTTTAAAGGCTGAAGGACCTCTTCCCAAATTTCAAATTTCACTCCAGATTGTTCATATAATGAATGGATCAAGGAAGGAAATCCCATACCTGCAGTAGTGATAGATCTGGCACAATTCAAAATGTAATCATAAATGATTGCTCCAATATCTATAGGCTTCTCTTGCTGAATGCAATAGTTCAGAACAGCTCTCTCCCTTGTAACTTTACTAGTATGGCTTGAAGGAAACATCTTAGATGAGATAAAATAATGCCATGCTTTAGAAATTGCATTTAACTTAGAGGCTTGAAAATTTACTCTTCTATCATTTGTGATCTTCCATAAACCTCTTCCGTCTGTCAGAAATTTCATAATCTCATCTAACTTTCCCTCAGTAGGATGATAGTTCGAGTAAAAACAAAACATATCAGGAGACAGTCAAAAAAGACATTGATTACCGCAGATGTAAAGTGTACTTCTTGCCTTCTCACCATCACCAAATTTTCTTCTGCTGTAGGAAAGTTTGCATAAAACTCTCTGACCACAAAAACAACAGCAATAGCGGAGAAGCAGCAATAATTTTCCCAATTCCTTTTAGCAATCATCTCTTCAATAATTTCTCTTGGCTTACTAAACACAAGTTCTGGAATCAATTTACGTGACTATAGTGCATCAGCGTAACGTTCCTCAGCCCTTGCACTAACAAATTTGTCAGAAATGAATCTCATCTTTTCTCTCGAGCACTTTGACTTTGGAGCCATTTCTAAAATTTCTTGAAAAATTCACCATAAATTCCAAAATCAAACTAAACTTGCTAAATTAACTTCCAAAAGTAATTTCCACTAAATCCAAGTAATTTCTCATCCTTTTCCTCAAATTTTCACCATGAATAGTGATTTTAGGATTTTCCAAAATGTACTCAAAATACATGGGGAAAATCAAAAAATTTACTTAGGAGTAGTGCTCTTACCTTAATGAATCCAAATCTAACAATTTTTGTTGAAATCGGCCTTCAAATGATCAAAAATGTTGATGCCCTAGGCTCCTTTTTGCGAAAGTTAGAGGTTGAAGATGATAGGTAAGTTAAAAATGGTGATTTTCGGGTTTTAACTACTGAAAACCAATTTTCGCGAACCGACGCCTAAGCGTGAGGCCTTCGGCGCTTAGCCGCAAAATCTGGCACTTAAGCGCCGACAATCTGGTGCTTAGCCGCCAGTGCAAAGATTTTCACAATTAAGAAAATGCACTAAACCACTTAGTTAATCTCCCTTAATCTCCTCAAAATAATTGTCTCTTACTCAATAATCTCCAATACTCCAATTTCAAACTTTAATATCCATCAATTCCAATTAAATTTCACACAAACACAAACTTATATTCATTAAAAACAAACCACACTTAATAAAAACTAAAAATTTATATCCAAACAATTTGGATGAAATTACATGAATACAAACGGACTCAATAAGCATAATGATAAGTTTACATCACTAAGATGTAACAATCAAATATTAAAGTGCAACAGATCACAAATATAAAATAGTAAACACTTTAAAACATCCAACACATAAAACATAAAATACTCAAAACAAACCACAAGATAAAACCAACATTTAATTCCACTCTCCAGTAGGTGGAATATATCCAGAACCACTATTATTTCCATTTGACCCTTATGGAATATAAATCGATAGAAAGGACGATGATGGAACACTCTTACATCTTCTTCTTCTAACCACTTATTCTTCAGAAACATGGCCTTTTCTGCTTCTTCCACGTGACTTGTATGATTGAATTACATTTTGAGTTGTCATCCCATGTGCTCCAAATGTACATTAGTTTCAATGATCTTTGCTTCGATTAAAGTCACTCGGGCTTCGATATTTGCAATCTTTTTTGCAATTCCCTAAATACTAACAACAAGAAATCCATTGAATAACTCTTTAGCATTATCACTAATAAACTTACTCTTGTCAGACTCCTCTTTCTTCTTGATCTCATTCACCCAGGAAGACATGATGCACTCAAAACACTCTTCTTAAGACTCAAAAATGAAAATAGGACTTGGGGTAAGTGTTATTCTTAATCCAGGGCCTTTTTATAGACTTTAGAAGTGCATAATCCCACCCTTTAATGTTTAAAAACTCCAAAATAACTTCCAAAACCACTTTCCCATGATCTAGGCTTCTAGAACCTCATTTATCACATGTTTCATAACTCCGGCGCCTAAGCGCCAACTAGGCGGTGCTTAGCAGCCAGTGCTCAATTTAGCACAGGTTTGTCTAATGTCCAAAATTTCATTCTGATTCCTCTAAGTCATAAAATAAGGTCAAATGAACACTACTATAATATAAAACTCCAAAATACTACCACCAAAACATAAAAACAAACGAAACAAAGCACATAAAGCAAACATAAAGCAAAGCACGCCGATAAATATGGGTTTCCTCCCAGAAAGCGCTTGATTTAACGTCTTCATCCTGACAAACCTAGAACTCATTCTAAGTGACCCAACATCAGATTCTCATCAGATTTAAGTTGATCGAATGAAAAATAAGGTTTAATTCTATGACCATTAACTTTAAATATTTTTCCAGTCTTAGAATCTTGAATATCCACAGCTCCATAGGAATAAACTTTTATCACAATATATGGACCCATCCACCTGGACTTAAATTTTCCAGAAAAAATTCTCAATCTGGCATTACACAGCAAAACTTTTTGTCTTGGCATAAGATTTTTAGTAAGAATCTTCCGATCATACCATAACTTCATCTTTTCCTTATAAATTTTAGCATTTTCATAAGATTCATTCCTTATCTCTTCAAGCTCATTTAATTGCAATAATCTCTTTTCAGCAGCATCCTTCAAATTATAATTGAACTCTTTAATAGCCCAATATGCTTTATGCTTAAGTTCAATAGGCAAATGATAAGCTTTTCTAAAAATCAGCCTATATGAGGACATTCCTATAGGGGTTCTGTAGGCAGTCCTATAGACCCACAAAGCATAATCCAGTTTGATTGACCAGTCTTTTATGTTTGGATTAACAGTCTTTTCCAATATTCTTTTAATTTCACGATTGAATAATTCAACCAAACAACTTGTCTGAGGATGATTAGCAGTTGCAATGCAATGATTTATATGATATTTCTTTGCTAACTTCTCAATAATCACATTTTTGAAATGACTTCCCCCATCTGTTATGATTACTCTTAGTATTCCAAATCCGCAAAATATATTATTTCTTAAAAACTTTGCAACACCTTGAGCATCACATCAAGGTAAAGCAACAACTTCAATCTATTTGGAAACATAATCTACTGCTATCAAAATATAAACATTTCCGAAAGATTGTGTAAATGGACCAATGAAATCTAATCCCCAAATATCAAATATTTCAACTTCCAACATATAATTGAGGGACATTTCATTTCTTCTAGAAATATTGCCTACACCCTGATATCTATCACAATTTTTAATATAAGCATTCACATCCTAAAAAATTGTAGGCCAATAAAATCCAGATTGTAAGATTTTATATGCAGTTTTTTCAACTCCAAAATGTCCCCCATTATCAGAATCATGACATTTTTGAATAATTTCATAAGTCTCTTCCAAAGGTATACATCTTTGAATTATAAGGTCCTTTTCATTATTTATATAAAAATGGGTCATCCCAAAAATAAGTCTTAGCATCAAACAAAAATTTCTTCTTTTCCTGGTATGTCAAACCATAGGGTATAATATTACTGACAATAAAGTTTACTATGTCGGCATACCACGGAACACGCCACTCATTAACAGTGAATAATTTTTCATCAGGAAAATGTTCATTAATTTCTTCAGCATCACAGAGAGATTTTTCATTTTCAAGCCTGAACAAATGATCAACAATTTGATTATCGGAACCCTTCCTATCTATTATCTTAAAATCAAATTCTTGCAAAAGAAGAATCCATCTAATAAATCTCAGCTTCACATCCTTCTTCATCATTAAATATTTGATAGCAGAATGATCAGTAGGCAGCACACATTTAGTTCCAATTAATTATGATCGAAATTTATCAAAGACAAATACTATATCTAATAACTCTTTCTCGGTAGTGGTATAATTAATTTGAGCTTTATTAAGAGTTTTACTAGCTGTTGACCTCATTTTTGATGAGGTCTTCTCTTCTTCTCTTTAGTACTTAGGATCTAGCCTTAGGCTTTTCCTTTGACTATCTTAGAGGACTAGAATTGGGACCCACCTTTTAGAAATTCAAACCACTTCTTAACTCCCCGCAAACTCCAAAAACTTGACTATAGACCCCTATTCACCTGAGGGTTGAAATCGAATGTGGAAGTTTAAAGGATGAGTTCCTATAGGACTCTTTGGCCTGTAGACTACCCCAGGTGGCCTCGGTGCAGTGAAGGGGCCGACTTACACACACACTACACTTATACACTACACTTTCACACACTTCCTAAAACTACACCCATACCTAACTCGACCTCCTAACTCATGTAGGTGATTCACATGGATGATCCTTAACCCCTAAGCCCTTGCGTAAGAGGGTTAGGAACAACATAGTGAATGCCTCAAATGGGTCCCTTCATGGCTCATATGGGCTTGATATGGCTTCATGGCTCAACCAAAATGACTTCTTTCCACTTACATCCACCTAATCTTCAATTTCCCAAATTTTCAATTTTTGACCCCCGGGACCCTACACCCGCTTAGCTACCCAAAACCCCCGAAATTACCCAAATTTCTCAAAAATTTCCAAATTATCCAAAATTCTCCAAAATCATTCCCAAACATTTCCACATCACTTAAATTGATCATCCATACCCAAAAATACCAAAAATTCCAAGAAAACCTCCCAATACCCTCCAAATACCCAAAATACCCCTCTTGGCCAAAAAATCCAAAAATTCAGAAAATTCCCCGAAAATTTCAGAAAATCCCAAATATTCCCAATTTCATTTTGTCCAACTACACCATGGGCCAATTTTGTCAATTTACCCTACTTTTGTCAAAACCCCCAATTTGACCCATTTTAACCCAAAGTGAACCCAATGTCAAACCAAACCCACCCAATTGACCCAAATTCTGGTCCAATTCAATTCTAAACTTCAATTCAACATTCCCAACACCAATATAGGCCAAATCCAAGTCCAATTTGATTGACATTTGGATCCAATTTCACTTTTGGACTTAAAGCCCAATTTGGACCCATGACCCAAACCTAACCCAAACTCACCCAATTCAACTCCAATTAACCCCAAATCTTTTCTAAATCTTCCTTAACATTCCCACAAACAAAAAACTAACATGATTTGCCCAAAATTTAGACCCAAATCCCACTCAAATTCAACCCAAAGCTAAAAGGCCTATTTTTGACCTAAACCCAAACCTAACCCAAATGAACCCAAACCCCAAAATCAAAGCCCAACCAAAGTCAAAACCTCTTTGAAACACTCCCATAAACATTTCTCAACATTGATTTTACATCAATTTCAACCCTAGCCCAACATTGGCCCAACTTGGCCTACTTTGACCCATATAGGCCCACTTACCAAATAAACCCAAATACAAACCAATTCAACTCCAAATCACACCAAATTGACTCCAAGCCCTTCATAGAACATCCCTAAACCAATTATGACATTTATTTGACAAAGTCCTTCATAAAATCTTCTCCCAAACGCCCATCCTAAAATCAAAAAGCCCATTCCCCTTAAACTTTCCTAAAAGCCCACTTCACCACATTCAAAAGCCCAAATCCATCCAAAGCCCACATGGCACTTTCCCTCATCATCCATTTAATCAAAATCACCCCTAAGTTTCAAAATCATCAATTAAACCATTCCAAATCAAGCTTCATGCAAATTTTCACCAAAATATCCAAAATTCTTAAAACCCATTTTTATGAAATTGACCCGACCTTTTCCCAAGCCGAATGGAGCCATGAAGCCATGCACAAGCCATATGCGAAGCCATGGCGGCCACTTTACACATCACCATGTCATTTTTGGCAAAAGGAGGGAGTCCTTTAATGATTCCCTTAAGGGTGATTTAGCCACTTCCATGACTCCACTAAACCATGCTTAAGCTTAATGGTACTTGGATGGTGACCCTTCCCCACTAATTAAGCTGACCCAAACCACTTTATCTTCAGCCCAAGCTAGCCATGGGAAGGTGCACCCAACCCATTTGCATGGGTTGACCAAAATGAGCCAAAATGACCCCTTTCTACTTTGATTCAACCACTTTACACATGTCAAACCTCGATTGAATGCACCAAACCCCGGCCACGACCCACTCGAACGGGATGGTGACCAATGCACGGCCGGCCGGCCACCGGGCCGCCGGAAAACACCATGGCCGAGAGCTCGCATGTGAGCCCGACTTGAAATTCTCACTGTCGAGCTGCCCCATCCCAGGTGGCCATTGGAGCTGTTCTTCTCTTGCCGAAGCGGTGATCCTGAGCCATGACTCTCCTCGGGAGGCCCTCGCGCCCTCTCTTATTTAAACACCACCCCTCTCGGCCATGAGAGGGGCCGAAAACAAACCTTAAGGAAACTGCGCAAAATTGTTCCGGACTCCTCCCCATACACGAGCACTTGATCCCAGGTGAGATCCCCTTGCCATTTCTTCTCTGCGAGCTCGATTTCGAGTTGAAATTCCACCAAAACCGGGACACTTCTCCAAAGTGAGCCAATCCCCAATTGATTGGTTCTACACCTTCACCGGACCGAGGGAAGGTGTCCACCGGCAAAAGCCCCATCTCCGGAGCCACCCGGTTGCTCCGGCCTCCGAAGCTTTGTGATCGGGCTTGATCGAAATCACATCTAGACGATTCACCGAGACCGGGAGACTTCATGCGGAGCTTGCGGGATCCGATCGAAGGTGCGACAACTCTCGGATCGAAGCCACACTTCTCCGAGCAAAGGTATGAACTAATTCTTCATCCCGAAGCTTACGGAGATTCTCCATTTCGAATGCTTTAATTTCGATGCATGATAGCTAGTATAGATGTGTTCGTCTCTTCGAGACGAATCCGTAGAGCATAAGAACATGAAAATCCATTGAGTATCGAGTGAGATCTTAGGGATTTAGTGTGGATGGCTCTCGGGTGAGGACGCTCGGGGACGATGAACGGATGCCGTCCATTCGATACACGTGCGGACGGACGGCTCGGATGGCGTCGGACCGGGAGATGGTACAAGAACCGCGGGGCCGGGCTGCCGACTCGGGTGGCGGCGTCGAATGGGAGCGCGACACGCGGCGTTTCGGAGATGCCGAGGATGAGTTGGCGCCGCGTGGATAAATAGAAAATTAGGGTATTTTTTGATTTATTTAATTCCCTAAACTTCGAAAATTCATATCTTTGTGTAGAAAAATCGAGAAAAATAAAATAAAAATACCTTCTTGCTCAGTGAACAGAGGAGAATAATGTGGAAAATAAATCATTTAATTTCATCAAGTATTTTATTTTTTATAATTTATTTACTCTCTGCATACTTTTAATTCTCCATGCATGTATACAATTCAACATGGCATGAGACCATAGGGCTTTTGAAGCCTCTGAATTTGGGAACATTCCCTGAATTTTCCAAAGTCAGAGGCCATCCCTATGAAGAGTTATTGATTTTTCCAATTCATGTTGTTGTTTTGAGTATTTTAATTCCAATAAATAGCATGTTGTGAAATAAATTCTAGGAAAATTTGATGATGTTCCTTATGACCAGAGAACCCTAAGAAAAATAGGTTTTGAGTTATTTCATTTAAAACAACCCTAATTGGCTTAAACACCCAAAATAGATCTCTAATTAATTAGAGTTAACCATGCATCAAATTGACTTGAAATCAATTCTCCACTAACCTTTAGGATCAGAGGAACCCACCATAAAAATTTGAGGTCAATTGGACTTGGCTAGCCCCACTAATTGGGTTGATTAAGCCACTTAGTCATTTTAAACTTTAAAAATTCATAACTTTCAAAATACTTTTCAAAAATTCACCAAATTGGTTTTGGAGCTTCTCTGATATCAGGGGAATTTAAGAAAATTAAAATTTCAATTTTCTAAAAAAGTTGATTTTTAATAATATTTTAATATTTTTAATAATTAAAAAATAATAAAAATCACAAAAATAATAAAATTCACCAAAATGTCACATTTTGAATTTTAATCACTTAGGAACAAATCCCATATTTTTCTTAGGTCTATTTAGTGAGATATTAAATTTTAAAGCTCTAGGGCAATTTTAAAATTAAAAAAAATGTATTTTCTAGCATTTTCACTAAAATAATTATAATAAATCATAGAAAAATCAGAAAATTGCAAAATTTGATTCTTTGATTTCCTTGATATCAGAGAGATTTTTGAAAAATATAAAATTCATTTTTTAACATTTATTTTATTTTTAAATTAATTAATACTCCAAAACTTAAAATAATTATAATAAAAATAATATAATTCAACAAATCACCAAAATTGGTCCAAGTGGTCCTCTGGTCATTAGGAATGTCCTCTAATTTTCTTAAGGATAGAAACTTTCCCTTGGTCATGTTATTAAATTTTCCTTGAAAATCTACTATTTTCTACCAAAAATAATTATATAAATAAATTAAATATAGAAAAATCACATTTTCTCCTCTCATGTCTTTATTGACATATGAGTGAAGTCACATAAAAATTTCAAGTTCATTTGAGTTCAATTTAGTGAGTTATGAAATTATTAAGCTTAAAGGGTAAAATGGTAATTAAAATTTTAACCCTTAATTAAAACTTTAGGTTTAATAAAAAAATTAACAAATAAAATATTTGATCCTCTTTTGATTTGGATGATTGAAATTTAAATAATTAAAGGGTAGAAACCCATTAAACAATTTTAAAATGATTAAACTTTAATTAAATAATTGATTAAATTTGGAAGAATAATAAAATTGGAATTATTAAAATAGGGATATTATTAGGAAGAGATTTATTCTTTAATTTAAAAATCCCTAAATTAATCATCTCATTAATATTCAATTCTTAATTAAAATGATAACTCAAATTCAAAACATTAAAAGACTTAATCATTAAACTAAAATTAAATTATTAAACTCTTTTAAAAAAATTTCAATTAAAATTAAAAAATAAAATTAAATTAATAATTAAATTAAATTAAATTAAATTAAATTAAATTAAATTAAATTAAAATTAAATCAAATCAAATTAATTAAATGTAAAATCAAATCAAACTAAATTGAATTAAATTGAATTAAATTAAATTAAAGATTAAATTAAATTAAATTAAATTAAGTTGAATTAAATATAACATCA
The DNA here is from genome assembly GCA_022702705.1 of Papilionanthe hookeriana x Papilionanthe teres. NCBI lineage: Eukaryota > Viridiplantae > Streptophyta > Magnoliopsida > Asparagales > Orchidaceae > Papilionanthe > Papilionanthe hookeriana x Papilionanthe teres. The sequence goes on from CM040421.1 coordinate 369,825, forward strand.
CCAAAGACATAAAGAATTCAAAATAAATCTAAAAGAACTTGAACACTATACCATATTAATTGAAATTAAACTAAATCACAAATCATTTGAATACCAATTTACCCTCAAAAGCTTTAGTTATCATAACTCCTAAACACAATATTAAATGAAATGTTACTTCACCTATAGGATATTCAAATGTCCTAGTTCACTGAGCAAGATAACAACAAAACTTGAATTCTCGGACGATTAATTCATTTGTACAATTAAACCCATTTGGACTTAAAACAATCCTAGAAATATTGAAAAGATGTTTAAGATCCTTCTTAAGCACTTCCTCAATATGATAGGACATTTATAAGAACAATTGAATTTAATTATTCTTTGATGAAGAAAATCGTCTTCAAACAAAAACACAAGAACCTAGACGTCATAGGAAATGACTAGCTATAGGATTAGGAATTTGGTAGAAAACCATAACCCTTCCCTTAGCTTTACCTAGGAACTTGCTTAAATATTCTAATTGTGTTTTAAGTGCGGCTTGGGATGACGGGAAGACCCTCAGAGTACGCTTTTATTTTATTGCAATTTACTTTCACTGCAATTTACATTATTGCAATTTATTTAAGCTGCATTGCACTTACTTTTCTTGCATGATAAACAAGCTGTTGCATGAAAACTCACACCTTTAGGATAGCCCCTAAAAGCTGAAACCAAAACTAAGTTAAAAGTCATTGCAAGATAAAATTCACCGCCACGACATTTCAAAATATAAAACAACTCAAAATTTAATCACAAACGGAACACAAAACTACAATTACAATTAAATTAAAACGTCCCGTTGGATGATCCGGAATACCTCGGATGATGTAACCTACGTGTAGCTAACGGGATTTCCAGCGGTCTAAATGAAAGTGTGGAACTCATTCGGTTGAGTTTAGCAAATTCATCCGGACTAAGTGAATCCGATAAAAATAATGATGCCGGAAGGATGGAGCCGTGGGATCTTAACCGGTGTCGTTATAATCAACTTTAAGATTTGTTTTAATTAAAACGTAAAAAAACACTTGAAAATTAAGATCTTCTCTAAACCAAAACACTTTTCTCATCCCCACGATTTATGACTTCTAAAACTAAACCTCTGCAACAACAAGGAGCTCGAAGCATGGTGGGCGAGCACGGCCATCGTCATCGGCAAAACCCGAGTCTACATCAGCAAAACTTTCCTAGAATTAAATAACCGAGCCATAGGATTTCGAGGTAGTTTGCACAGTGCAACATAAATCCTCAACCTCTTCGTTAGGCACTTGCATTGCAAATTAAGCCCTAACCGGTCTTAGGATTCCGAGGTAGTCGTTTGGGTACGACATAAACCCTCACATCTTCAAGGCTATTTGTATGATTCTATCATATAAATATAAGTCCTAATTAATTAAAATTGGCAAAATCAAAACATTTAAATAAATATTAGGACTTTCCTAAATCCGAAGCCAAACAATAGGATAGTCGGGAAATTACCGAAGTTCGCTTCGAATCTGTGATTTCTCCTACTTTTCTTCCTTTGGATTCCCAAAACAAAATGTTCCAAACTTGATCCATTCCCTATTGAAATTCCAAAATTCGATACCTTGAAAACTTAAACTTTGAAATCCTTGAGAGCGAATTATTGATTATTATCGAGAGTTTTCTTAGGTGATTCCCGTCACTTAAGATGTAATTAACTATAGGGGCTTGCCCTTATAGGGAATTTTAAAGAACCCGAGTAATATAAACCTCGTTTAATGCTTTCATATTAAGCAGGGGAATTTTGTCGGCTTATAAAATCGGTTCGCGAGATCAAACGGATGTCACAAATCTTCTAGTTTATTTAATCGAGCCCCACCGTCAAGCAGTGTGTCTATCTTTAGGGATAGATACACGGTTTGTGGTGCGGTGCTCGTTTATATAAGCTATTTGGGATGTGAGATCGGTTTAATCTCATATCTTAAAATCTCCAAATTTAAAATTATTTTCAAAATCAAATACTACTTTCCAAAATTATTTATTTAAACTAAATTAAGAATTCGCCGACAATTTCTGTAGGCGACCCCTCTTCAAAACACAACACACCGACCTAAAAAATATGTCGACACTAGCATAATAAATAACTTTGAAAATTTTGTCATATTTCTGACCCAAAATAGCACCAATAGCATAATCAGTAGCATCACACATTAATTCAATAGGTTTTTCCCAATTTGGTGAAATTATAACAGGTGCAGTAACTATTTTTTCTTTTAATGTTTCAAAATCTTTTAAGCAATCATCATCAAAAAAAAAATTGCATCCTTTTCCAATAATCAGCATAAAGGTTTTGTAATCTTTAAAAAGTCTTTGATGTAACGCCTATAGAATCCAGCATGTCCTAGAAAGTTCTAATTCCCTTTACATTGGTCTACCAAGGTAAATTAGAGATAACTTAAATTTTTGCAGGATCTACCTCCAAACCTTTTTCTGAAATTCGATGTCCCAATACAATTCCTCCTGCTACCATAAATTGGCATTTTTCCTAATTAAGGACTAAATTAGTTTCTTCACAGAGTTTTAAAACTTTAGATAAATGTTCTAAACATGATTCAAATAAAATTCCAAACACTGAAAAGTCATCCATAAAACTTCAATACTTTTTTCAATTAAATCACAGAAAATAGCCATCATACATCTCTGAAATGTAGCAGAGGCATTACATAAACTAAAGGGAATTCTTCTAAAAGTAAAGGTACTATAAGGACTTGTAAACATAGTTTTCTCTTGATCCTCAGGAGCAATTTGAATTTAGTGGTAACCAGTATATCCATCCAGAAAATAAAAATATTTATGCCCAGCCAGTCTATCCAGCATCTGATCCAGAAATGGGAGTGGAAAATGATCTTTCCTAGTTGCTAGATTTAATTTTCTATAATCAATGCATATTCGCCATCATGTAACTTGTCTTGTTGGAATCATTTCATTATTTTCATTAACAGTCACAGTTACTCCTCCTTTCTTAAGAAAACAGTGAATAGGACTAACCCGTGCTCTATCTAAAATAGGGTAGATAATTCCAGCATCCAACCACTTCAAAATTTCTTCCTTAACAACATCTTTCAAGATAGGATTTAATCTCCTTTGGGGATCAACCCGAGGTTTGCAATTATCTTCCATAAGAATTATGTGCATACAAATTGAAGGACTGATTCTTTTAATATCATCAATTGTCCATCTAAAGGCTTTCTTATACTTCTTCAAAATTTCAAGCAAACTCTCTTCTTCTTTTTCAGTTAATTTAGCTGAAATTATAACAGGCAAGGTTGAGGATTCACCCAGAAAAACTTACTTCAAATGATCAGGAAGCATTTTTAACTCAAGTTCAGGAGGTTTTTCAATTGATGGACCATAAGATTCATCTTTTTCAGTCATATCCAATAATTCAAAATTTTTATAAACATAATTTAATTCTTCCTCTTGAAAATCTTCAGAATGATGTAACACCTCTTCTTGCTTATGTACCAATTCTTCTCTTTCAGGTTTTTCTTTATAAGTTGACTTGAAATGGCATTCACTCAATTATCTGATAACATCCATCCTATAACATTCATCATCTTTACCTATGACAGGATATTTCATTGATTTCGAAATATTGAATGTAACAGTCTGATCATTAACTCTCACCGTTAATTCCCTTTTTTGCACATCTATCATTACTCTGCCTGTGGCTAGGAAAGTTCTTCCCTAAATGAGGGGTATCTCTTTATCTTCCTCCATATCAAGTACAATGAAATCAACAGGAAAGATAAATTGATCCACTTTAACCAAAACATCTTCTATAACTCCTTTTGGATATGTGATCGAATGATCTACTAATTGCAGAGTTACAGTAGTTGGGGTTATTTCTCATAATCCCAGTCTTTTGAATATTGATAGAGGCATAAGGTTAATGCTTGCACCCATATCACATAAAGCTTTTCCATAGAATCTGTCTTTGATTGCACATGGAATTGTGAAACTACCAAGATCTTTAAGTTTTTCAGGAATTTTCTTCTGAATTATTGCACTGCACTCCTCACTGAGTGCAACTGTCTCATTATCTTCAAACTTCCTCTTTCTGTTGAAAATATCCTTCATAAATTTTACATAGCTCGGCATTTGTTCTAAGGCTTCAACAAATGGAATATTAATGGTAAGCTTCTTAAATATCTCTAAGAATTTTGAAAATTACTTATCCAACTTTTGTTGACGAAGTCTCTGAGGAAATGGAGGTGGTGGCTTTTCCAAATCAACCTTAGGTGGAGAAATTGGTCTTTCCAAACCATTTGGAGCGTCCTCTTTTAGTTCTTCAATCCCTTCTTTCTCTACTTCAGTTTCTTTCTGAACTCTACCTTCCAACTCTCTTCCACTTCTCAGTTGAATTGCTTTTACATGCTCTTTATTTTTATCTCTTGGATTCACTTCAGTATTACTTGGAAGTATTCCTTGGGATCTATTACTTAATGAATTTGCAATTTTCCCCCATTGGTTTTCAATATTTCTGATGGTTGCTCCTTGAATTTGCAATTGATTTCCCATATGTGACACCACTTCTTCAATAAACAACTTCTTCTCCTTTAATTGTAAAGCATTCTTAAAACCTAGAGGATATGTTAGTTTATAATTATTATTTCCTTGATTGTTCCAGTTTCTCAATGAGTTTACTTGGTGGTTCCCCCATTGTTGATTAATACCACCCTGATTATTGGTATTCAAGTTAAAGTTTGGATGATTCTTCCAACCTGGGTTATAATAATTGGAATATGGGGTATTAGGCTTTCTTATAGCATTCAAAGTTTCTGGTGAAGAAAAAGAATCAACCATTTGGCCTAATGAATTTTCTTCAATCATGTAATTTGGCTGAGAAAAATTCATCCCAAATTGGTCTATCTTTCTTGAAATTACAGCAACCTGATTTACTAATATTGCAAAAGCATCATTGTCATTAACACTAGCTACATTTTTATGATTTAACCTTTCAGAAGGCCATTGAAAATTATTAGTAGCCAATTCTTCAATTAAAGCATAAGCATCAAAAAATTATTTAGACATTAATGATCCACTAGCAGCAGCATCGATAATTGCTCTAAAAGATCCAACTAATCCATTGTAAAAGGTTAGAATTATTAACCAATCTGGTATCGAATGATGTGGACACTTTCTGAGGAGATCTTTAAATCTTTCACATGCTTCATATATTGATTCACCCTTGTCGGCATATTTTTTAGGTCGAGTGTTTTATTTTTGAAAGGAGATCGCCTAACAGAAGTTGTCGGCGAATTTTTAATTTAATTTAAATAAATAATTTGAAAAGTAGTATTTGATTTTGAAAATAATTTTAAATTTGAAAATTTTAAGATATGAAATCAAACTGATCTCACATCCCAAATAGTTTATATAAATGAGCGCCACATCACAAGTTATGTATCTATCCCGAAGAATAGAGACACTACTTGATGATGGGGCTCGATTAAATAAACTAGAAGATTTGTGACATCCGTTTGGTCTGCGAACCAATTTTATAAGCCGACAAATTCCCCTGCTTAATATGAAAGCATTAAACGGGGTTTATATTACTCGGGTTCTTTAAAATTCTCTATAAGGGCAAGCCCCCATAGTTAATTACATCTTAAGTGACGGGAATCACCTAAGAAAACTCTCGATAATAATCAATAATTCTGCTCTCAAGAATTTCAAAGTTTAAGTTTTCAAAGGATTGAATTTTGGAATTTCAATAGGGAATGGATCAAATTTGGAACATTTTGTTTTGAGAATTCAAAGGAAGAAAGTTAGTAGAAATTACAGATTCGAAGCGAACTTCGGTAATTTCCCGACTATCCTATTGTTTGGCTTGAATTTAGGAAAGTCCTAATGTTTATTTAATGTTTTGATCTTGCCAATTTTAATTAATTAGGACTTATATTTGTGTGATAAAATCACACAAATAGCCTTGAAGATGTGAGGGTTTATGTCGTATCGGACGGCTACCTCGGAATCCTAAGTCCGATTAGGGCTTAATTTACATGACATGATCATGCAAAAGCCTAACGAAAAGTTGAGGATTTATGTTGCAATAGGCAAACTACCTCGAAATCCTATAGATTGGTTATTTAATTCTAGGAAAGTTTTGCTGAAGTAGATTCAGTTTTGCTGATGACGATGGTCGTGCTGCCCACTGTGCTCCGAGCTCCTTATTGTTGCAGAGGTTTAGTTATAGAAGTCATAAATCAGGAGATGAGAAAAGTGTTTTGGTTTAGAGAAAATCTTAATTTCCAAGTGTTTTTGTGTTTTAATTAAAACGAATCTTAAAGTTGATTATAACGACACCGGTTAAGATCCCACGGTTCCATCCTTCCGGCATCGTTATTTTTATCGGATTCACTTAGTCCAGATGAATTTGCTAAACTCAACTAAATGAGTTCCACACTTTCATTTAGACCGTAGGAAATCCCGTTAGCAACACGTAGGTTACATCATCCGAGGTATTCCCGATCATCCAACAGAATGTTTTAATTTAGTTGTAATTGCAGTTTTGTGTTTTGTTTGTGATTAAATTTTGAGTTGTTTTATATTTTGAAATGTTGTGGCGGTGAATTTTATCTTGCAATGACTTTTAGTTTAGTTTTGGTTTCAGTTTTAGGGACTATCCTAAAGGTGTGGGTTTTCATGCAACAGTTGTTTATCATGCAAGAAAAGTAAAGTGCATTTGCAATAAAGTAAATTGCAAGAAGGTAAATTGCAGTAAAATAAAAGCGTACCTGGAGGGTCTTCCCGTCATCCCAAGCTGCACTTAAAACACAATTAGAATATTTAAGCAAGTTCCTAGGTAAAGCTAAGGGAAGGGTTATGGTTTTCTACCAAGTTCCTAATCCTATAGCTAGTCATTTCCTATGACGTCTAGGTTCTTGGTGTTTTGGTTTGAAGACGATTTTCTTCATCAAAGAACAATTAAGTTCAATTGTTCTTGTAAACATCCTATCATATTGAGGAAGTGCTTAAGAAGAATCTTAAACATCTTTTCTATACTGCTAGAATTGTTTTAAGTCCCAATGAATTTAATTATACAAATGAATTAATCGTCCGAGAATTCAAGTTTTGTTGTCTTGCTTCGATGAACTAGGACATTTGAATATCCTATAAGTGAAGTAACATTTCATTTAATGTTTTGTTTAGGAGTTATGATAACTAAAGTTTTCGAAGGCAAATTGGTGTTCAAATGGTTTATGACTTAGTTCAATTTCAGTTATCGGATTTAAATTTGGAATAGTGTTCAAGTTACTTTACATTTAATCTCTTTATGTCTTAGGTGATGTTATTTGGTTCAATTTAATTTAACTTTAATTTAATTTAATTTGGTTTAGTTTCAATTTTGATTCAATTTAACTTGATTTTAATTTTAACTTGATTATATTATTTAATTTAATTTAATTAATTTAACTTAATTTAACTTGATTTAATTTAATTTAATTTAGTTTCCTTTAATTTAATTTAATTTGATTTAATTTTAATTTAATTTAATTTAATTTGATTTAATTTGTTTAATTTAATTTAATTTAATTTTAATTTAATTTAATTTAATTTAATTTAATTTTAATTTAATTTAATTTAATTTAATTTAATTTTAATTTAATTTTAATTTAATTTAATTTGATTTAATTTAATTTGATTTAATTTAATTTAATTTAATTTAATTTAATTTAATTTAATTTAATTAATCTTTAATTTAATTTAATTTGGTTTAGTTTTAATTTAATTTAATTTGTTTAATCTTTTAATTTAATTATTATTATTTTTATTTTAATTTAATTGAAATTTTTAAAAGAGTTTAATAATTTAACTTTAACTTAATGATTAAGTCTTTTAATATTTTAAATTTGAGTTATTATTTTAATTAAGAATTAAATATTAATGAGATGATTAATTTAGGGATTTTTAAATTAAAGAATAAATCTCTTCCTAATAATATCCCTATTTTAATAATTCCTATTTTATTATTCTTCCAAATTTAATCAATTATTTAATTAAGGTTTATTTCAATTATTTAAAATTGTTTAGTAGGTTTCTACCCTTTAATTATTTGAATTTCAATCATCCAAATCAGATTAAGATCAAATATTTTATTTGTTAATTTTATTAAACCCAAAGTTTTAATTAAGGGTTAAAATTTTTAATTACCATTTCGCCCTTCAAGCTTAATAATTTCATAACTCACTAAATTGAGCTTAAATGAACTTGAAATTTTTATGTGACTTCACTCATATGTCAATAAAGACATGAGAGGAGAAAATGTGATTTTTCTGTATTTAATTTATTTATATAATTATTTTTGGTGGAAAATAGGGATTTCCAAATAAAATTTAAAAACATGACCAAGGGAAAGTTTCTGTCCTTAAGAAAATTATGGGACATTCCTAATGACCAGAGGACCACTTGGACCAATTTTGGTGATTTTTTAAATTATATTATTTTTATTATAATTATTTTGAGTTTTGGAGTATTAATTAATTTTAAAAAAAAAAATAAAGGTTGAAAAATAAATTTTATATTTTTTAAAAATCTCTCTGATATCAAGGAAATCAGAGAATCAATTTTTACAATTTTCTGATCTTTCTTTGATTTATTATAATTATTTTAATGAAAATGCTAGAAAATACATTTTTTTTAATTTTAAAATTACCCTAGGGCTTTAAAATTTAATAACTCACCAAATAGACCTAAGAAAAATATGGGATTTGTTCCTAAGTGATTAAAATTCAAAATGTGACATTTTGGTGAATTTTATTATTTTTGTGATTTTTATTATTTTTTAATTATTAAAATATTGAAATAATGCAAAAAATTAAATTTTTTAGAAAATTAAAATTTTAATTTTCTTAAATTCCCCTCATATCAGAGAGGCTCCAAAACTAATTTGGTGAATTTTTGAAAGGTATTTTGAAAGTTATGAATTTTTAAAGTTCAAAATGGCTAAATGGCTTAATCAACCCATTTAGAAGGGCTAACCAAGTCCAATTGACTTCAAATTTTTATGGTGGGTTCCCCTGATCCTAAAGGTCAGTGGAGAATTGATTTCAAGTCAATTTGATATATGGTTAGCTCTAATTAATTAGGGACCTATTTTGGGTGTTTAAGCCAATTAGGGTTATTTTAAATGAACTAACTCAAAACCTATTTTTCCTAGGGTCCTCTGGTCATAAGGAACATCACCAAATTTTCCTAGAATTTATTTCACAACATGCTAATTATTGGAATTAAAATACTCAAAACAGTAACATGAATTTGAAAAATCAATAACTTCTCATAAGGATGGCCTCTGACTTTGGAAAATTCGGGGAATGTTCCCAAATTCAGAGGCTTCAAAAGCCCTATGGTCTCATGCCATGGTGAATTTCCTATATGCATTGAGAATTAAAACAATGCAGAAGGGAAATAAATCATTAAAAATAAAATACTTGATGAAATTAAATGATTTCTTTTCCACATTATTCTCCTCTGTTCACTGAGCAAGAGGGTATTTTTATTTTATTTTTCTAATTTTCCTACACAAAGTTATGGATTTTTGAAGTTTAGGGAATTAAATAAATCAAAAAATACCCTAATTTTCTATTTATCCACGCGGCGCCGCGTCAACCTCTGCAGCTCCGAAACGCCGCGTGGTGCTCTCTGATTCGACGCCGCCACTTAAGTCAGCAGCTCGGGTCCTGCCTTCCGCGTATCATCTGCCGATCCGACGCGATCCTGGCCGTCCGCGCGTGTATTAAATGAACGACATCTGTTCATCGTCCCCAAGCATTCTCACCCGAGAGCCGTCCACACTAAATCCCTAATATCTCACTCAATACTCAATGGATTTTCGTGTTCTTATACTCTATGGATTCGTCTTGAAGAGACGAATACATCTATACGGTGATCATGCATTGAAATTAAAGCATTTGAAATGGAGAATCTCCGAAGCTCGGGGTGAAGAATTAGCTCATACCTTTGCTCAGAGAAGTGTGGCTTCAATCTGAGAGTTGTGTCACCTTCGATTGGATCCCAGCAAGCTCCAGATGAAGTCTCCTGGTCTGGTGAATCGCCTAGGTATGATTTCGACCACAGCCGATCACAAAGCTTGGAGGTTGGAGCAAGCCGGGTGGCTCTGGAGAGGGGGCTTTCTGCTGGTGGACTCCTTCCCTTGGTGCAGTGAAGGTGTAGGACCAATCAATTTGGGGATTGGTCCACTTGTGAAGAAGTGTCCTGGTTTTGTCTTGAAGTTTGAACTCAAAATTGAGCTCGACTAGTGGGAATTGGGGCTGGAATCCGGTGGGAATCAAGTGCTCTATGTGTAGAGAGTGGTCCGGAATGATTTTGGAGAGTTTCCTTAAGGTTGGTTCAGCACCTCTCCCATGGCCGAGAGAGGGGGTGTTTAAATAGGAGAGGGTGGAGGGCCTCCCAGGGGGAGTTAGGGCTTGGGATCAGCTGCTCTAGTGAGGAGAAGAACAGCCATGGTGGCCACTGGGCATGGGGCAGCTCAGCAAGGGAGAATTTCAATGTTGGCTCACAAGTGAGCTCTCGGCCTGGTGGTTTCCGGCAGCTGTGGTGGCTGGCCGGCCAGGGTCAGGTCACTGTTGTCATCAGGGAGGTCAGGGCTGGAGCTTAGTGCAGTCAATTGGCCAATGTCATGTGTAAAGAGCTTGGATTGAAATGGAATGGGGGGAAGGCCATTTTGGGTTCAAATGAGTCAACCCATGATTTTGGGCTAGGTTCACCACCAAAGGCCTGGTTTTGGGCTGAAAAGGATCACTTGGGTCAGCCAAGAGAAAATGATGTGGTCTCCATCCATGATGAGGTGGCTAAGCATGGTTTAGTGTGTGACATGCTTAAGGTAAAAAAGGGTTTAAGAAGGATTAGGAAAGGGGGCCCTCCTTTTGCCATTAATGGCTTGATCACATGTCAAACCTTCCATGGCTTCATGTGGGTTGTCCATGGCTTGCATGGCTTGTCTTTGGCTTGGGGAAAGTTGAGTCAATTTCATGGAAATGGATTTAAGAGAAATTTTGGTATTTAGGGGTGATTTGGCATGAGGCTTGATTTGGAATTATTTGATGATGGGATTAGAACTTAGGGAATGGCTTTGATTAAGTGGATGGCAAATGGAAATGTCATGTGGGCTTTAGGGCCAATTTTGGGCTTTTGTATTTGGTGGAAATGGGCTTTTAGAATGGTTTAGGAAAGTGGGCTTTTGAATTTTAAAATGGATTTTGGGATGAAATTTTGGTAAAGGCTTGGGCCAAATAATTGTTGGGTTTAACTCATAGATGTGTCATGAGTGACTTGGAGCAAATTGGAAGTGATTTGGGTTTGAATTGGGTTGAATTTGGGCTCCTTTGGTGAATGGGCCAATATAGGTCAAATTGGGCTAACTTGGGCCAATGTTGGGCTAGGGTTGAAATTGATGTAAAATTAATGTTGGGAAATGCTTATGGGAGTGTTTAAAAGAGGTTTTGGCCTTGGTTGGGTTTTGATTTTGGGGTTTGGGCTTATTTGGGTTAAGTTTGGGTTTAGGTCAAAATTGGGCCTTTTAGCTTTGGGTTGGATTTGAGTGGGGTTTGGGTATAAATGTTGGGCAAATCATGTTAGTGTTTTGCTTGTGGGAATGTGAAGGAAGGTTTAGAAAAGATTTGGGGTTAATTGGAGCTGAATTGGGTGAGTTTGGGTTAGGTTTGGGTCATGGGTCCAAATTGGGCTTTTAAGGCCAAAAGTGAAATTGGATCCAAATGTTAATCAAATTGGACTTGGATTTGGTCTAAATTGGTATTGAGAATGTTGAATTGAAGTTTAGAATTGAATTGGACCAGAATTTGGGTGAATTGGGTAGGTTTGGTTTGACATTGGGTTCACTTAGGGTTAAAATGGGTCAAATTGGGGGTTTTGACAAAAGTAGGGTAAATTTACAAAATTTACAAAATGAAATTGGGAATATTTGGGATTTTTTGGAATTTTCTGGAATTTTCTGGAAATTTTCTGAATTTTTGGATTTTTGGGTCAAGAGGGGTATTTTGGGTATTTGGAGGGTATTGGGAGGTATTTTTAGAATTTTTGGTATTTTTGGCTATGGATGATCAATTTGAGTAATGTGGAAATGTTTGGGATTGGTTTTGGGGAATTTTGGGTGATTTGGAAATTTTGGATGATTTCAAGGGTTTTGGGTAGGCTAGGCGGGTGTAGGGTCCCGGGGGTCAAAAATTGAAAATTTGGGAAATTGAAGATTGGGTGAATGTAAATGGAATAAAATCATTTTGGTTGAGCCATGAAGCCATATCAAGCCCACATGAGCCATGAAGGGACTCATTTGAGGCATCCACTATGTTGTTCCTAACCCTCTAAGCCAAGGACTTAGGGGTTAAGGACCATCCATGTGGATCACCTTTTATGAGTCAGGAGATCAAGTTGGGTATAGGTGTGGTTTTAGGAGGTGTGTGAAAGTGTAGTGCATAAGTGTAGTGTATGTGTAAGCCAGCCCTTCACCAGACCAGGCCACCCAGGGCAATCCTAAGGCCAAAGAGTCCTATAAGAACTCATCCTTTAAACTTCCACATTTGGTTTCAACCCTCCAGGTGATTAGGGGTCTATAGTCGAGTTTGTGGAGTTTGCGGGGAGCTAAGAAGTGGTTTGAATTTCTAAGTGGTGGGTCCCAATTCTAGTCCTCTAAGATAGTCGAAGGAAAAGCCTAAGGCTAGATCCTAAGTACTAAAGAGAAGAAGAGAAGACCTCATCAAAAATGAGGTCAACAAATGGACCCCCAATAGGTGTGGTGAGCTGACGGAGCACACCGCGCCTATTGGTGTTGACCGAAGCGATCAACAAAACCAACACAAAAGTCCAAGTGACAAACTTAGGACAGAGTAGAAGAATTTTCGCTGGGGTGTGTCAAGTATATCTCTGAAACTGGAGATTCCTGAACTCTCGCTGGGGAAAAGGAAAAGGAGGTGGATCCCAAATCACATGATTTGGGGGAATTTCAATTTAGATTTCATTTTGTTTTAGTTTAAGTTTTGATGTGTGAGCTTAGATTTTGGTTTGAGTTTCAATTTAGATTTTAGTTTTGTCAAGATTACTTTGAAGGGATTCGATTTGAAATGAGAATTGGAATTTTGTGGTTTTAGATGTAACATCTTCAACCTCAAAAGAAAATTGAATTGATTGGATTGAGTCATTACAATGAGGAGAGGTCTCAGAGCAATGCGGTATTGGATGTAAAATCCTTAACCTCAAAAGTTTGATTTTGATGTATTTCATTGCAATAGGGAAAGAGTCCTAAAGTAATGCAGTCTCGGATGTAAAATCCTCAACTCCAAAAGTTTTATTTTGATGTATTTCATTGCGATAGGGAAAGAGCCTAAAGCAATGCAGTATCGGATATAAAAAATCCTCTACCCCAAGAATTTGAATTTTGATGTATTTCATTGCGATAGGGAAAGAATCCTAAAGCAATGTAGTCTCGGATGTAAAATCCTCAACCCCAAAAGTTTGAATTTGATGTATTTCATTGCGATAGGGAAAGAATCCTAAAGCAATGCAGTCTCGGATGTAGAATCCTCAACCCCAAAAGTTTGATTTTGATGTATTTCATTGCGATAGGGAAAGGATCCTAAAGCAATGCAGTCTCGGATGTAAAATCCTCAACTCCAGGAATTTGAATTTGATGTATTTCATTGCGATAGGGAAAGGATCCTAAAGCAATGCAGTCTCGGATGTAAAATCCTCAACTCCAGGAATTTGAATTTGATGTATTTCATTACGATAGGGAAAGGATCCTAAAGCAATGCAGTCTCGGATGTAAAATCCTCAACTCCAGGAATTTGAATTTGATGTAATTATTGACTTTGCAAAGATTTGTAGTGTTGATTTGAAAAAGTGTGGAATTTTGGTGTTTCAAAAATTTCATGAAAGTTGTAAAAGACTTTCATGGAAGGAAATAGATTAGGAGGGAATATGTAGATGTTACACACCCCGTTCAAAAGAGTTGATCGGAAGTTACTGGTTTGGATTGGATACAATTCCTAGCCATCAGATTCGATCCGTGTCAATGGAATCAACCGCTTCCATCCCAGACAAGGGAGAGGGTAAAACGGATTGGATTTCAGATTTGGAAGGTTGAGTTTGAACTCGATTGAAATTTGATTTGAAATTTGATTTGAAATCTGGAAGGATTGAATTTGAATTTGATTGAGATTTGATTTGAAATTTGGAAAGATTGAATTTGAATTTGATTGAGATTTGATTTGAGATTTGATTTGAGATTTGAAAGGATTGAATTTGAGATTTGATTGAGATTTGGAATCTTGGAAAGATTGAATTTGAATTTGATTGAGATTTGATTTGAGATTTATGTTCATTTTGTTTGTCTTTAACGGTTCGAATTTATTTTATTTATTTAATGTCCATGTAAGTTTGGTGTTCGTCATTTTTAAATTTTTAAGGAAAGTTTTCCTTTTATTCTCTTTTTTTTATTTCTTTTCGTTCTTTGTTCGAAGTTCATTTAACTTTAATGGCGTTTCCCAGTCAATTTGCACTGAAAAGAGGTGAAGGCCAAAAATGTGACATGGTCACTTTCATTCCAATCATGTCGAAGATACATCATACAACTCGATCTGGAATACATCTCATACAATCCAAGTAGACTCAAAACGGACTATGTATGATCTTCATCGCTCCATCCAAAGAAGCATCCATCAAAAATCCATGTACTGAATAGTGGGGTACATGGTCGATAACATCACCTTCCAAGCCATCCTTGGCGAGGATGCCGTATGGATGTATATTGGAGGTGTGATATTTTCCATGTAACTCACGGCTCGTAAGGCGGAGGCTCTCTAGCTCCGGGTGCAGGCTGGAAATGGTAAGGTGTCTTCTCGTCGTCCATCCTCCTGAAAGTAAGCGAGATCCGCTTCACTGGTACTCCACAGTATGCGATGCTTAGCAATATACTGCTCTGTTGCCCTTCGGTATCATGACGGAACCTACCGGTAAAGGTATCTTCACCGGCCCTCGGAACTCACACGGGCACTGTTATCCGGAGGTCGGATCCGAACATGATGTTACACTCGTTCGGGAAAGAGACTGCGGAAGGTCGACAAAGTCGTGGTGATCTATGTGCGGGGGTATGCGGTCACCTCGCTTGTAGATGTTAATAATGCAGCTATTGGGTATGCAATCTGCTGGCAGTACCCTCCATGTTATCCATCTCTTTACCATTCTCTTGATGACTAGTGGCATTGGATCCACTTGGCCATGACGGAGTATTCTCGGAGGGTTTCCCTTCCTGTCTTCCGCAAAGTTGTAACAGCATCTGCATTGTATTGTAATTCTTCCTTTCCCTGGCATCCATCTCCGGGGTTCTGAGTAGGTGTTTTCTCTTAGGCGGCCCACTCGGCCCATTCTTTTCAAATCCTGAATGCAATCCATGATTTGTTGTTGTTCATATTCTGAGAATACATCTGTATGTAGCTCGAGGCCCTCTAGTATATTGATCCTTCTGCCTCTAATTCTCTTGAAATATTCAAAGGTTTTCTTTTCGACATTCGCATTCTTTCCGGCTCGTATTCGGAATAATCTGCGGATGGCGGGGCCCGAGTGACGTATTGTGGGATATACGGCTCGATCCCTTCACGTTCTCCCGCATACCTCGGCTCCTCGGGGATGATGTCCGTCGGGACATCCCCGAGGTTGCTTCGCGACAAGGTCATGCATTGCCGGTGGTTCTATCTGGTAGCGTGGTAGTCTTCTTTCCTCCGATCTTTGTGAGATTTCCACAGTTCTTCTCGTTATCCTAGGAGCTGGCCTCCTTTCTTCAGGTTCCTGGTGAACCGGTGTCCTTGAAGTGTATGTGCTGGCAGTAGCAATTGCCTCGTCGCGCTGGTTCGCAGCTAGTTTGGTTAACATCATGCGGATGCGATGATTTTTATTTCTTCGTTGCGTTGCTGTGAGAGTAGCTCTTCGAACTTCTTGAATCTCTGTGAGCGCGGCGCTGACAAGCCTGCCCTCTGCTGTAGCGACTACAACTTGACTTTCTTATCTTCTTCAGTGTTTGCCTTTCTTTTCTTGCTGTTGGATTGGTGGCTTGGGCCACCCACTTTCATCCTTTGTCTGCCGGGCGGTTCCTCTCGGTCGGCGGGACCCGAGTCACTTTCCTCGTCTTGCGGGCACAGCTGGTGCGAAGTCGAGTCAATCTCGATTATCGCTCCATCTTTCACCCTCTTTTCATCGAGTGCAAGGCTTACGCCATTTCTAAAGTTCAAGACCAACCGCCCGTTCGACATTTCCCTGCGAAAAGACAAGGAAAAGGATCAGGGGTTGTACTAAGAACAAGAACATTAATAAAATGTTTATTAAAGACAACAATTTTATTATTCTTATATTTTTAAATTTAACAGGAATGAAGTGGGATAAGATCAGGAAAGAGATTTTGATTTGGAAAAGAAAACAATGAAAACTTTATTATCACGATTTTATTATTTTAGCACATTTTATTATTATTTTTGGGTTCGGACCCAGTCATAAGTAACTACTTCGCCCGTGCTTCTAGGGATGAAGAATTTATTCCCTCGAAACATCAGGTAGCATAATACTTTTTCAAGTATCGTCCATTGATCGGAAGCATATGTCGTTCTCCCTGGCAATTCACTAGCTGGTAGGAACCTCCCGAGTACCACTGCTTCGACCCACAAACGGCCCTTCCCAAGTGGGTTCGAATTTTCCTCCTATCTTGCGGTGTGCGAGAATAGGTCTCTTGAGAACGAGAACTAAGTCACCAACTTTGAAGGTTCTTGGGCGGACCAGTCTGTCGTGGACTTGAACCATCTTAGCTTGGTATAGTTCTAAATTCTGCTGAGCTGCAAGTCTTTTCCCTTCCAGGTTTTCTAGTTCCTCTAGTCGTAATTTGGCATTCTCTTCTGTCGTGATCTTGTTTGCAACTGCAATTCTGAGTGAAGGAAGCTGTACCTCTAAAGGTAACATCTGCCTCGGACCCATACACCGGAGCGTAAGGTGTAGCTTGAGTAGGAGTTCGAAGGTTGTCCGGTAGGCCCATAAGGCTTCTAACAACTTCTCGTGCCAATTTCTCTTATTATCATCCGGGGTTTTCTTTAAGATTTGAACGAGAGTTTTATTAAAAGCCTCGGCGGGCCGTTTTCTCTTGGATAGTAAATTGTTGAATATCGCCGGTCGATTCCGTGTCTCCGACAAAGTTGTTGATTTGTGTGCTTCGAATGCGGCCCATTATCTAAGATAATCTGCGTGGCACCACGAAACGGTAGACAACTTGGTTCTTGAAAAGCTGTAGCACGTGGTGTGCTTTCACTTCTCTAAGTGGAGCTGCCTCTGCCACTTGGAAAAGTAATGCGTAGCCGCAAGAATGAAGCGATGTCCTTTTGAAGATGGTGGTTCTATTGGACCCATTATATCCGTGCCCAACATTCGAATGGCCGCGACGCGGTTGTCGGATGTAGCACATTTGGAGGTTGGTGTAGAACCACTCGGTGCACTTGGCATTGGTGACGGCTCTTGGCGATTTTCATGCGGTCGGTCATCATCGAGGGCACGATAATACCCTAGTCTTTTAATTTTCATTTTCATCTTCGGACCCGAGCTAGTGAGCGCCACGAGTCTCGAATGCACCTCTTTAACAATTTCACGGGCCTCGGACCCGGCGAGGCATCTTAGCCGCATTTGATCGAAAGACCTTACGTATAACGTGTTATTTATTAATGCGTAAGACAGAGTTCTTTTCTTGATACGATGGGCTAGCGACCTATCGTCTCGGTAGTTTTCTGTTTGCGAGTAGTACATTAATGGCTTGTCGCTTGATCTTCTATGTTGTCTGTCATTGTTGCAACTGATTTTTCTTCTTTTTCTGATTTGTGTATTGTGTCTATGTCGAGCTGTGATAGGACCTGGCGTCCATGAACTGACACTTCCACTAATTCATCTTGTAAGCAGGCAAATTCTTTTGCGAGACGGGCTAGCGCATCTGCTAAAGCGTTTTCTTTCCTGGGAATTTTGTAGATTGTCACATTTGGAATTTGTTCCAACAATTTGTATGGCATCTTGGAAGTATTGCTCGAGTCTTGGCTTTAAAATTTTGTACTTGTCCGGCGATACTGTTGAATGATTAACTGAGAATCCCCGTAGATGTTGATGTCCGTTATCCCCATTTGAATAGCTAATTCCGGTCTCGTTATGAGGGCTTCGTATTACGCTTCGTTGTTTGTACACGGCTCGTCGAGTGGTAGGAGTATCTTAACATCCCCGCTCCAGGTGTTATAAAGATTAATCGATTCCTGCCTACAGGCACTATCACTTGCGATTCTTCGTCTTTGTGTGCTTGAAGATGCTCCGTCGAAATATAATTCCCAACGTCGATCATCGGGGTCTTCTAGGCTCATTATTTGTTCATCCGGCAAGTCATCATTGAGAGGAGATTCGCCGGCAAAGGGTGTCTTTGCGAGGAAGTACTGCTAAGACTTGCCGCTTTACGGCACGAAGAGGCACGAAAGTTATATCGAATTGCAATAATATCATCGACCATCCGGCAAGTCTGCGGAAAGCGTTGGACGGGTCATCGATTATTGCAATGGATTAAACTTCGAGATCGAGGTTGACCTTATGAGAAAGCATGTAGTGCACGAGCTTTTGAGCGGCGAAGATCGAGGCCAAACAATGCTTTTCAATTGCGGGATACCTTATTTTTGTCGGAAGTAAACGACGACTTAGGTAGTAAAGAGCATTTTCTTTACCCTCATCATTGACCAGGGCTAACAGGGCTCCGAGGGAGTCGTCTAAAGCCGCGGTATAAAGTATCAACGAGTCACACCGAGGCCGGGGCTGCTAAGACGGGAGGTGTCATTAAATATTGTTTAATGTCCTCGAAGGCCTTACGGCATCTCTCTTCCCAAATAAATTTGGCGTCCTTTTTAACTAGTGCGAGAAAGGTGACACCTACACGACAAGTTTGAGATAAAGCGTCGAAGATATGCCAACTTCCCTTGAAAAGATCGTAGTTATTTTAAGGTTTTGGGAGGCGGCATTTCTAAGATGGCTTTAATCTTTTCCGGGTCGATTTCAATTCCACGATGTCAGACAACGAATCCTAAGAATTTCCCGGAGGTGACGCCGAAGGCGCATTTTAAGGGATTCATCTTATGGTTAAATTGTCTTAATCGTTCGAAAACAATTAAATATTTCATGCGTTTAAGCAATGTCGATCATTAATTCTGGGATCGGTAGAGGGAATTCATCTTTTGGACATGCTTTATTCAAATCTCTGAAGTCCACACAAATTCTGATCTGAACATTCTTCTTTCTGACTGGCACCACATTGGCTAGCCAAGTTGGGTATTGTTCTTCACGGACAAATTTGGCGTCTATTAGCTTTTTAACTTCGGTATGACTTGTTGTTCGATCTCTAGACGCATTCTTACAGGACCTTGTCGGCCAGGACGAAGTAGGATCCACTCCTAGCTTATGGACTGCGACCTCTAGAGCTAAACACGGCATCTCATCGTAGCTCCAAGCAAAACGGTCTTTAAATTCCATTAATAACTTGATTATTTCTTCGGAGTCTTCTTTATTGAGTAAGGAGCTAACAAAGGTAGGTCTAGGCTCTTCGCTAGTACCTAAGTTAACTTCCGTTAACTCATCTATTGTAGATTTAATCTCTTCTTCGAATTACGGTGGAGCGTCTCGATTTGTAAATTTTCGAGTTCGTCCAGTAGTTTCCATGCGGTCTTCATTGGGCTTGCAAGTGACAACCAAGCAAAATTCGGTATCGTCGGTCGATCCTATCGTGCCGAATCCGAGACCATGCTTTGAATTGGGTGGACGGCCGGAATTATTCCATAATTTTTCAAAACGTTGTGATTGACCTTTTGTCCATTTTCGAGGTAAGAAACCACGGCTGAATTAAATTTTGAACACGGGGAGAGTACCACTCAAAAGGTAATTCCATTAATTCGATGAAGTGACATCTTCAAGTTGTACATTATTTTCAGTTTTGGAGGAAGAAGCACCACGGTAGAATTTGATGGGCTTTGCACCGTCGCTATGTACCTCTTTGACCACCATACCCTCGATCTTATTAGAATGGATCGGGGTCAGGGTCATAGTATGTACATAGTGGTTAATCTTCTCGTACATCGATTTGTATTCTTCGTTCTTCTCATCTTCGAGAGAGATCTTGAATTGCAGCTTCTTCCGACTTATTGTCGCTGCTTCTTGCTTCATTTCTTTTTCTTCTTCAGAACTATCTTCCCACTCAACATTGATGGCTGGTTTCCTCTGTCCAACTGTCCTAACGTCTCTACCACGACCATGTCCCCGGCCTCGACCTCGGATGCGAGTTGTGGAGAAACCTTCACCATCTCGCCGTAAGGGAGTGGTGAGTGACTGTTGGACTAGAACTTCAGGTTCTTCGCTGTCCCGAACTTCCTTTGCTTCATTCGTTATGGTATCTCTGGAGAAGATTGTTTTCTTCGGAGGTGCATAATAAGCTGCATCTTCATGGATTCCAATTTCATGTATGGAGAATGGTTGTAGGTCACCTTTGATGCACTGTTCCCCTCCATCGTAGTATTTGATGCACTGGTGTAGGGATGATGGTACCATCTTGTTTTCATGTATCCATGGTCGACCCAGTAGAGCGTTGAACGACGTTTCTGAATCAATTATGTGAAATTTTGCGGTTGTCTTTGCTAACTCACCGGTCTTCATTAGTAGTGTTATTGATCTGAGGGCTCTTTCTCCTTTACGGTTGAATCCTCTTAATAACATTTTGTACGCCGAGCTCGCGAGCATCGATTACCAAATATGCTAGTGTTCGAATACTCATTATATTGATTGATGCTCCTGGATCTACCAATACTGCGGAGAGCGTAAACTTCCCGATTGTAAGCGAAATGTACAACGGTCGGTTGTGGTCTGCACGTCCCGAGCGGTAGGTCATTGTCCGTGAAGGTAACACCTCGTTGTTCCTTTAACGAGCAAACCTCATCTAAGGAATCTCCAGGCCATTTGAGCCAAGCAAATTTTCGGATCGAAGTAAGGCCTTGATCAGAGCTTCTCTCATCTCCTTTGATAAGATGAGAGCGTTGTAGATGCTCAGTTTGGCCGGTAGTTTTCTAAGATGGGCTAGCACGTTGTAGTCCACTTTATTTCCATGTATCTCGGCTTCTTCTCGAATGGGTATTTCTTCTGCTGGGGTTGGTTCTTCTTGAGCAACCACCTGCTTTCCTTTGTCCTTTGGACCCATTCTCGGAGGTAGAACTCTTCCACTTCTTAAGTTGACTTATGTAATTTCTTCTGAATCTAGTGTTGAGTTCTGCTGGTGTTTCTTCTCGAATCGGAATGACAGGTTCTTCTTGATTAGCTTCAGAGTCTGAAGGCTCTAACTCTATTGTGACTGGAGCTCCTCGAAACTCGCAGATAGATTCATTGCTCGTTGAACTCTCGTAGCCTCCTTGACGGATGTCTTCTTCATCATTGCAATCGTCGAGATTGTGTATGATTTGAGAATTGTCATTTGTATCGAAATCGATGTCCGGATTGTCGCTAGTCACGTAATCGTTAGAAACAGTTAAAACGTAGCCAACACCATCACCCTTATCATTATAAGATCCCACCGGAGTGAGCAAATAATCATACAGAGTCAGAGCTTCGAGGGATTTCTCCCCCGAATCCGAAACAACTATCCTAGGATAAGCAGCCCCTAGTCTAGCCTTAGGAACCTCGGTCCTCTCTTCTTCGTCGATTTTCTTCTTCTCTTCAATCGTCTCCTGTTGAGGTGGTTCTCCTATCGCAAGTGATAGTGCCGACTTGGCAGGTTTCGAACTCTGAATTGAAGCTCGCACCGAAGCGGTTTGGATCTTTGTCTAAAATCTTCTTCGAAGACCTTATCCAAGCGGTAGTCCATCCGTCGTCAGTTGTATAGGGATCTATCGGAACGATGAGATCAGTCGGGATAACATTGACGGAACCTCCTTTCTGGGGTTCCTTCATGTACTCCTTCGGGATTGTTATATTCCCTTTCTGAAGGTTGTCGTTGAGCCAACTTTTGAAGGTAATGCAATCTTCTATCTTGTGTCCGAAGCATTCGGTGATAAGGGCGAAAGTTGGGATCACCTTTCTTGTTGACTTCTTACGGTCTCTTAGGTTCGCGTTGGAAATCGGAGTCTTCATCGGACTACGGAACATTTTCAGCACTTCGCTTCATTCTTGAATGGATATTCCACCTTTCAGAAGCTCCCTTAATATTCGTTGCGGACGAGGCGGTTGTTCATCTTGTGGAGATGAGTCGATAGTCGGGTCGGGGTTCTTGTAATAGTCTGTTGAGATTCGTTGCGGTCGTTCGAACGATATTTGTATCGGTTGCTTGCCTTTGTCGACTGTCTGCAATGATCCCGGATTTCTTTTCAAAGTCTTCACAAGCTTTTGCTTGTACGTCTTATCGGCGAAACTTAATTGCTTCGCCTCCTCTTGCAAGCTCCGGCCTTGCTTAACAACTTCTCGAAAGTCTTAATAGTGAATCCTTTGAGGAGAAGTGCTTTATCGGGCCATGAATGCTTTTAAGTAAGATGTCGATCTGCATGTTGTTCTTGTAATTGTGGTTCACACTTCATACTTAAGTTCCTCCATCGAAGTATGTAATCCACCAAAGTTTCGTTCGGCACGCTTCTCTGCCACTAAATCACCTATAGTGATGTGGTGCTTGAGCTCCGGCGAATCGCTTGATGAAGAGGTTTTCTAGTTCGAGAACGTCTTCACCGAACCATTTGGTAGTTCGCATACCGATCGAAGGCGATCCACGACGAGCTGGCGACGAGCCGTCGGAAGAGTAATGCATCGCTCCCGCCGGCATTGCAACAAGCGGCACGAAAGTGTGCAACATGCTGTCGGGGGTTCCCGGTTCCATCAAAGGTCTTGAACAGAGGTGGTATTTAAACCTTTTGGGTATTGGACAGCGTCGAATTCTTCCGGGTAAGGTCTACCCGTCCGAATGGATGTCCTACTCTTTGATTGTGCTAAGGCTTCTCGCACCTGCTGTTCCACCAAGCTCTTGATATCTTTTACTGGAATCATACTTTGTGTTGTATCTTTCTTTAGCTGATCGTCCCCGTTGACGGATGTAATCTCCTTTCCTCCGTCTCCAATGTGAATGACCTCTGGGGGCGTCTCTTTTTGGGGTTGCACTTGACTCTGGAGAGTGGCTAGGACTACAGCCATCTCTTCCATTCTCTTCTCCATTTGGGCGATCGTATCGTCTTTCTCTTGAAGCTGTCTTCTCATCACTTCGGCTCCTCTCTTTACTGCGGCTGCAGGAGCACCTTGTGAAGTCGACGAAGCTCGTGTTTCGACCATGTTGATTCTCGCATACTCATCGTCCATGAATTCGATGAATCGATCTCGTCTCCAAATTTCTCTTCTCTTTCTTTTGCTAATCGTCGAATATCGGTCCTCGACTTTTCCATAGAGTCCTCTAGCGGTCTTTTCCGTGCATCCTCGCGGTTGTCGTGTGATAGGCTGTCGGGTTCCCTTCTCGCGAGTCTCCTTTCTTGCGGTAGCACTTTCTTCGATTCAAGTCTCCTGACGAGACTTTCCTTCTCGAGCTGCTTGTTTCGACCTTAGCTGTCCACAGTAGTGGGACGCCATACCATCCTTCTAGTAGCGAAGTGTCTAGGACCGGATGGTGCGTCGACCAAATCGTTGGAAGGTGGTATCCTCCCTAATCTGCAACCACGAAACAACGATAGGCGGACTAGCCTTTATCCTTTTATTTGGCTTTTCTGTAACGATGGCGGAGTTCTACTCGTGGCCCGAGATGGGATTTGAGGCGGCACCCGCCACATCCTTCGTAGAATCTCCGATACGGGGCATTTCTCTTTCTTTGCTAGCTTCTCGATCACGGTACGTAGTCGGGCAAATGGCGTGATCCTAGCCCTTTTCTTTCTGCTGTCGTTGTAGTATGCTGGTCGAGGTAATGTAGAAACAATCCTGCGGACATTTTCCTCGTCAGCTGCGGTGGAAAGGGGGTGGAATCTACTTCCTTCCAAAAAGGGTGTATCTTCAGGCAATGGTATGTATTCAAGTAGTGGTGTGTACTCGGGGATTTACGGGATTTCCTCCGGAAAGCAACTTCGGCGGCTACGGCCTTCCCGGCAATCTTCTACCTTCGTTCCTTCTTTGGGTCCGTGTTAGTGATGGAATTCTTGAGCTGGACCCGATTTCAAAATGGAAGGTCTCGCGGGAAAGTACGTACCCTCCACGGTAACGGGTTCACCATAGTTACGAATTTCCTTCCCCTTTAATGCGGCGAAGCCGGGGTAGGTGCGAGAGACAACTAGACCGATGGGGGTAGCAAGAACGGTCCTCCGCGGACGAGCGGTACTCATCTCGGTTGGAATCTTTTGCAGGGGAGGAAACTCTCGAGTTGACCTAAGGTTGAACTCGATCAGCGGCTTCTCAGCTTCAGATACTTAGTTTGTCAATGCGAAAAGGGAAATGTCGGTGATCTTGACATTTGTGTTCTCGAATCCTTGTCCAAATCGGATGATCCCATTGTCGGGCAGCTCATCCTTGCAAACAGCGAAGTCGAGTCCATTGGTGAAGGAGAAGATCGGCTTTGGGGCTTCCATTTCGCGGGGTAGATTCCGGTTTGTCGGTCTCGAGTTATGCTTCTTCTCATCAGGACGAAAAGAAAGGAATTGAAAAGAGTCTGAACTCATTCTTGTTCATGTATTTATAAGGAGTTATTTGTTAAAAGAATCATTCATTAAAGGGTTTGTTTATTTAGAACGGAATGTTCAAAGGTGTAGAGAAGGTAAGGAATCTGATTCAGGGTTGAAAGGGGAAAGAAAGTCTTATGCAAGACTTCTTGACTCGAAGGATTACTCCTAAACTAACACCTATTGGGGGTCCACCCCACCTCGGAAATGAGGTAAAAGGATCTCGGAACCTCTCTGTTTAGGGGTGTCTAAACGGTGGCTCCTAAATCCGAGAGAATGTTGGCTATACTTGTTCGAGGTAGAAATGAACATAGTATTCCGACGGAAAGAAGGGTAGTTTGATCCACAAGGGATATGGATACACTACCGATTTTTGAAAGCAGAATTGTCTGATCAAAATGGAGAGAGGAATTCTCCCCAGCGGAGTCGCCAGAAGTTATCGGCATATTTTTTAGGTCGATTGTTTTATTTTTGAAAGGGGGTCGCCTAACAGAAGTTGTCGGCGAATTTTTAATTTAATTTAAATAAATAATTTGAAAAATAGTATTTGATTTTGAAAATAATTTTAAATTTGAAAATTTTAAGATATGAAATCAAGCCGATCTCACATCCCAAATAGTTTATATAAATGAGCGCCACATCGCAAGTTATGTATCTATCCTGAAGAATAGAGACACTACTTGATGATGGGGCTCGATTAAATAAACTAGAAGATTTGTGACATCCGTTTGGTACGCGAACCAATTTTATAAGCCGACAAATTCCACAGCTTAATATGAAAGCATTAAACGGGGTTTATATTACACAGGTTCTTTAAAATTCCCTATAAGGGCAAGCCCCCATAGTTAATTACATCTTAAGTGACGGGAATCACCTAAGAAAACTCTCGATAATAATCGATAATTCTGCTCTCGAGAATTTGAAAGTTTAAGTTTTCGAAGAGTTGAATTTTGGAATTTCGATAGGGAATGGATCGAATTTGGAACATTTTGTTTTGAGAATTCAAAGGAAGAAAGGTAGGAGAAATTACAGATTCGAAGTGAACTTTGGTAATTTCCCGACTATCCTATTGTTTGGCTTGAATTTAGGAAAGTCCTAATGTTTATTTAATGTTTTGATCTTGCCAATTTTAATTAATTAGAACTTATATTTGTGTGATAAAATCACACAAATAGCCTTGAAGATGTGAGGGTTTATGTCGTATCGGACGGCTACCTCGGAATCCTAAGTCCGATTAGGGCTTAATTTACATGACATGATCATGCAAATGCCTAACGAAAAGTTGAGGATTTATGTTGCACTAGGAAAACTACCTCGAAATCCTATGGATTTGTTATTTAATTCTAGGAAAGTTTTGCTGAAGTAGATTCAGTTTTGCTGATGACGATGGTCGTGTTGCCCACTGTGCTCCGAGCTCCTTGTTGTTGCAGAGGTTTAGTTATAGAAGTCATAAATCAGGAGATGAGAAAAGTGTTTTGGTTTAGAGAAAATCTTAATTTCCAAGTGTTTTTGTGTTTTAATTAAAACGAATCTTAAAGTTGATTATAACGACACCGGTTAAGATCCCACGGTTCCATCCTTCGGCATCGTTATTTTTATCGGATTCACTTAGTCCAGGATGAATTTGCTAAACTCAACTAAATGAGTTCCACACTTTCATTTAGACCGTGGGAAATCCCGTTAGCAACACGTAGGTTACATCATCCGAGGTATTCCCGATCATCCAACGAACGTTTTAATTTAGTTGTAATTGCGGTTTTGTGTTACTGTTTGTGATTAAATTTTGAGTTGTTTTATATTTTGAAATGTTGTGGCGGTGAATTTTATCTTGCAATGACTTTTAGTTTAGTTTTGGTTTCGGTTTTAGGGACTATCCTAAAGGTGTGGGTTTTCATGCAACGGTTGTTTATCACGCAAGAAAAGTAAGTTGCATTCGTAATAAAGTAAATTGCAAGAAGGTAAATTGCGGTAAAATAAAAGCGTACTGGAGGGTCTTCCCGTCATCCCAAGCTGCACTTAAAACACAATTAGAATATTTAAGCAAGTTCCTAGGAAAAGCTAAGGGAAGGGTTATGGTTTTCTACCAAGTTCCTAATCCTATAGCTAGTCATTTCCTATGATGTCTAGGTTCTTGGTGTTTTGGTTTGAAGACGATTTTCCTCATCAAAGAACAATTAAGTTCAATTGTTCTTGTGAACATCCTATCATATTGAAGAAGTGCTTAAGAAGAATCTTAAACATCTTTTCAATACTGCTAGAATTGTTTTAAGTCCCAATGAATTTAATTATACAAATGAATTAATCGTTCGAGAATTCGAAGTTTTGTTGTCTTGCTCGATGAACTAGGACATTTGAATATCCTATAAGTGAAGTAACATTTCATTTAATGTTACGTTTTAGGAGTTATGATAACTAAAGTTTTCGAAGGCAAATTGGTGTTGAATGGTTTATGACTTAGTTCAATTTCAGTTATCGGATTTAAATTTGGAATAGTGTTCAAGTTACTTTACATTTAATCTCTTTATGTCTTATGTGATGTTATTTAATTCAATTTAATTTAACTTTAATTTAATTTAATTTAGTTTAGTTTCAATTTTGATTTAATTTAACTTGATTTTAATTTTAACTTGATTCTATTATTTAATTTAATTTAATTAATTTAACTTAATTTAACTTGATTTAATTTAATTTAATTTAGTTTCCTTCAATTTAATTTAATTTGATTTAATTTGAATTTAATTTAATTTGATTTGATTTAATTTGTTTAATTTAATTTAATTTAATTTAATTTTAATTTAATTTAATTTAATTTAATTTAATTTAATTTAATTTTAATTTAATTTTAATTTAATTTTAATTTAATTTGATTTGATTTAATTTAATTTGATTTAATTTAATTTAATTTAATTTAATTTAATTAATCTTTAATTTAATTTAATTTGGTTTAGTTTTAATTTAATTTAATTTGTTTAATCTTTTAATTTAATTATTATTTTTTTTATTTTAATTTAATTGAAATTTTTAAAAGAGTTTAATAATTTAACTTTAACTTAATGATTAAGTCTTTTAATATTTTAAATTTGAGTTATTATTTTAATTAAGAATTAAATATTAATGAGATGATTAATTTAGGGATTTTTAAATTAAAGAATAAATCTCTTCCTAATAATATCCTATTTTAATAATTCCTATTTTATTATTCTTCCAAATTTAATCGATTATTTAATTAAGGTTTATTTCAATTATTTTAAATTGTTTAGTAGGTTTCTACCCTTTAATTATTTGAATTTCAATCATCCAAATCAGATTAAGATCAAATATTTTATTTGTTAATTTTATTAAACCTAAAGTTTTAATTAAGGGTTAAAATTTTTAATTACCATTTTGCCGCTTCGAGCTTAATAATTTCATAACTCACTAAATTGAGCTTAAATGAACTTGAAATTTTTATGTGACTTCACTCATATGTCAATAAAGACATGAGAGGAGAAAAAGTGATTTTTCTGCATTTAATTTATTTATATAATTATTTTTGGTGGAAAATAGGGATTTCCAAGGAAAATTTAATAACATGACCAAGGGAAAGTTTCTGTCCTTAAGAAAATTATAGGACATTCCTAATGACCAGAGGACCACTTGGACCAATTTTGGTGATTTTTTAAATTATATTATTTTTATTATAATTATTTTGAGTTTTGGAGTATTAATTAATTTAAAAATAAAATAAAGGTTGAAAAATAAATTTTATATTTTTAAAAAATCTCTCTGATATCAAGGAAATTAGAGAATTAATTTTTACAATTTTCTGATCTTTCTTTGATTTATTATAATTAGTTTAATGAAAATGCTAGAAAATACATTTTTTTTAATTTTAAAATTACCACTAGGGCTTTAAAATTTAATATCTCACCAAATAGACATAAGAAAAATATGGGATTTGTTCCTAAGTGATTAAAATTCAAAATGTGACATTTTGGTGAATTTATTATTTTTTTATTTTTATTATTTTTTAATTATTAAAATATTGAAATAATGCAAAAAATTAAATTTTTTAGAAAATTGAAATTTTAATTTCCTTAAATTCCCCTGATATCAGAGAGGCTCCAAAACTAATTTGGTGAATTTTTGAAAGGTATTTTGAAAGTTATGAATTTTTAAAGTTCAAAATGGCTAAATGGCTTAATCAACCCATTTAGTAGGGCTAACCAAGTCCAGATTGACTTCAAATTTTTATGGTGGGTTCCCCTGATCCTAAAGGTCAGTGGAGAATTGATTTCAAGTCAATTTGATATATGGTTAGCTCTAATTAATTAGGGACTTATTTTGGGTGTTTAAGCCAATTAGGGTTATTTTAAATGAACTAACTCAAAACCTATTTTTCTAGGGTCCTGCGGTCGTAAGGAACATCACCAAATTTTCCTAGAATTTATTTCACAACATACTAATTATTGGAATTAAAATACTCAAAACAGTAACATGAATTTGAAAAATCAATAACTTCTCATAGGGATGGCCTCGACTTTGGAAAATTCGGGGAATGTTCCCAAATTCAGAGGCTTCAAAAGCTCCTATGGTCTCATGCCATGGTGAATTTCCTATATGCATGGAGAATTAAAACAATGCAGAAGGGAAATAAATCATTAAAAATAAAATACTTGATGAAATTAAATGATTTCTTTTCCACATTATTCTCCTCGTTCATTCGAGCGAGAGGGTATTTTTATTTTTATTTTCTGATTTTCCTACACAAAGTTATGGATTTTTGAAGTTTAGGGAATTAAATAAATCAAAAAATACCCTAATTTTCTATTTATCCACGCGGCGCCGCGTCAACCTCGGCAGCTCCGAAACGCCGCGTGGCGCTCTCTGATTCGACGCCGCCACTTGAGTCAGCAGCCCGGGTCCCGCCTTCCGCGTATCATCTGCCGATCCGACGCGATCCTGGCCGTCCGTCCGCGCGTGTATTAAATGAACGACATCCGTTCATCGTCCCCAAGCGTTCTCACCCGAGAGCCGTCCACACTAAATCCCTAATATCTCACTCCATACTCAATGGATTTTCGTGTTCTTATACTCTATGGATTCGTCTTGAAGAGACAAATACATCTATACGGTGATCATGCATTAAAAATAAAGCATTTGAAATGGAGAATCTCCAGAAGCTCGGGGTGAAGAATTAGCTCATACCTTTGCTCAGAGAAGTGTGGCTTCAATCTGAGAGTTGTGTCACCTTCGATTGGATCCCAGCAAGCTCCAGATGAAGTCTCACGGTCCGGTGAATCGCCTAGGTATGATTTCGACCAAAGCCGATCACAAAGCTTGGAGGTTGGAGCAACCGGGTGGCTCGGAGAGGGGCTTTCTTCGGTGGACTCCTTTCCTTGGTCTGGTGAAGGTGTAGGACCAATCAATTTGGGGATTGTTCCACTGTGAAGAATTGTCCTGGTTTTGTGCTGAAGTTTGAACTCAAAATTGAGCTCAGCTAGAGGGAATTGGGGCTGGAATCCAGTGGGAATCAAGTGCTCTATGTGTAGAGAGTGGTCTGGAATGATTTTGGCAGAGTTTCCTTAAGGTTGGTTCAGCACCTCTCCCATGGCCGAGAGAGGGGGTGTTTAAATAAGAGAGGGTGGAGGGCCTCCCAGGTGGAGTTAGGGCTTGGGATCAGCTGCTCTGGTGAGGAGAAGAACAGCCATGGTGGCCACTGGGCATGGGGCAGCTCAGCAAGGGAGAATTTCAATGTTGGCTCACATGTGAGCTCTCGGCCGGTGGTTTCCGGCGGCGTGGTGGTCGGCCGGCCAAGGTCGGGTCACTATTGTCATCGGGGAGGTCGAGGTACGGAGCTTAGTGCGATCGATTGGTCCAATGCCATGTGTAAAGAGCTTGGATTGAAATGGAATGGGGGAAGGCCTTTTGGGTTCAAATGAGTCAACCCATGATTTTGGGCTAGGTTCACCACCCAAGGCCTGGTTTTGAGGTGAAAAGGATCACTTGGGTCGCCCAAGAGAAAATGGTGTGGTCTCCATCCATGATGAGGTGGCTAAGCATGGTTTAGTGTGTGACATGCTTAAGGTAAAAAAGGGTTTAAGAAGGATTAGGAAAGGGGGCCCTCCTTTTGCCATTAATGGCTTGATCACATGTCAAACCTTCCATGGCTTCATGTGGCTTGTCCATGGCTTGCATGGCTTGTCTTTGGCTTAGGGAAAGTTGAGTCAATTTCATGGAAATGGATTTAAGAGAAATTTTGGTATTTAGGGGTGATTTGGCATGAGGCTTGATTTGGAATTATTTAATGATGGGATTAGAACTTAGGGAATGGCTTTGATTAAGTGGATGGCAAATGGAAATGTCATGTGGGCTTTAGGGCCAATTTTGGGCTTTTGTATTTAGTGGAAATGGGCTTTTAGAATGGTTTAGGAAAGTGGGCTTTTGAATTTTAAAATGGATTTTGGGATGAAATTTTGGTAAAGGCTTGGGCCAAATAATTGTTGGGTTTAACTCATAGATGTGTCATGAGTGACTTGGAGCAAATCGGAAGTGATTTGGGTTTGAATTGGGTTGAATTTGGGCTCCTTTGGTGAATGGGCCAATATGGTCAAATTGGGCTAACTTGGGCCAATGTTGGGCTAGGGTTGAAATTGATGTAAAATTAATGTTGGGAAATGCTTATGGGAGTGTTTAAAAGAGGTTTTGGCCTTGGTTGGGTTTTGATTTTGGGGTTTGGGCTTATTTGGGTTAAGTTCGGGTTTAGGTCAAAATTGGGCCTTTTAGCTTTGGGTTGGATTCGAGTGGGGTTCGGGTATAAATGTTGGGCAAATCATGTTAGTGTTTTGCTCGTGGGAATGTGAAGGAAGGTTTAGAAAAGATTTGGGGTTAATCGAGCTGAATCGGGTAGTTCGGGTTAGGTTTGGGTCATGGGTCCAAATCGGGCTTTTAAGGCCAAAAGTGAAATTGATCCAAATGTCAATCAAATTGGACTTGGATTTGGTCTAAATTGGTATTGGGAATGTTTACTTGAAGTTTAGAATTGAATTGGACCAGAATTTGGGTGAATCGGGTAGGTTCGGTTCGACATCGGGTTCACTTAGTGGTTAAATCGTCAAATCGGGGGTTTTACAAAAGTAGGGTAAATTGACAAAATTGGCCCATGGTGTAGTTGAACAAAATGAAATTGGGAATATTTGGGATTTTTTGAAATTTTCTGGAAATTTTCTGATTTTTTGGATTTTTGGGTCAAGAGGGGTATTTTGGGTATTTGGAGGGTATTGGGAGGTATTTTTGGAATTTTTGGTATTTTTGGCTATGGATGATCAATTTGAGTAATGTGGAAATGTTTGGGATTGGTTTTGGGGAATTTTGGGTGATTTGGAAATTTTGGATGATTTCAAGGGTTTTTGCAGTTTAAGTGGTAGTGGTCCCTGGGTCAAAAATCGAAAATTGGGAAATCGAAGATCGGGTGAATGTAAATGGAATAAAATCATTTTGGTCGAGCCATGAAGCCATATCAAGCCCACATGAGCCATGAAGGGACTCATTCGAGGCATCCACTATGTTGTTCCTAACCTCTTACCTAAGGGCTTGGGGTTAAGCGACCATCCATGCGATCACCTTTTATGAGTCGGAGATCAAGTTGGGTATAGGTGTGGTTTTAGGAGGTGTGTGAAAGTGTAGTGCATAAGTGTAGTGTATGTGTAAGCCAGCTCTTCACTGCACCAGGCCACCTGTGGCAATCCTAAGGCCAAAGAGTCCTATAGGAACTCATCCTTTAAACTTCCACATTCGGTTTCAACCCTCTGCATGATTAGGGGTCTATAGTCAAGTTTGTGGAGTTTGCAGTGAGCTAAGAAGTGGTTTGAGTTTCTAAGTGGTGGGTCCCAATTCTAGTCCTCTAAGATAGTCAAAGGAAAAGCCTAAGGCTAGATCCTAAGTACTAAAGAGAAGAAGAGAAGACCTCATCAAAAATGAGGTCAACAACCCTCAACTTACAAACAAATGTAATATCATTTCTCAACTTCGCAGTCTTTGATGGTGGAAAATATTTAGCAAGGATTTTTTATGTTAAATCACCATAAGTTCTGATAAATCCAGGTGCTAACAAATTTAACCATATCTTAGCTTTATTCCTTAGTGAGAAAGGAAGAAGTCTGAGTCTAATAGCATCACTCGAAACACCATCATATTTAAAAGTAGAACACAACTATAGAAAATTAGCAAGATGTAAATTAGGATCTTCAGTTGTTGCTCCCTCAAACTGATTATTAGACACCATTTGGATAATAGCAGGTTTAAGTTCAAAGGAATTATCGCCACATACAGGTGTCGAATACTTCCATGAAGTTCATCCACTCGTAGGTTAGTGATAATCTCTTAAAGGTCCGAATTTCGATGGATGCCAACATTTTGATTTTGATGATTTGTCATTTCTTGAATATTTTTATCTCTTTCAGAATTTTTAATTTTTTTTTCTGGTAGTTCTTTCTAATTCAGAATCGTAAGGCATAAATCCCTCAGAACCTGAACTACACATACAACAATAAAATAAAACAAAACACAATACACTAACAAAAATAAAGAAAAGTAAAAATTTAAATTTTTCTTAATTTCTCGGCAACGGCGCCAAAAACTTAATCCCCGATAAATATATGTGCACCAAAAGCTTGACTTCACATCGAATATATGTGTTGATGATTTAGATATGAAAATTATGATGTTATAATATGGAATACTACGCAAGTATACGTATTGTTTATCAAGTAATATAGGACTTTCTCATTAAGTCTCGAGATATCGAACTCACAGGGAAATGTAAAAAATTTTTTATTGAATTCAGAAAATTATACTTTTAATTTTTTCATTGATTTTTGAAAGTACGTTTTGATTTGAAATACTTGAAAATTATTTTTGGTATTTTAAATTAAAGTTAAGCAGTAAATGAAAAATATAAGAACTTTAAAATGCGGTATAAAATACTAAAAAATAAAATACTTTTTTCTTTCTCTTATAAAGCAGTAATAATTATAAAAGTATTGTTGTGAAAGTATTTAAATGTGTTGTGATAAATAGGAGCAAATTTATTCTTTACCCTTACTTGGTTGTATGAAGAGCGTTGGTTAATTTGAAATTTTAAAATCTTGAACATGGTTAGCCAAGGAAGATATTAGCTCTCACTCTGTAGTTCCTCGATTCCCTCCATTCGGGGCCTAACTTCTCATAACAAAATTTAAAATATCAAACCAAATTAGGGGGCTTTAGCCTGTCACTCTAAAGACCTCTAATTTTACTCCCTATTAAAAGCATATCTCATAAGCATTCAATTATATTGACTACAATTCTTATCTATTTAATTGGATGTGATTTATATCATTTGTTGTTTGAGACAATACCGCATTGGATCTTACATAATCTCACAACAAATTTAACAACTTAACTGGCCAAATTAAGAAGTAAATTAAGTTCATGGAATTAAATATTCACAATGTATTTCAATTTTAAACACTTATATATTCCACAACAATCCTACATAATTTAATTACTTCTTTATTTAAGAAAGAAAAAGATAAAGAAAACTACTCATAATTCATGGAGAAAACACAAGCACACATTGATTTGAAAATAGAAATCATAAAAAAAGCACAACAATATAAACTAAATATAAAAAACAGAAGTAAACACTTATCTGAAAATCCTCTCCACAAGACTCCGAAAGTTCCTTTCAAACTTGACTTTTCACAGAACAACACTACAGAGGTTGGCGCCCAACTCTGTTGACTCCAACTCTGACTTTAGACTTCAATAAAAACTAGATAAATATATGAAATTATATTGGTGGAAAGAAAGTTTCACGCCAAACTAACTAACTCTAAACAATAAAAGACTGAAAGTAAATCTCTTTAAACTAGAAGATGAAACTAAAAACTAGAAGAGACTCTTGAAAACTAAACTAAAAGACTAACTCTCAATAAGGACACACACACACACACACACGTGCACGCACACACTAAAGACTCTCATGACATATCTTTAATAATAATTCAAAAGGTGCCTTGGTGTCTCTTTAAATCATGACCCGATTCAACGTATCTACCAAAAGACGTATTCCTTCATTCAAATTTGTCGCCCATGGGAAGTTAAGTAAGTCACCACCAAAAGTTACTTCAAACACCCCTTGAAATTGGCTTCAAAATGAAGAAAATTTGATTTTTAACTATGACCGCTAAGTGCCGACCAGGCGGCGCTTAGCCGCCAAGTTCCAGTTTTTCATTTTTTATTTTTTTGTTCCAAATTTGATCTAATTTTACTTCTTTCATCATAATTACTCATTTTCATTATACCTGCAAGAAAAACACAAAATATCTTCCATTACAGCACAATATCATCAAAAATAGGTATAAAAATGTGCATAAAATACTATATATTTTAGGTGTATCAAGACGCCGAGGATCCAGTCAGCGTCGACGTGGTTAAGTGGATAAATAACGTATTTTAGAATTAAATAAATCCAGAAAACACATTAACTTAAAAAATTCATATCTCAATAAAGAGAAATTAAAAAAATAATATAAAAATACCTCTGAACTCAGTCAACAGAGGAGAAAGTAATAAACAAAAAATTAAGAATATTTATTAAATATTTAATTTTTAATCAATTAAATACTCTAAATCTTATTTTAATCATTTGAAACTAAACATTAATCACCATAGTATGAAATTTTGAGGGATTATTTTCCATGTGGTTTGGGATGTCCCTGATTTTTCTATGAACAGACGGCATCTCTAACATCAAAAGTCCTAATTTTTCCTAGTATTTTATACTATTTTAATAAAACAATTATACAAAAAATACAAAAAAAAATCAAAAAAATAAAAGTAAAGCATGATAAGTCCAGGAAGATCAGAGACATTTAAGATAAATGAATTTGATGTATAAAATTAAAAAAATGTATTAATTATGTATTTCTATATTTAAAAATATCAAAAATTTAAAAAATTTAAATTTAAATCAAAATGATGTGGAATTTTCTCTAGATAATTTTCTTAATTTGAGCTATCTAATAGAAAAGGTTCAAATAAAAAGAGTATATTTTAGTAGTTACATAAGTTTTTATTAAAATATTATTATTTATGATTTATAATTATAGAAAATAAAATAAATTTTAGAAAATATAAAATCTTCTCTGAAACATTAATTAGTCTATGGGTGAATGACTAGCAAAGTTTAGTGACAAATGGAATTGTAGACATAGGTAGTTAGTTATTTACCATAGGGGTACATTTGTAAATATCATATTCACATCTTAACCTTTAATTAATTAATAATAGGTCACATTACAAGGTAAAGTGGTAGAAAATTATGATCAATTGTTTATTGAAATGTTTGAAATATTTAGGGCTAATTGGGATAGCCATTAAGTCACATAAAACATAGTAGGGTAAAATTGTAAATTTTGAAATTATTGAGGATAGAAAGGAAACCCAGGTTTGGATGACCAAGTGGCAGGAATTATGGTTTGGAAACATCTACTCCCCTAATTTGAGTCTGCTTACCACAAGTTGGAAGTTATATGGGTGAAAATCGAAGTCATTTAAATTACAAAATTACCCGCAAAGCCCTAAGACACCTGTATTGAACCATCTACTCCTCAGATTATCATGGTTTAAAATGAAAATTATTAAGTAAGAAATGAACATCTAAATACTCTAAAATTTTCCAAGCTTTAACTTGATTTAAGGATATATATAACGATCTTTTAAATTACAAAAATACCCTGAATGGCCTTTCACTTATTAAAAGCTATGAATATGAAACATGAAGGTTAAATCACTAAAGTTAATTATTAATAAGTTTACTAGAGTTGTTAAAGCACATCGGTGAGGTGATGAGAGTTGTTATAATTACTAGGTTGCAAGTTTAAAATTGTGTCCCTCTTAGTAATACTTGGATAGTTTTCTCTATAAGGAGTTTTAACATGGTAGGGTCTTCACCCATAGGATAGTTAATTCATTAGAGATAAAAGTATCAAATGAACCTTTTTTTGTCATTAATATATCAAATCACCTAAAATTGACAAATAAATTCAATAGTTCACAGTGAGCATAAATGAACTTAAGATGACTTAGAAAATTTTGAGATCGTCTTGAATCACATTCTGGATGACTCAGTGAGGTTCTAAGCATTTTCGTAGGACATTTGAAATTATTGTGAATCTTGTAGAAAGTAATAATAAAATTTATATATATATATATATATATAATAAAAATAATAATTTAAATAAAGCACCAAATTCCATAGAATTACCTGATGTACCTTAACCGACAGTGAAATCCAATACTTACTGGTTTGAGCTTTAAATATTGTACTTAAACCCTCTCTAATAATCAGAGTCATTTAAATCATGGCAATATATATGAAATGACGAGCTGGCTTATAGGTTGGAGGAGTTAGTAATACGAGAGATGACATAAAGGCATCTGGTGCTAAATTTAGGATGGCATAATAGTATTGTATCTCTTGGCCTGATGACCCCTTGAGGGTGCAGGATTGGCACTACTAGCCACCAAAATTTTGCAAGAAGCCCTTACTTTCCTGGGCTACTAGTAGCTCTAGCTCTAGCCCAACAATGTGAATCACTTGCAGACTGTCTAGTTTAAAAATATATATAATAACATATCAAAATATTTTCTTATGGTACTAAATTTTGACTATTAATGATTCTGGTGAAAGCTTAATTTACGTATATGTATGATAAAATACAAATTATAACTGAGTATTTATGTATGTCTACTTGTCAGTCACCTTGTTTGGGTCAAGGGTTGTTGTCCCTTAATTTTCTTACCGGTAGCTTTTACCCAATGTCTTACTTTATAAGCACATATGCTGATTGTTGCCTATCAAAGCCCTGGGAAAAAATTATTAAGGCCACAGGTCGTGAAGCTGAGCCCCACTTATAATTCATGAATACATATGTCTAGCTGTAAGTTTCATATATCTACCACCTAACTCCATATAAACTTGCATACTTATCTAAGTCCCAAGATATTCCATCTTTTGTTGAGTCCCCATGTATTTGCATGTTTACACATTTAACTTTAAACTCTTCAAAATGACACCAAAGGAGGCAAATATGTGCTACTACTTTCCCTTTTAATGTACTTTATTAAAAATGTTTTTTTTCAATGTACGGCAATGTTATTTTTCTTACATACTGCACTATTGGTATGTGAAAAAAAGCCTTATGATAGAGGAAGTAAGACATATGTTTTGACAAAAATCCTATAACACATGATCAACACAATAACTTAGCAAAGCATTAATCTTAAGACCCAACATCTTAATCCATTTTAATTACAATAATGAAAAAAATAAAAAACGTCAACTCAAACATACTTTCTACAATCATGACAACAAAACAAGAAGCTAGAATAAGCTCTCTGAGGCATGCTTTCTCTCCCCCTCTCTACACAGAAAGAAGTAATGATGCGATCAAGTGGGGACAACCTCCAAACGATGATCAAGAAAAAATATGAAATGAAGGATGATTATCAACTAAACTTCCTGTAGTTTTAGATAACATAAGCCCTTATAACTTTGAGGTTGTTCATCTAGTATGACATAAATCCTCACACTGTCTTTCAGACATTCGTACAATTACATATCGTGCAGTATAAGCGCTAACACTTTTATTTTTTAAGATTTTGAGATTAATTGTTTGGTACAACATAAATCCTCTTATCTTTCTAGGATATTTATATTAATGTACATCGTGCAAGTGTAAGCCTTGAATCTTAAATAAGGTGGCAGGAATAAACACCAAATAGAAATCATGTGCAACATGTAAATTCAAACATGATAGTTTAGAAAGTTATTGAGGTTCTCCTCAAAATCTATGACATCCCTTACCTTTCGCTTCTTAGGATTCCAAAAATAATTGCTCCACATTGAGTCATTCCCACTTGATTTTTCTATGTCCAATTGTGAAAAATAAACTTTGAATTCTTGAGGATGAAACCCCAATCTTAATCGATAGTTTTTTTAAGTGACTTCGATAGCTTAAGATGTAATTAACTATAGTGGCTTGCGCCTATAGAAGAATTATTAACCCATATAATCTAAACCATAAAAAAATTTTTATATTAGATAGGGGAATAAATGGGTCATAAAACTTACAGAATAAATAATTATATAAATTTCTTAGTTTAAATAGTTGAACTTATCATCAAGTGATACACTCATCTTTCGAGATGATGTATTACTTGTAGTATTGTGCTCGATTATTTAAACTATTAAATGAATGAGATATATTTGGTCTCATTTTTCAAAATTAAAATGCTATTACATATATATTAAACTAAATTATTCTCAAAATCAATAGGCCAAATCTAAAAGGTGCCCGATTTTTTCTGGTGACTCCGATGGGGATTAATTTTTTCTCTATTTCTTGATTAGGTTGTTTCGTCTTCATACATCAGTAGTGTCTCCATGTCCCTCATGGGTCAAACTATTGTTCTTTTGTTAATGTACCTTGCTCATTCTTTCTTGAGCAAGTATAATTAACAACTCTCTTAATTCTGTAACCATCCATTTAATCATTCTTAAACGGAGAGGCTATGGAATCTTCAAAGTAAGTTAGGTTGGACTTCCCATAGGGTGGTAGGTTAGGAGGGATAAACGGATAAAATTGACATGAGTTCGAAGTGAAATTGACCCTCTCCAGTTTTTGGAATGAGTCCTATATTTCACCTTTGTTTTGTCCTTCTTTTATGTCTGAATTATTGATAACAAGCTAGACTAAATTTTACTTTTTAGATCTCTCTATTAAAACCTTGAAAGAAGCAAGTTTTGTCGAAACTCGAAAACAAAACTCAAAACTTATAGAACAAAAGAATACGAAGAGTCAAAGTCTAAGAAAAATAAAACTCCAAAAGCAACAAAATAAAACAAAAATCAAATTTTAATATAAATCCAGAACAAAACTTAAAAGGGTAAGTTTTGAAAGAAACATCCAGTCCATGAGACAATTTTTTAATTTTGGTATTTATGTCAAAACTATTATACCAAAGTAGAGCATGGGACGCCACTGACGCTCAAAAAATTTTTCAAATGACAGAAACATTGTCATCCTTGAAGTTGACCTTCTCGACTGATGAAGGATTTGACCAACCGATAAGGCCTCGTCACCTGGGGTAATGATCAAGTTCTGAGTCGGTTTCCAAGAAATTGAGGTGATGTTCGAGAAATCACCCTATGTTGTCGTGAAGACAGCAAATGCAAGAGTAGAAGAGCCCTCGACTGAGTTTGACTTAAAAAGTAAGAATTCCCTATGTTTAGGAAGGCAAGATTCAGAGGGACACTCGCTAAGTTTGTTGTTCCTACTACCGCCAAGCTGTCATACGGCTGACAAGAGAATTTTCACCACCATCGCCATCAGATTTACTGTCACTGTGCTTGTTGCCACACCTTTGTCTAAGGGAAAGGAAATTTTGTATGAGGAAGAGACATTCAAAGCTTTTGCCCTAGTAAAATCTGTGTTCGAAGTCAGGTCCAGTTCAAAGTTTGTACAGCTGAACTGGCCACAGAGAATAAATCAGAACTGAAAGAGCCTGAAGGCCAACAAGGAAAAAGTTGTAGAGATGGTTCTTGCAAAGGAAATTGAACATTTAGAAGGAGCAGGATTACCTGAGACCTCACCTCTCCTCAGAGGAAGTAGTTTTCACCCTTTGTCTGCCACTTTCGAGAGGAAGGTGTTTATAGAAGTGCTGCTACGCTACAGTTACTATCTTGTTGTAATGTCCAAGGTAAGATAAATGAAAAATCCATGCATCTTACCCAAGTCCGTTATGTATTTGAAATATTGGATTGAAAAGAACGTTGTTCCATCATCGAGATCCTAAAGAGGATAGGGTGTGTTCAAATGAAAGCCGAAATTCTGAAGAAAGATAAACCTGCTAGATGATTTCATAGGTTGCACAGAGAGAATAAACACCATCGTTCTGTGTTTCTGCCAAGCTCCATCTTGGAGATCATATAGTTATCATAGCTATCACTGCCACCATCACCAATATTACTACTACCTCCCTGATGCCTGCAAAGTGCACACTGGTCAAATGTCACCTAGGTCCAAGAGTACCTCCTGTCATCATATGTAAAGAATCCCCAAGGACAAGTACTAACAAGGGATTACTGGTCACTATAAATGGTCTGCACGCTAGGGATCGTTCTTCCTCCCAACAAGCTGATAATACAAACAAGGCATCCCATCTCAAAAAAGAGGAAAAGTCATGGTGACCTAAGGTCACTGAGACTATACTGCAAGAAAGGTAGTAGGGTCGTGGTGGGGGGAGGGGGGCGGGCGTGGGCATCTCCATTAGAAGGACTATCGGTTTGATATTTTGATCATTAGTACCACAATTACACCAGAGCTTCTCATAAGAGGGGAAGTTCATCAAGAACCTCTAATTGACCTTAAATCCGTCAAATAAAAATTGATCGAGGTATCCTTGGAAAAGCATAGAGCTGACATTAAACAATTTTCTGAAGACCAAGGGGAGGACATCGATGATGAAGGTTATGATCTAACAGACTATATGGAGGAAGATTTTGTTGAGATCAACATTGTTGAAACTCCAACCTCGTCATCACTACGTGATGCTCTGTCACCTACCGAGGAGAACACCGCTGAGGCATTGTTGCGAAGAGCTGTTCAACAAAGGGATGAACATATCAACCTCATGAAAAATAGAATGGAAAAGATGATGGTTGTCATGACTACTCTACGGAGCCAGCCTGCGCCCCTGAAAATTGCTCCCATGGAAGCAAATTAGCAAAAATTTCTACATATCACAAATTAGAAAAAAGATTTCACTTCCACCAGTAAAGATGAACAACCTAAAGAGACTCCATATAAAGCTTGATACAAGAGAAGGATATCAAATAAATGGTGGAACAACATGTGAGAGAAGTCCTTGCTTAGTCAAAAAAATGAGCATTGGTATAGAAGGTAGACTTTACATGGAGGAGTTCAATGTAATACAATATCTCAACGGTTTCGTGCCACCATTGTTCATGAAATTTGATGGAATTGGTAACCCCCGATAGTTTGTTGCATACTTCTGAGCAAGCTACTGCCACACGAGAGTAGCGAAGCATTGTTGTTTTGCCAGTTCATGAGCAGTCTTTCTGGAGTTGTCTTCGACTAGTATGTAGAGCTACCCAACGGCTCACTAAGGACATTCATAGAGTTAGAAAACATGTTTGTTAAGACGTTCGTTGGTGCTTGATCTACCTAAAAATATCCATTTTTATGCCTTATTTATTATTCAATTCTTAAGGATATTATGCTTTAATGAAAGGTATTTTCATGTTTTTGGATGTAGATGATTAAAAAAGGAGTCCAAGAAAGAAAAAGAAGGAAAAAGGAGAAAAATGGAGCAAAAATGGAGCTTATGGAGCAAAATATTGGAATTATTGGCCTGGCGCCTAGGCGCCAAAATCCGGCGCCTAAGCGCCAATTCGATACAGACGCTGTCAAGATTTTTGACGACTTTGGGCAGTTATTTTGACTGTGTTAAGCGGTTATTGGAGCTTCTAAAAGACTGGAAGTTACACCTAATATATAGGACATGTTATACAATGTATTTGGACACAAGCAAACGGTCTGGATCGCGAAGAGGTGTGATCCAAAGTGAAGAGGTGTGAAAGACCTGGTCACGGAGTCTGGAGCTTAGGCGCCAGATTCTGGCGCCTAGGCGCGACAGTTACCTTCTAGAAGATGCATTGAATTTGGATGAATTTTAAAGAGGTGCCTTAAGCAACCCCTGGTCAAATTCAGAGCTCCATAAATAGGAGCCCATTCTACAGAAAAAATCGCACCACCCCCCCCCCTCTTAGTACACATACCCATTTTAGCAACTTCTCTCCCCTCTTTAGTTTTATTTAATCTCTTCCATACTTATGGTGCCACTTTACTTTGTATCTAGTGAGTTTATTTTGAGTATTTATTGTGTTATTGCTGTAGGAGTCTTTCATCATTGCTTTGGAGTTAGTAGAAGTCAGCAGATCACTTGAAGGAACACTTCAGATAAGTATTTGTGCTTTGGTTCAAAGTTTTATAAATATGTTTTGTTGTATTATTTCAATGTGTTTTGAGTAGTTAGTTATCTTTCTCCTTTCAACTATGAAAAGATTACAAATTAATTAAATTTTGGAGAGAATTAAATTTAAAATATTTTAAAACATTGTGATGATATTAATACCTGATCTTAGTTTACTTTTTAAATTGGTCATTTAAAATGTTAAAACCTGTTGAAGAATTTTGAGACCTATCCAGAGATAAATTCTTAACAAATAGATATCACATGAATCCTTGGGTAATCGCAGGCTATACTTTGATTATTTAAGGTAAAGTGCAAATAAATAGGAAGATATTATTTTTTGGGCGTAAAATAAATTAGTTTTTAGAGTGAGTGACTAAATTCTAATAATTTGGTTTATAGAAAGGTAATGGGTCACTGGTAGGGCCGACCATAGCCACCCTTGGACATCTAGTAGTGTGAGCCTAGATTAGCCCATTCTACTAATAAAATATCCTGAGCTGATCTATAGATTAGTCAATGTTCTTTGCACCTGGACCAAAGGGTAAACAATAGGAATGCTTCTATTTGGCACAATACCATAATCTAAATTCCCTAGAAAAGATAATTATTCCATAAATCTTGGATTAGTTGAAAAGGAGAAAGTCATTTTTATACTTACATTGAATTTTAATTACTGCTTACTTTACTTTACTACTGCTTACTGCTTACTTGCTTATAGTAAAAATTGTTAATAAATCAAATTTAAAAACATATATATATATAAAAGGAGTATATAAATTGCATTTAATTTGAAAATTCCAAAATATTTCTTACATTTCTTACTTTTTATAAATTTTCTATCCCTATGGAATCGATAACCAGGACTCCACTAGAGCCCTGTATTACTTGAATGATACGTATACTTTCGTTTAAAATTGTGACTTTTACAATAATTATTATAAAATCTAAATATAAATTAATAAAAGTAAACCTCACACATCATGTTTTTGAAGCTATTTGCCAGGAATTAAATATTCTAAAAAGTGGTATCAAATTCTTGTATTTTAAATTATATATAAAGTCGCATCGCACCAAGTTTTTGGCATCCGTTACCGGGGATACAATAATAAAAAAATAATATATAAAAAGTAAAAAGAAAAAAAATAAAAATAAAAATAATATAATATAACAACAAAACAACAAAACAAAACAAAAATATTTTTAAATTTTATGCGTAGTTCTGGATCTGAAGGATTACTACCTTTTGATTCTGAATTAGAAAGAACAATAAAAAGAATTAAAAAAGGAAAACAAATTTCAAAACATCAAGAAATGGCTAACTTA
This sequence comes from Papilionanthe hookeriana x Papilionanthe teres, assembly GCA_022702705.1. Lineage (NCBI taxonomy): Eukaryota > Viridiplantae > Streptophyta > Magnoliopsida > Asparagales > Orchidaceae > Papilionanthe > Papilionanthe hookeriana x Papilionanthe teres. The sequence continues at coordinate 414,011 of CM040421.1, forward strand.
CATAACAATAATCAAAATCTAATCGAAATTAATGAACAAAATATTTATAAATCAATAAGGGAATATGCAAACCCTACAGCTGATGAACTTCATGTTAGTATTCAAATTCCAGCTGTATATGCTAATTACTTTGAGCTTAAACCTTATATTATTCAAATGGTTCAAAATAATAAATTTGGAGGAACACCTAATGAGGATCCAAATTTACACCTTGCTAGTTTTTTAGAACTTTGTGCTACCTTTAAATATAATAATTTTCTGATGATGCTATTAGGCTTAGACTCTTTCCTTTTTCCTTAAAAGATAAAGCAAAGATGTGGCTTAATTCATTAGCTACTTGTTCTATTAAAACACGGGCTAATATGGCACAAAAATTCCTTGTTAAATATTTTCCTCCTTCTAAAACTGCTAAATTGAGAAATGACATTAATTCATTTATGTAATTTGATGGAGAAACAATTTATGAAGCTTGGGAAAGATTTAAAGAACTATTAAGAAAATGTCCTCATCATGTTTTACTAGATTGGTTAATTATTCAAACATTTTATAATGGACTTATTGGATCACTTAGATCTATTATTGATGTTGCTGCTAGTGTTTCTTTAATGGCAAAGACATTTGAAGAAGCCTATACCTTAATTGAAGAAATGGCTAATAATAATTTTCAATGACCTTCTGAAAGTGTTAATCCTAAAAGAATGGCCAGTATTAAAGATAATGAAGCATTTTCTATTTTATCTTCACAAGTGGATGCGATATCTAAGAAAATAGATAGTTTTGCTATTAATATATCGCATGTAAGTAATGACAATTTTGCAAATTCTGATGATTCTCAAACAATGGAAAGTTTGCAAGCTATTGCTAGCAAAACTAATAACCCTTATTCTAATTATTATAATCCTGGTTGAAAAAATCATCCTAATTTTAATTGGAGTAATGGAGATCAAGTTATTCTAAATTAGAACAATCAAGGAAATTTAAACTATAGACAAACTTATCCTCCTGGTTATAACAATCAGCAGAAAAGGTTGTCTGTAGAAGAATTGATCTTGCAACTAAGCAATCAGCTACAAAGTCAAAACACTGCTATTCATAATATCGAGAATCGATGGGTCAAATTGCTAATCGTATTAATTACGTATCTCAAGGAACACCGCCTAGCAATGTCGAAATTAATCCTAAAGGATCCGGAAAAGAACATGAACAAGCAAAAATCAGTACAACTCGAAGTGGAAAGGAATTAAAAGAGAAAATACGGAATGAGATCGAAAAAGAGAAAGAAGTCAAGAGATCGAAAAACCTAAAGATACCCTTTCTCCAAGTAAAGATCGACTATTGTATCTATCAAGTGGAAGTTGAAAGACCACCACCACCTTTTCCTCAAAGACTTAAACAGCAGAAGCTTGACCATCAATTGTCTAAGTTCTTTGAAATTTTTAAGAATCTTACCATCAACATTCCTTTTACTAAAGCTTTGGAGAAAATGTCAAGCTATGAAAAATTTATGAAGGATATTTTAAGCAAGAAGATAAAATTTGAAGCTTATGAAACTGTTGCAGTGAAGAATATGGTGCAATAATTCAGAAGAAATTACCTCAAAAACTTAAAGATCCTGAAAGTTTTACTATATCATGTGCTATTAGAGAAAAATTCTGTGGAAAAGCCTTATGTGATTTAGGAGCCAGTATTAATCTCATGCCATTTTCAATCTTTCGAAGGTCAGATTTAAGAGAGATTTTTCCTACCACTGTAACTCTGCAGTTAGCTGATCAATTGATCACTTACCTTAAAGGAGTTATAGAGGATGTTCTTGTTAAGGTAGATAAATTTATCTTCCCTATGGATTTCAATGTTCTAGATATGGATGAAGATAAAGAAATATCTATCATTTTAGGGAGACCTACCGGTTGAGCTATGATTGATGTGCAAAAAGTGGAATTAATAATAAGAGTTAATGATCAAGAGATAACATTCAATGTTCTGAAATCAATGAGGTATCCTGATAAATAAAAATGCTATCGAATGGATATTTTTTATTATATAATTAAAAAGCATTATCAAAAAAATGTAAGGTCATTTCTGATGATAAAGATAAAGAATCAATGTTATATAATGAGTCATTAAATGAAGAAAATTTATCTTAAGAAACTTATTATATTCATGAAAATTGGGAAATTTTAGACACGACTAATACCCACAATTGAAAAAGCCCCTGAATTGGAATTAAAAATGTTACTTACACATTTAAAGTATGCATTTCTTGGAAATTCATTAACTTTATCTGTAATTATATCTTCATAATTAAGCAAAGATCAAGAAGAGAAATTAATAGAAGTTCTGAAGAATTATAAGAAAGCTTTTGGTTGGACTATTGCAGATATAAAAGGAGTAAGCCCTTCAATCTGTATGCATAGGATTTTAATGGAAGAAAATTGTAAACCCACTATTGAACCTCAAAGAAGACTAAATCTAATTATGAAAGAGGTTGTCAAGAATGAGATTTTGAAATGGTTAGATGCCGGAATTATTTATCCTATTTCTGGATAGCCAACTGGGTGAGTCCTATTCACCGTGTTCCGAAAAAGGAGGAGTAACTATCATTGTTAATGAAAAAAATGAATTAATCCCAACAAGACAAGTTACTGGATGGTGTATTTGCATTGACTATCGAAAATTAAACAACGCCGCTGGAAAGGATCATTTTCCTTTACCTTTCTTGGATCAAATACTGGATAAATTAGCTGGACACTCGTATTTCTGTTTTCCGGATGGATATTCCGGTTATCATCAATTACCCGTTGCTCCCGAGGATCAAGAAAAGACAACATTTACAAGTCCTTATGGAACATTTGCCTTTAGAAGAATGCCTTTTTGTTTATGCAATGCACCTGCAACTTTTCAAAGATGTATGATGTCAATATTTTGTAATTTGATTGATAAAGGAATTGAAGTATTTGTGGATGATTTTTCAGTTTTTGGAACGTCTTTCGAATCTTGCTTGGAAAATATAACGAAAGTTTTCAAGAGATGTGAAGAAACAAATTTAGTTCTAAACCTGGAAAAATGTCAGTTTATGGTCACAGAAGGAATTGTACTTAGACATAAAGTTTCACAAATAGGGATGGAAGTTGATCAGGCAAAACTGAAAATTATTGCTGAACTTCAACAACCTACTACACTTATTGATGTGAGAAGTTTTCTGGGTCATGCTAGATTTTATAGGAGATATATAAAGGATTTTTCTAAAATTGCTAAACCTCTTTGCCATTTATTGGAAAAAGAAGCAAAATTTGAATTTAATGAAGATTGTCTGAATGCGTTCAATATTCTGAAAGAAAAATTAATCACTGCACCTGTCATTATTGCACCTGATTGGAATAAATCTTTTGAATTAATGTGTGACGCAAGTGATTATGCAATTGGAGCTGTATTAGGACAAAAATATGAAAAAATTTTCAAAGTTATATACTATACTAGTAAAACTCTTAATGAAACTCAATTAAATTATACTACTACTGAAAAAGAGCTTTTAGCAATAGTATATGCCTTTGATAAATTTAGAACATATCTTATTGGAACAAAATGTATCGTACATACTGATCATTCTGCTAATAAGTATTTAATATCTAAAAAGGATGCTAAACCTATATTAATCATTTGGGTTTTACTCTTACAAGAATTTGATTTTGAAATTGTAAACAGAAAAGGAACTGACAACCAAATTGCTGATCATTTACAAAGAATAAAAAATGATAGTGAGAATATTTATGAAGAAAATATAAATGAGAAATTCACGGATGAACAATTATATGTCATTCAAGGATTACAAATGTCTTGGTATGCAGATATAGTTAACTACTTGATTAGCAATATTTTACCTTATGGGATGAATAGTAAATACATTAAGAAATTCAAGAATGATTGTAAATCAGATATTTGGGAAGATCCTCATTTATTCAAAATAGGAAGAGATTCTGTGATTCGAAGATGTATACCTTATGAAGAAACTTTTGCATCTATTCAAAAATATCACGATTCTGAATTTGGAGGACACTTTAGAGTTCATAAAACTGTATTTAAAATTTTAAATTCTAGATTTTATTGGCCTACTTTATTTAAAGATGTTGTACATTATGTGAAAACTTGTGATCGATGTCAAAGAATGAGAAATATATCCAAAAAAGATGAAATGCCTCTAAACTTTATATTAGAAATAGAAATTTTCGATGTATGGGGTTTAGACTTTATGGGACCTTCCATACCATCATCTGGAAAAATTTATATTTTATTAGCAGTTAATTATGTTTTAAAGTGGATCAAAGCTGTAGCTTTACCTAACTGTGATTCCAAAAGTGTTTTGAAATTTTTAAAGAAGATAATTTTTACAAGGTTTGGAATGCCCAGGATAATTATCACAGATGGGGGAAGTCATTTCAGAAATATAAAAATTTAATCATTACCGGAAAAATTCGGAATTAAACATAAAATTGCAACTGCTTATCATCCTCAAACAAGTGGAATGGCTAAAGTGTCAAATAGAGAAATTAAAAGAATATTAGAAAAGACTGTTAATCCTAAAAGAACTGACTGAGTTGATAGACTTGATTCTGCATTATGGGCTTATAGAACAGCTTCTAAGACACCTATCAAAATGCCACCTTATCGGTAAATTTACGGTAAACATTGTCACTTACCTGTTGAACTTGAACATAAAGCTTATTGAGCGATAAAGGAGTTCAATTATAATTTGAATACTGCAGGAGAAAAATGATTATTATAACTAAATGAAAAGGAAGAGATAAGAAATGATTCTTATGAAAATCCAAGAATTTATAAGGAAAGAATGAAGAAATTGCATGACAAAATGATTTGAAGGAAAATATTTAAGCCTGGACAAGAAATATTATTATTTAATGCTCGTTTAAAACTTTTTCCTAGAAAATTAAATTCTAAATGGATGGGAGCATTTATAATTGAGAGAGTATACCCTTATGGAGCTGTGGATATTAAAGATCCCAAAATTGGAAAAGTATTTGAAGTTAAACAGATTAAGACTGAAGCCTTATATGGGAGAAATGAAATTAAATTACAAAGAGGCTTATGAGCTGAGTCTACCCGATTAATTTAATTAATTAGGTCGGGCTGACGACGTTAAACCAAGCGCTTCGTGGGAGGCGACCCATATTTATTAGTATGAGTTTAATTGTTGTTGTAAGGTTATGGCTTGGTTTTGACTAAATTTGTATATAACTTCTGGAAATAGAAGGCTAACAAGTCTGTATTGGCTTAAGCTAAACATTTTCTTGAAGTATATAGAATTTGGACTTGGACCACTCCATGTCAAATGTGAGTAAAAAGGAGATCAAGTTAACCTTCGTTTATGATTGTTTTTTATTTGAATTTTTCGTAATTATGTTTGTATTTTGATCATACCTATTTGTTAGACCTATTTTTACGACCAAAACTTGCAAAATTTGACGATAGGCGAATCGGATTCGATCGAGATTCTGGCGCCTAGGCGCCAAAAGTTGGTGCCTAACCGCCAGAATGGTCTGCGTATCGATGATCCGGCGCCTAGGCGCCAGATTCCGGTGCCTAAGCTCCATGGTTACAGATTGTGGAAAAACCGAAATTCTTCAGTTTTTTACACGAAATCTCTTCTTATATAGCCTATTCTTCGTCCCCAATCCCATAAAAACATTAATTTCGACCAGAGCAATTCATTTTGGAGGAGTTAAGAAGGATTTGGAGGCAATGGATAGAGGAAATCATGGAAATGAGGTAAGAGACAAATCTCCTAAAGATCCTCAACCTTATTTTAATGGTTTTATTGTTGTTAGTATGGAGAAAATGTTTAGTCGATTGGATAAGATTGAAGCGGAACTTCAAAGTATTGGTAATCGTCTCCATGAGATGTACCACCAATATGAACACTTGGAATTGCAAACCAAACTTCAATCTGATCATATGGCGGCCTGTCATGACGCTCAAGTAGAAATGTACGTGAAGAACAAGTGGATTGATGAAAAGATGGCTTTGGAATTTTCAAGGGCGTTGGTGTTCTATCCCTTCGGTCCTAGCGAACTCCATTGCGAAAGAGATTGTAATTGAAGATCGGTGTTAAATAAATCTTATATGTGTGTTAGGTGTGATCGAGTCTTGTGTTAGTGTGTTGAATATCGAATTTGTGTGTTTGCTTAATTGTTCAATGTGTGTTGTTAGATTTGAATGTTTGCTTTGGATATGTTGTTGTTTGTGTTATTTATAAAACTATGAACCTTGATAAAGTCTTGTACTGAAATTTATTGAATTTAGAATGGAAGTTATGGATTGGATTAATACTATCATTTTAAATTGATTGTGAAAATATTTGGAGGATATAAATTGAATTAATGCTCTCATAAGAGTAATTAGGACTCAATTTTGATAAGATTTGGGGGAAAATATTTAATTTAAATCGAATTTTTGGAAAGGCGAGTATGGCGCCTAAGCCCCAGAATTCGGCGCCGGTTCGGCCTGAACCTGAAAACTCATCTTTTTAAACATCCCCCATGCCATTTTTGACACCTAAGCTTCCTTCTCCAATGTTTTTCACAAAAATACTCCCTAGAGATCCCATTTAAAGCCGGATTTTCAAGTTTTTGAGCTTGAAATCACCCGATTTCTTCATCCCTATGTCAAATCTACATTCTAAACTCATTATTTTTTATTTTCACCATGGATTTTGTTCTCATTGATAAAAACCAAAATTTTGAGAAAAATTTTGATTTTTAAGGTTAAATCCATGAATTTTTAAGCTCTTTCAAGTTTGAAAAGCTTAAATTAGTTTATTTTCCTAGATCCGTTGAATTTATTTGGCATTTTTCTTTCACATTAGATGGCACCCAAAACTAAGCAAGAACGAGAAAATTTTGATCGTAGCAAGTTCGTCACTGCTGTTGTACACTTCTGATACAATGATTTGGCTACGACTCGAAAATTTATCTCAGAGCGAAGTTTTTATAATCCTGGAGGAAGAATAGAGGAGACAATCGTTGCACTCAATTGGCAACGATTCTGCTATTTCACTGCTGTTGTCGTTATCTCGGTTGTTAGAGAGTTTTATACTAACTTCGTGGATATTGAAGAATACGAGATTTTTGTTCGAGGAGTTCAAGTAGGATTCACTACTGAATGCATCAATATTTTTTATGGCCTGCCGCCAAATATAGAGTGTTATTACTCTGGATTATCTCCATCTGAGGGAGATTTGGATATGATCATTGCCTACCTGACTAATAGTACTGGAGCCTAGAAGATTCAGAACAGAAAAAGGGTAAATTTTTAATCTTCTAAGCTTAATGGTGTTTCAAAGGCATGGCACTACTTTATTTTTGCTCGTCTCCTTCCACCCAATCATCTGAGCGAGGTTACCAAAGATAGAGCTATTCTCAACTAATGCATTCAAGAGTTTGGTTTTCCATCTCTGATCTATTCTCTATGTCAAAGTGCTGGAGTAGTTGCTGAGCTTTCTGAGGAAAAGCTTAAGTCGACAAAGTCTATAGGAAGAGAAATCATCAGTATATATGATCAACCTCGAGGTAAGAGTTCTACTGCACCTTCTGGTTCATTACCTACTTCAGGTAGAGCTTCTACTTCTAGACCATCTACTTCTGCTGAGCCACAATCTACTTTTTGGGAAACCATGCATGATCAGTTTATAGAGTAGCAGAATGAGTTATTCTTAACTCATTGTAGAGTAGATACTATAGATAAGAAGATCGATCATCTTTCTGAGTATACACAAAGAAAGAGTGATTACGATGCTGAGTATTCTGAGTCTTTAGTGAGATTTCTGAAGGGTGAGCATGATGTTCAGTTCTCTACTTGTCCCAGATTTTCACCATATGTTGATCCAAAGGATATGGAGTTTTCTTTTGGTGATGACGATGATGAAGCTACAGACAGTGATTAGTAACTTGACTTACCTCTAGAGATTGTTGATTCTGTTTTTAGTGTGTTTCTTGTTTCTTGTGCTGATGTTATTTGTTAGCGTTTATGTGAACTCTTTATGTTAAAACTATTTTTAGATTATCTGATGTGTGTTTAAGACTGAAATATGAATGAATTTTTATAAAATTTTATTTATGTTTCAGCCTATTGTTTAGTGTTCAGGAATAGTTAGTAAATTTGCATGTTCAAAAACAAAAAAAAAGAAAAATTTTTTTTAGAAACTAACTCCTGCTCTGCAAAACTTTTCTATATATGTTTAATCATTTCTGTTATATTCATATTGAAGCATGTGTAGAAGTAGAAGTTAGTTTTTCCTTACTACATCATTATTGTACTTAGATTAATTCCTATTTATTTCTTTCTCTCATGCTTTAGAAAATTTCATGATTCATATTTATACTAAAGCTGAAGTTTGGGGGAAGGGAAAACATTTATCAAATTTAAATATTATTTGTCCTTAAAGAACTAATATTTTCATTAAAAATATATTAACATAAGGAATGAAAAATCTGTTTAAGATTACCTAAATTTTTTAATTTATAAATAATTTAGTAAACTTAACTAAAATTTCAAAAAATTTGATTGATTTTAAGAATATAATTATTTAGCTTAAAGAATAATAATATAAAAATTTTTCTATTTATAGTAAAGAGAATTGTATTTTTGAAATACTAAGGAATTAGGATTATTGCTAGAAAAAGAAAAGATTGAAATAAGTTTTGAAAAATAATAAATTAATAATGTCATATTTATTAAGTAAGAATGTATAAGTTTTTGAAAATAAGTTAAGGATAGTGAAGTTCAAAATCATTAATAGGCTATCCAAAAACAGTAATCCTCACTTAAAAAAAAGGGGGATTGAAAAACAATCCAGAAAAGAGAAGAAAAGAAAGTGACGAGAAGCTTGAGGAAATGCCTAATCAAAAATTGGCTTCACTTGAATTATCTTATAATAAAAATAACTAATTATATTTTTAACTTAATTTCTATGAACAAATATTTTTATTAGAAAAATATTTCATGAAAATTTTTTTTCTTGTAAATATTCTATGTGACATTAATATGATGAACTACAATTTTTCTTGAAATAAATGAAAAATTGGAGGTCTTATAATTTGGTAGTTAAATGTTCTTTAATTCTTTAAATTAAACTTAATTAGTGAAATTTGGTTAATGATTTTCTAAAGGATTTATAAAACCAAAAATTATAAGGAATCTTAAATATTTTAACTTCATTCCAAAATGTTTCTATTTTATGTAATTAAAAGGGTTACTTGAGGACAATTAACGTTTAAGTTTGGGAGAATTTGATCTGCCTAAAAAATACTCAATTTTATGTCTTATTTATTATTCAACTCTTAAGGATATTATGTTTTAATGAAAGGTATTTTCATATTTTTAAATGTAGATGATTAAAAAAATAGTCCAAGAAAGAAAAAGAAGGAAAAATTAGCAAAAATGGAGCTTATAGAGCAAAATATTGGAATTATTGGCATAGCGCCTATGCGCCAGAATCCGGCGCCTAAGCGCCAATTCGATACAGGCGCTGTCAAGATTTTTGACGACTTTGGGCAGTTATTTTGACGGTGTTAAGCAGTTATTGGAGGTTCTAGAAGACTGTAAGTTACTTCTAATATATAGGACATGTGATACAATGTATTTGGACACAAGGAAACGGTCTGGATCGCGAAGAGGTGTGATCCAAAGTGAAGACGTGCGAAAGACCTGGTCACGGAGTCCGGCGCCTAGGCACCAGATCCCGACGCCTATGCGTGACAATTACCTTCTAGAAAATGCATTGAATTTGGACGAATTTTGAAGAGGTGCCTTAAGCAACCCCCTAGTCAAATTCAGAGCTCTATAAATAGGAGCCCATTCTACACAAAAAAATCGCACCACCCCCCTCCTCTTAGTACACATACCCATTTTAGCATCTTCTCTCCCCTCTTTAGTTTTATTTAATCTCTTTCATACTTAGGGTGTCACTTTACTTTGTATCTAGTGATTTTATTTTGCGTATTTATTGTGTGTTATTGCTGTTGGAGTCTTTCATCATTGCTTTGGAGTCAGTAGAAGTCAGCGGATCACTTGAAGGAACACTTCAGATAAGTATTTGTACTTTGGTTCAAAGTTTTATAAATATGTTTTGTTGTGTTATTTCAATATCTTCTGAGTAGTTAGTTATATTTCTCCTTTCAACTATGAAAATATTATAAATTAATTAAATTTTGCAGAGAATTAAATTTAAAATATTTTAAAACATTGTGATGATATTAATACATGATCTTAGTTTACTTTTTAAATTGGTCATTTAAAATGTTAAAACCTGTTGAAGAATTTTGAGACCTATCCAGAGATAAATCTTAACTAGTAGATATCACATGAATCCTTAGGTAATCGCAGACTATACGCGGATTATTTAAGGTGAAGTGCAAATAAATAGGAAGATATTATTTATTGGGTGTAAAATAAATTAGTTTTTAGAGTGACTAATTAAATTCTAATAATTTGGTTTATAGAAAGGTAACGGGTCACTGGTAGGGCCAACCATAGCCACCTTTGGCCATCTAGTAGTGTGAGCCTAGATTAACCAATTCTACTAATAAAACATTCTGAGCTGATCTATAGATTAGTCAATGTTCTTTGCACCTGGAACAAAGGGTAAAGAATAGGAATGCTTCTATTTGGCACAATACCATAATCTAAATTCCCTACAAAAGATAATTATTCTATAAATCTTGGATTAGTTGAAAAGGAGAAAGTCATTTTTTATACTTGCATTGAATTTTAATTACTGCTTACTTTACTTTATTACTGCTTATTGCTTACTTGCTTTTAGTAAAAATTGTTAGTAAATCAAATTTGAAAATATATATATATATATATATATATATATATATATATATAAAGTATATAAATTGCATTTAATTTGAAAATTCCAAAATATTTCTTACATGTCTTACTTTTTATAAATTTACTATCCCCGTGGGATCGAAAACCAGTGACTCACTGTGAGCTCCGTATTACTTGAACGATACGTATACTTGCGTTTAAAATTGTGACTTTTACAATAATTATTATAAAATCTAAATATAAATTAATAAAAGTAAACCTCGCGCATCAAGTTTTTGAAGCCATTTACCAAGAATTAAATATTCTAAAAAGTGGTATCAAATTCTCGTATTTTAAAGCATATATAAAGTCGCATCGCATCAGTGCTCAACACCATATCACTATAGGTGATCTTGTAGTCGTGCGACAAAAGCAAACGGAAACCTTGATGGACTGCATTCTGAAATGGAGGAATTTAAGGATAAAATGTGAGCAATA